>CALYLW010000828.1:65521-270145 GCA_944989445.1 Ampullaceana balthica
GCAAGCTGGCGTACTCACCTGGTTCTCATATGCGGCTGCCCTGTTCTGATAAAATGTGGAAATATCAGATTTGATGTCAGGTGGACAGGTCTTGATGGCCTCTGTGTAGCAAATAATGGCTTCTTCATACAAACCATCTTTAAAGCATTTGTTCCCTTTGTTTTTGGCAGCTTGAGCAAGATCTTGGCGACTCTGTCAAATAGAATATAAACATTAGCATATGCACAAATGTTATAAGATGTTATAACGAAAAAAAAACAACTCCACATTTACCATTGGATATCATTCTAACACAGATAGTAATAGTCAAGGAACACTATTTGCTAATGGCTATTAAAAGAGTTATTAATTGTAGTGATGCTCCAGTCACGTTAAGAGAATCATGATTAAATGACAATTTCATTAAAAAAATTATTAGTTGTAGTTTTATGAAAAAAGAATGAAATTTATTGATGCGTTTTTTTGGTTTTTTGTTCAAAAGTCAAAAGCATAAAATTTATTTTTAAAAAAGAGGGGGTCTTATTAAGATTGCAAATATGGAGGTAATGGCTTTAATTTATTTAAAGTTCTCAAATGTGTCAATTTTTAACAAATGAAAGGACCCAAAATATTGCTATAAATTTAATTTTAAGTAATGATTCATAAATAAAAAAAGAAGTGAGAAAAACTCATCTCAAACATAGAGACAATGAAATACAAATCCATTATAAAAATCAAACTAGTGCTCATCAAAGAAATTCACTAAGTTCCGTGTCATATTTTATAAGGATAAAAAGCTTCAGATTTTTTTTCATAAATTTGTTACTCAAACATTAGCAACAAAAACTAGCAAGGAAATGTATTCCTCCATAACTCCTTACTTGTTTTGAAATACCCCCCACCCCCACAAGAAAAAAAAAGGTTGTTGTGTTTTTAAATGACATTGGACTTGTAGGCACAAAACAAAAAATCCTTGCTATGATTCTTTCCTTGCAACATACAAGATTCAATGCAGTTCATTTCAACTGAAATCCTTGCTATGATTCTTTCCTTGCAACATTCAAGATTCAACACAGTTCATTTCAAATTAAATCCTTGCTATGATTCTTTCCTTGCAACATTCAAGATTCAAAGCAGTTCATTTCAACTGAAATCCTTGCTATGATTCTTTCCTTGCAACATTCAAGATTCAATGCAGTTCATTTCAACTGAAATCATTGCTATGATTCTTTCCTTGCAACATTCAAGATTCAATGCAGTTCATTTCAACTGAAATCCTTGCTATGATTCTTTCCTTGCAACATTCAAGATTCAAAACAGTTCATTTCAAATGAAATCCTTGCTATGATTCTTTCCTTGCAAAACATTCAAGATTCAACACAGTTCATTTCAACTGAAATCCCCTATTGTAACAAGTAAAAAGATTTACATTTTCATCTTATCTGTTACAGACACTCCTTCTATACAGAAGATTATTGCGTTCGCAATTTAAAAGGAGGCCAAGGATTCCAGCAATTTTTTAGAATTTGACTTGATAAAAAAATATATCCACCTACAACCCTGAACTTATTCAGCATAAGTTTTTCCACTGAGTTACTTGCACAGGTTTGACATGAGAAGGGATATTGACTTGGCAATGCAATGGTATGTGGCTACGCTAAGGAGACCGTTGAACACCTGTCGGGCATTCGCCCAGCTCTGGTCTGGATTTGGAGGGGTCAGTTACACCAACTGTGGAGAAGTATCTTAATGGCGATGCTTGGTTGATAAGGCCCGCAAGTAAAACAGTGAGCCAGGTTTTAAGAGCATAAGCTCGACCCGAAAAGAGAATGTCACATATTTAAACTAAGTTTACTAACTTGTCTTTTAAATTTTAATGTTGTTTTGATATTATGCAAATTTCTTGAAAAGTACTGTGAAATGGAGACATGAGTGAAATAAATGGCATTAATGGTATTAATTTTTTTAAACCAATCAAGACATTGTGTCATGTTGGACTTTGCCCAGAGTTTAAATTGGGCATATAAGCAAGGATGATTTTCTTTCTTACCTACTTTTAAACAAGTCGGTGTATTATTATAAAACCAATGGACATTTTTTTAAAAAAAAGAAATCTAGTTCAATAAATATTTATACAGAATGGGAAAATTTTAAACTGAGTTCATTGTTGATGGAGGTCCAACTATTCAAGATTAATTGCTCACTGGCCAGACCCTTGCTGTGACAATATTCCAAACCTTGCTGTGACAATATTCCAAACCTTGCTGTGACAATATTCCAAACCTTGCTGTGACAATATTCCAAACCTTGCTGTGACAATATTCCAAACCTTGCTGTGACAATATTCCAAACCTTGCTGTGACAATATTCCAAACCTTGCTGTGACAATATTCCAAACCTTGCTGTGACAATATTCCAAACCTTGCTGTGACAATATTCCAAACCTTGCTGTGACAATATTCCAAACCTTGCTGTGACAATATTCCAAACCTTGCTGTGACAATATTCCAAACCTTGCTGTGACAATATTCCAAACCTTGCTGTGACAATATTCCAAACCTTGCTGTGACAATATTCCAAACCTTGCTGTGACAATATTCCAAACCTTGCTGTGACAATATTCCAAACCTTGCTGTGACAATATTCCAAACCTTGCTGTGACAATATTCCAAACCTTGCTGTGACAATATTCCAAACCTTGCTGTGACAATATTCCAAACCTTGCTGTGACAATATTCCAAACCTTGCTGTGACAATATTCCAAACCTTGCTGTGACAATATTCCAAAACTTGCTGTGACTAGGCCTGTCAACGGGTACCCGGGACCCGGGTACCCGTTGCCGTGTGATTACCCGGGTAGTAAAATTCCGCCCGGGTACCCGTGAAAATGTGGCTTCTATGTCTATATTCTATATTAACGGAGGCCAAACTTCGGCTCCCATGCGGCTTTTTGTGTTTACATTGTGGCTTGCGAAACAATTTATCAAATGAAAATTTTTGTTTGAAATATATGCTGTGAAGTACATCTAAGGAGAAATATCTGTCAACGGGAAATATCTGTCAACGGGAAATAAAATAGGGTCCCAACAAATACAATGTATTTTGATATATCTTTTTTTCTCTCAACGTGAAACAGAGATCGCACAACACACTCAAAAAACAAAAAATGGTTCTTTAAAAGAATCGTATAAAGAAAACAAAAGTCCTCTGCCAAAAAAACAAAAAGGATGGACTGCTTAGAGATGAAAGACGCTGTGTTTGTTAATAAAAAAAACACCTTTGCTTTGACTAACTTTGCTTTGAAATACGCCGATTGATACTAGCTAATGTGTTTATCTACCCCCCCCCTCTCCTCCCTTCACTCCTATAACCCACACCCCTTCACTTCTTGTGTTCATTAACACGTGGTGACCTAGAAAAACTGATGCTAATAATGCGTACAAGGTCGTCAGTATTTAAATTTAATAAACTAAATAGTAACTAACAGTGTAGGATGGGCAGACGCCGGCTGTGAGCATGGACTGCACAGAGATGAAAGATGCCGTGTTTGTTTTTTGTTCATTCAATCACCCTTGCTTTGAAACTAACTTTGCTTTGAAATAGCCGACAGTGGGTCACCGAATGATACTATCTATCTAATGCCGTTTTTTTCTACTCTCCCCCCCCTCTACTCTCTTCCCTCCTATAACCCAGTGCTTCTCAAAATTTTTTGTATTGTGGACCGGCAGGAATTTTTTCCATTGCATCAGGAACCGGTGCACTATTTTCCCTGTACTTACATGGTAGCGAAATGTATTATATTTCCTTTTATTTTATTTCCTTTTATTTCTTCCATTTATTTGCTTATTGTCAAAAATGACAAATTCTATAGGGTTAGTATTATTGATAGCAATTGGAGGATTATAATTATATTTTTCTCTCCTTTCTTGATAACTTCCGCGGACCCCCACTTTGAGAAGCACTGCTATAACCCTCAGCCCTTGCATTCGCGTGTGTTTCTTGCGTTCATTAACACGTGTTTGCCTAGCCCAAAAATTGATATTAATAATACACCCAAAGTTAACAAGATGGGTTAGACGCCGTGTGGAATCAGGCCAATCAAGTTGACAGCGACACGGCAAAATGCAACCATTGTAATTAAATTGTGTCTGTGAAGGGTGGCAACCCAACGCGATAAAACGCCATGTGAACGCTATTCATAAATTGATATTTATAAACAAACCGCCGATCCACCCAATGTCAGCAATTTTTTGGTGTCAACAAAAAGCAATACCACTGACCAAAGCACAATCACTTCAGATTTACCGCAGTATTGCGTCCTTCATCGCCATTAGCATCGACTACCGACGCCAAGTGGATATTAACATTCAAGGTATGACACTGAACGTTACGTCATTGCGTTGACATTTTGTTTGCATGTTCAGTTTACAGTCATTTATGATTATGACGAATGCATTTACAGCAGGAATTGAATAAAAGTTTTTAGTGCATTATAGTTAATTGTAGTGCATTAGTAATAGTATGTTACTGGAAGCAAGCCGTTGTTTACTACTACTGTGTGAAATGAGGTGCATGGATGGTGGCTAGGTTGCATTGTATAGCGATCATGACGGGAGAAAATTATGCGACGTTTAAGTTTAGAACGGGTAACCCGGGTACCCGTTCGAAATTTTCACGGGTACCCGGGCAGCTTTTTTCAACAAAATTGACAGCCCTAGCTGTGACAATATTCCAAACCTTGCTGTGACAATATTCCAAACCTTGCTGTGACAATATTCCAAACCTTGCTGTGACAATATTCCAAACCTTGCTGTGACAATATTCCAAACCTTGCTGTGACAATATTCCAAACCTTGCTGTGACAATATTCCACCAATCAATTATAAATGGATATAAATGAATATATATAAGATGTGGCATCCATTCATAAGCTATACAAGGCAAGGCAAATATGTTCCTTCATAAATATATGAATTGGTAACTACTTATTTTGAACTTCAGTTTTTGCTGATGACTAATTTAAACTTTCTCCAAACAATTATGAAATGCTTTTCGCACACAGCAATGAATGATTGGTCGACAATGTCTATCAAACTTCACCAGCTATAACAGAAGAATTTATAAAATGGAATCTAAAACCCCAATTATAAAATAATTAATTAGATATAAAGATTGAAATGAGTCTAACAATTAATTGAATGTATTTTATGCATCAGCTGTTTGACTGACTGAGTATAAAATATTGGCAGACTTGCAACATATCATGCAGATGAAGATTTACGATGAATGACACTTAAAGCTTTTATTCGACACTTATTGTAAAAATCCTTGGTTTATGTTATCTTTAAATGATTTTTATTAAAAAGAATCTTTGTTAAAACAGTAATCAAAATTGAATTCAGTTAAACTATCTGGTGTGACAGCAAGCCAAAAATCATGTTGTCCTGGTTCACAGAGCTTTTATAATGGTAAGTGTTAAACAGTAATAGATCAAGAGGGCTAGCAATGGGTTTGAGAGGGGTATTTGCAGATTTGCTCTACCCGAGTGTCATCCCTTACAGGAGCACTTAGAAAGATTTTTTTTCCTGACTCAAATAATATTTGAATAGTACTAGTAAATATAACCAAAATAAGCCTGGCTTGGCAAACTATAAACATTCAGAAGTGGTCCCACAGCAAAATTTAAACTCTCTATATGATCCCAGAGTCAGATTGCTGAAGATATGTGAATGCACTGACACCTTACAACAACAACAACAATAAAAGAAAACAATTGAGATATTTGTGTCTATCTCCTCCCACCATCCAGTTCCTGAAACCCTCACATAGAAGCCCTTGTGACAAATGATGTATCCTCTTTATATAAATATCACTCACTAACAACCTCCTTAACAATGATCATGTGCCCTTAATTGAATAGTAGACATCCAGTTTGTTCAAAAATTTATATTTTGAAAATTAAATGTTGCTTGATGAGTACATTCTAAATTTAACCAAACCCCACTCTCTTGTTCTCCAACTATGAAAACCAGTACATAGGCATTTCGGTATGTTAATGGGAGACTACTACGTTTTTTTGGTATCGAAAAAATAATTTGGCGCAGGAGATCCAAGTTTGTAATTTTTTCGAGGAGGGGGTAACACTATTAATAAAGAGGTACTTTCTAAATAAATTTGAGTTCCTTTTCCGGTCTAAAGCGTTGGAAGACTTATTGGCCAACATTTTAATGAAATAGGTTTCATTTGTATTTTCAATCGACCAGTAATTTGGAATAAAAAGGTCAATATATGGCATTTTCAACTCAAAAACTTTTGTTGAAATAGAAGGGGTCCATCAATCATATTAAAAGGCTATTAGCACCATCTATTAATCTACGTCTGTGCAAAATTTCATTGACCTAGGATGTGACGGTCATTACTTTTTTTCATTTTGAGTGATATGACCCTTCTTTACATAAGTGACACCACCCCTTTTTAAGGGATGAAGTCCCTGATGTTTATAAAATATTCAACTATTTTGCCTATTTACATTAAAATATTTGATAATTGAAGTTTTAAGATGATCTAATATGGAATTAATTCAATAATATACTTAATTTAGACGGCTGAACACTGCATAGTTGATATTATAAAATACCATAATTTCATAATGTACCTTGTGCAGATTAGTTGTCCCTGGCAACCATTACTATTCATTAAACCTCATCGTGACTCCTACTTACTACTATGTCTTAAATAGTTTCATTCATTAGTTGTAGCTGTGTGCAAAAACTATTTAACCATTGGTCAGTGTTGTTAATTTAATTAATCATGAGCCAAAGTTGAAGGTTCAAATGGAGTTCCTAATTTTATTTGTACATTTTTGTAAAGAGGACAGTTTGCTTTGTCATATGTAGGTCATAGGCTTAGGGGAACTTGTAAACACAACAAAAAAAGTTGTTTAAATATAAATTTTTACTGTTTATACAATACAATGTTAAATGGGTTATTAATAAAGAATATTTTTAAAACCTTGCAGAAAAAATGTCAATGAAACAAACAAGTAGGCACTTTGGTAAAACAATTAACTTAAAAATAATAAATTACCAATGACATAGTTACTTAGAGATTATTTTAAATTAAATTTTAACACCCAAATCATATTTTTAGGATTTGTAGTTTTAAAGTTATGAATTTTTAAAGTGTGGTTCCAATTGTCCCCATCCCCAATGTATTTTACCTCCACATTCTGTAACTTCAATTCCACTGTTCACGTCACGCACTTTATCTCTCGTTTTAATAATGATTTTATTTTCAGGATCAATGCTACAAATAAAATTATTATTTCTTTATTTTGTTTTAAAAATATTCTTTATTAATAAATCATTTTACTTTGTATAACTTGCCATAAACAGTCAAATTTATCTATAAACGAAGTTTATGTTATGTTCCGGTTCACACATACAATCATGACCTACATGACTCAAGACAAAGTGAACCAGTCCTCTTTATAGACATGTTCAAATAAAATTAGGAACTCCTTTTGACCCCTCAACTTTGGCTCATGACTAATTAATTTAACCCTGGCCAATGGCTAAATAGTTTTTGCACACAGCCACAGCTAATGAATGAGGCTATTGAAGACATTGTAGTAGTATGAATGATAACGGTTGCCAAGGACAACTAGCGCACACACGGTACATTATGAAATTTTATATTATCAACTCTGCAGGGTTTAGTTGTCTAAATCAGTGCTTCTCAAACTTTTTAGTATTGTGGACCGACAGGAATTTTTTCCATTGCACCAGGGACCGGTGAACTATTTACCCTGTACTGACGTGGTAGTGAAATGTCCTTTCTTGGTAACTTCTGCGGACCCGCATCGGATGGCCCACAGACCGGCACCGGTCCGCGGATCACCACTTTGAAAAGCACTGGTCTAAATTAAGTATATTATTGAACTAAGTCTTTATTAGATCATCTTTAAAGTTAAATTATCAAATATTTTAATGTTAAAAGGTAAAATAATTGAATATTTTATAAGCATCAGGGACTTCCTCCATTATAAATAGAAGTAAAAAAAGATTTTTAAAAACCACGTTTTTATAAGCGGACTAAAAAGAAGGAAATAATTTAAAACTTATTAGTTCAAGTACTTCGATTTAATATGACTAAAAACGTGGGGCGGGCGCTTATGAGGTTTAACATATGCGGTTCACTCATTCTCTCACTTATAGATCTCTCTTTTGCTTTCTAAATTAGAAATCTTTAATTTTTATACCAAACACCCACCCCACGTTTTTAGTCATATTAAATCGAAGTACTTGAACTAATAAGTTTTAAATTATTTCCTTCTTTTTAGTCCGCTTATAAAAACGTGGTTTTTAAAAATCTTTTTTTACTTCTATTTATTTTATTCTTTTTAGTCCACTTATAACAACCTGGTTTTTAAAAATATTTTTTTACCGCTATTTATTTTACCAAACACCTCACAAGCGCCCGCCCAACGTTTTAAAAACATTGTGATGTGGTCACGGGGCGAACTCACGGATGTCAACAAAAGCCGACGGTACAGATCCTTTTATATAGACTATAGATAATTTTAAAAGTTCAATAATTTAATAACGGTACATTTGATCGATCTGAAATTTTGATACAATGCATTGTCATCCAAGATCTATCTGTGGTAAAATTTTCAGATCTCTAGGACCATCAGAAGTGGTTCAATTTTACGTTGGCAGATTTGAAAAAATCTTGGACAAACAAACAAACAATGCCCAACGAAAGCGAGTTAATAAAAACGTGTTAACAAAGGAGGCGTGGCACATCATAATCATGAATGGTCAGTGCTTGGGAAAGTTATAAAAAAATTACCGCCATGTCCTAGCTCAATGAAAATTGGCACACATGTAAATCGATTGATAAAGCTCAGCAAAAATTAATCTGAAAGATAGTGAATTTCGATTTCTGCAAAAGATTTTGAGGTGAAGATGGCCTATATTAGCCTTGATATTCCAAAATACCCAGAAAATTCGATAGAGAACAATTAAAATGTAGGCCAACATGTCGCCCAGGGCTGTAGAACGGAAAAGGAACTGAAATATGAGTAGAAAGTACCTATTTATTAATAGTTTTACACCCTCATCGGAAAATTAAAAACTTGGATCTTCCTGTGCCGAATTTAATTTCCGAAGTGCCTACAAACAAGATATCTTCTTTGATGAATGGGTGGATGTTGAATTTATTATGCCGCCAATAATCGGCTATAACAATCATAACGATACCATCAGTAAATTAAAAAGTGGAGGTGGCCATTTTGTCAACAAAATCGCAATACCAATTTTTCGGGGATATCCGGCCAATACCGAAGTGCCTAGTGAGCCTAGTGTAAGTATAATTACTCCACTTCCACTCACCAATTTTAACTTAACTTAATCTGTCTTAGTTTTAAGTTTTAATGAATTACAAAAATATAGGCATAGGAATAGGACAAAATGTTTAAATGACAAGGGATACGGGAACAACACTTTGGCTTGCTGAGCTTAATTGTTACATTATTTGTTTTGTTCTACTAACTAACTAAATAAATAATTAATAATAAATAGTGAACATGAGGGCAGTCACTCTTACTCTTGTGTGACTTTGAATGTCAAGTTCAAGAACATGTAGCTGTACTGTACTTTCCATACAAACAAATTATAAAATATATATGCACAAGAAGAAAACTACTATTGGTTAAGGAAGCTAAATTTGTGTAATTTAAGGTTATATTATTAATAGCACATTTTACTATTTTTATCATAATCTCTACCTCCGATTTTTTAGTAACATTTGACGTTTTCTTAGTTACTTCTTTTTTGGCGTCTTCTCCTTGGCCACTTTCTTTTAACGTTTTTGATTTCTTGCTGCGTCTAAAATACCATAAACCAGCAAGCCCCAAGGCGATAGGCGCGCCAACGCATAATGCTATTTCCCATTTTGACCAGCCTTCCGTTATTTTTTTCAGTTGGTCGCCGTATTTAGTGAACGTCGCCATGTTGCTTGCATGATCTCGCCGACAACGAGATTTCGTCACGTGGTAACCATGACGAGTTGTAGTCTCACAAAAAAGAAAGTACTCACATTTTATGGTACACTACACGTTCAGAGATGCGTTTTTTAAAACTCTCCAATACATACAACTCATGCAAATCAAAATTTAGCTCTAGTTGATTCATGAATGTTTTAAAAGATTTAGACTTAAGTCACTTGATTTACCCGAATCCATATATATTGAAATTATCATATTAATTATGTTTATATTTATTTCATAATCATTTCTTAAAATTAAAAGTAAAGTACATTAAAGCCAACTTTTTGGGGCAATATTTTTGTTAATTTTATTTGCAAGTGCTTTTGTATTTTCAGAAAAAGAACAGAAAAAAAAGGAATGAGCTTTATTTAAAAAGAATCTAGCATAAGTGGGCAGGAGCATATAATATATTTTTAAAACATTATTTAATTATAATTATAATCTGTTGTTTTTTGTTTGTTTTTTTAATGGAAGAGAAAAATTATTTATTTAATTTGAATGTCAAAAATATTCATATACTTTTTGGCCTTGGCAATTTCTAATTTTTGGTCCAACATAACTGTATTAAAATGTAGTTGTGTTCATTGTAAAATATACATCTTTGTGAATGGCAAAACGGCATGTCTCAGGGATTTTCAGTCTTTTTTCTACTTGCATATATTTTAAATACAAAATACACAAAAAATTGTGTAATGAAAACAATAAATTTGAGCTTTATTATCAAACTATTACGACAGTATACGTTTCGGCTAATGCCTTTATCATTAGACGAAAGGTATACTGTCGTATCAGTTTAAGTTTAATAATAAAGCTCAAATTTATTGTTTTCATTCCACAATTTGTTTGAGTATTTTGTATTTTATTTAAAAGCTTTATCGCATTCCTATTCTATTATATGATATATTACATATATTATTAACGTAGGCTTTAAAACAGTTAAAATATACAATAATAGGCCACTGTTCATAAAAATATAAATTGATAATTTAAGATATTTTGAAGTTTCTGATAGCGCTAATTCGCTACAATGTTAAGAAAAAAATATTTTAAAGTTATTGCTCGCACAAGTATATCTTCAATGTTATTTCATAATTATAGTTATTAATATATTAAGCCTCCTAAATCACGTTGCCACATTTCAGTAATTTATTTAGTTGTGAAGGAATAAATAGATATAAAAAAATGATTCTTCTATAATTGATGACGCAATTTGAACAAAGTTTTGCATCATTAAAAATGCGTACTTTTTTGGGAACCACGCATGAAACGGTGACGTCAAAAGCATGGAAGATTTTTGCTTAACGACAGGCCTGTAGTTTCTCGTATTTACGCCATTTTTTAAACACAAACAAAAACAAAGAAAGTCAAAGAAAGTAACGTGCAGCAGACTCCTGATTACTGTCCAACAACTGAACGGGTGACGACGAATCCTGCCCACAATGGCTCCTCCCCCCGCAGCACCGAAGCCAGCCAAGGTGAAGAAACAAGCAGGTCACATTGACGGTTTCATTGGGTCGCGACTTGTGGAAGGCCTCAGAGACTCTGTCTTCATGGACTTCCTCAAGGAAAAAGATGTGGCGCTTGTCATGTTCTATGACGCCAAGGAGCCGCAGTGTGAGTGGTCGAAAAAACATTTTCTGAAGGTACGTTGGGAACTTAAAACTATTTTTGTTTTAAAATGATGTGAAGAAATAAAGATGAGTTCTTCATTCTTTATTAATCTTTATTTTATAACACAATCAACCGACTGGTAGAAGGTCAGTGGTCAAACAAATGTAACACTTTGGCTTAGGATTAAAAAAAATAGAGATTTTCCATTTCTACGCTGAAAGATGAGGTAAGTCCAATTGCTGTCATAAATGAACTTTGAATCCCCCGCTTCATTTGATTTTCATAGGTGACAATGGGAAATCGATAATTTCAATAACAAAGACAAGACAGAGGCGTCACTGTTTTTGGTGTCACCCAGTGCGATAGATCATGGTCTCACCTCTCACGACTCACCCCATAGACCTCCGAGTCTGCCAGTGTCAAATAATTGGGAAAATACAGAATTGTACACTTTGGTGTCACCCCTTGTGATGGTATCACCCCTTGTGATGGTATCACCCCTTGTGATGGTATCACCCGGTGCAGTCCTCACCCCTTGTGATGGTACCACCCCTTGTAATGGTATCACCCGGTGTGGTCCTCACCCCTTGTGATGGTATCACCCGGTGCGGTCCTCACCCCTTGTGATGGTAACACCCCTTGTAATGGTATCACCCGGTGTGGTCCTCACCCCTTGTGATGGTAGCACCCGGTGCGGTCCTCACCCCTTGTGATGGTATCACCCCTTGTGAGGGTATCACCCGGTGCAGTCCTCACCCCCTAGTCATGCCACTGAGACAAGATTCTTTCCATTAACATTTGTTTAATGTTGAAGTACATCAACTACTAACCCTAGCCCTAAATATCACCTGTTGATTTATTAAGGAGACGCTTTATGCTGACCCTGAATGAATTGACAAATACACGATATCAATGTGACAGTCTCTTTGGTGGGTCCAGCTATCAAGCTCTTATAACACCCGCAGCGAGCCTCATGGTGATCATGTAATGTAACTAGCCGCACTAAGTCTCGTGACTAGATCAATGAAACTATCACATCTTATGTTGGCCTCATTGTGATCATGTAATGTAACTAGCCGCACTAAGTCTGGTGACTAGATCAATGAAACTATCACATCTTATGTTGGCGCGTGTTCCTTGAGGTGAGATGCCTTCATCAGATAGTTGTTTATGTTTCAAACTTCCCAACATACTGTCCTAACATAAGTCCTATCACCAGTCCTATCAGCAGTCCTATCACGTCCTGCCTGCCTCACCCCAGCCCGACCACTAATTGATGCTTTTTTGTGACTGTTTCCATCTCCCCTCCCACCCCATCTCTCCCACAGGCCGCTAAGATCACCGACTGTTTCCGTCATAATGACTCTATCTCCCCTCCCACCCCATCTCTCCCACAGGCCGCTAAGATCACCGACTGTTTCCGTCATAATGACTCTATCTCCCCTCCCACCCCTTCTCTCCCACAGGCCGCCAAGATCACCGACTGTTTCCGTCATAATGACTCTATCTCCACTCCCACCCCTTCTGTCCCACAGGCCGATAAGATCACCGACTGTTTCCGTCATAATGACTATCTCCACTCCCACCCCATCTCTCCCACAGGCCGCCAAGATCACCGAGAGAGAGAACCACGCCTACGCCGCTGTGGATTGTGTCAAAGAGGTGGAGCTTTGCTCCAAAGAGGGCGTCACGTCCCTCCCGTTCTTCAAGCTCTACTCCAAGGGAAAGTCGATGGCCAGCTACTCTAACCCTCAGGCCTTCACCTACCACACGATGGCCAAGTACGTGGAGAATGCCCCAATCCTCACCGAACCGAAGCGCCCGCCCCGCCCATGTGACATCAAAGAGAAGATGAAACCTTGCTAACCCCGTGGTCTTGTGGGTCTATCGTGTCTAATGTAGTTAACCCATCAGCAGGGACGCCCCTGTAGAGTATGATGCACGGCTGTTACCTTCATTCGGCGACCCCCGTGTAAGCTGTTTTGTATCTCTTATTTCGTCATTCAGCAGACACTTTCCCTGAAACAGCGTCTGGCATTTAAGTGAAAGAATCGATCGTCAAATTCTGAAGTCAATTTCATTGTGTCAGGAAAAAAACTCATATAGAAAAGGAGCCCAAAAATTAATATTTTTATTTTGGGTTTCCTTAGTGAAAAAAAAATAAGAAAGACTATTCTCATTTGGTCACTTGGGCCACTAACCCAACCATTTGTTCACTTGGACCACTAACCCAACTTTTTGTTCTGCCACTGTAATGTGTAGCCCCTCGAAATGTTAGCATTGAAGCAACATAAGATGTTCTCATTGGAGCCAATGAATAAATTAATGTTGACGATTTTTCAGTCTATAAAATGTACGCCTGTGTTTCATCCTTTGGACTAATTAAAAGCAACATCATGTCGTATTCGATTGAAGAAATAATTGATAGAGAAATAAAGTAACATCAGAAATTGTTGGATATTTGTTTCATTATTTTCAGAATTCATTTCAACTTTTGCATTCGAGTGTGTGCGCTTTTTTTTTGTTTTATAAGTTTTTCATTTTAAATTCAATTTAAATGTTTTTTTTCATTTTCTATTATTAACTTTAATGAGAGTGTGAGGTTTTCAATCATGCACACGAGAAATGGAAAGAAAAATTTGATGCTAGGTGTCAAGATTGAATCAACACAATTCAAGACATCCCAGGTCTAGATCTTGAACTTGTTATGTCAGGGCTGGCGCTAAAATCTGAGCGACTTATTCAATTTGTTCGTGTGTGTGTTGGTAGTCCGCCGTGATCGACAAGGGCCATTAAAGCTATGTGCTGTGACAGCGTGGTTGGTAGGACAGGGCCATTCTAATTCTAGCTATGTGCTGCGACAGCGTGGTTGGTAGGACAAGGGCCATGTGCTATGTGCTGAGACAACGTGGTTGGTAGGACTAGAGAGTTGTATACAACATCCCATTATGGTGTGGCACCTACAAGGTCAACACATTGTTACTATGGATCAATTTTCAAGGGAAAGCAAGGCGGTGCTGTTGCCAAGCGTTCTCATGACGTCATCAGTTGGTTGCTGCACTGGTGTGCACTGGTTTCTGAATTCAACTGGTGCGCATTGATTTCTTTATTTATCTCTTTAAATTTGCTCATAATCGGATTTGTCTTTTAACAGGTGATTTCTCCGACACTAGACTAGGACACATACTTATAGAAATTATAGATAATTATAAAGATACACGAAAATACAAAATCAATAAGTTTAATAAGGAAAAATGTAAAGTTGAATTTTAATGTTGAAAAACAAAAGAATAAGCAGGTCTCGATGTTGTAACATTGTAACAAAATGTTATAATAAACTAGGTCAACGAACGTTCACGTGTTTACTCACTATCTTGATAGTTGTAGACTTATGTATGTGTACACTCTATCATGGTAGTTGTACACTTATGTATGTGTACACTCTATCATGGTAGTTGTACACTTATGTCTGTGTACACTCTATCATGGTAGTTGTACACTTATGTCTGTGTACACTCTATCATGGTAGTTGTACACTTATGTCTGTGTACACTCTATCATGGTAGTTGTACACTTATGTCTGTGTACACTCTATATGGTAGTTGTACACTTATGTCTGTGTACACTCTATCATGGTAGTTGTACACTTATGTCTGTGTACACTCTATCATGGTAGTTGTACACTTATGTATGTGTACACTCTACCATTATAGTTGTACACTTATGTATGTGTACACTCTACCATTATAGTTGTACACTTATGTATGTGTACACTCTACCATTATAGTTGTACACTTATGTCTGTGTACACTCTACCATTATAGTTGTACACTTATGTATGTGTACACTCTATCATGGTAGTTGTACACTTTTGTATGTGTACACTCTATCATGGTAGTTGTACACTTATGTCTGTGTACACTCTATATGGTAGTTGTAGACTTATGTCTGTGTACACTCTATCATGGTAGTTGTACACTTATGTATGTGTACACTCTATCATGGTAGTTGTACACTTATGTCTGTGTACACTCTATCATGGTAGTTGTACACTTATGTATGTGTACACTCTATCATGGTAGTTGTACACTTATGTCTGTGTACACTCTATCATGGTAGTTGTACACTTATGTATGTGTACACTCTATCATGGTAGTTGTACACTTATGTATGTGTACACTCTATCATGGTAGTTGTACACTTATGTCTGTGTACACTCTACCATTATAGTTGTACACTTATGTCTGTGTACACTCTATCATGGTAGTTGTACACTTATGTATGTGTACACTCTATCATGGTAGTTGTACACTTATGTCTGTGTACACTCTACCATTATAGTTGTACACTTATGTCTGTGTACACTCTACCATTAAAGTTGTACACTTATGTATGTGTACACTCTACCATTATAGTTGTACACTTATGTATGTGTACACTCTACCATTATAGTTGTACACTTATGTATGTGTACACTCTACCATTATAGTTGTACACTTATGTCTGTGTACTCTCTACCATTATAGTTGTACACTTATGTATGTGTACACTCTACCATTATAGTTGTACACTTATGTATGTGTACACTCTACCATTATAGTTGTACACTTATGTATGTGTACACTCTACCATTATAGTTGTACACTTATGTATGTGTACACTCTACCATTATAGTTGTACACTTATGTATGTGTACACTCTACCATTATAGTTGTACACTTATGTATGTGTACACTCTACCATTATAGTTGTACACTTATGTATGTGTACACTCTACCATTATAGTTGTACACTTATGTATGTGTACACTCTACCATTATAGTTGTACACTTATGTATGTGTACACTCTACCATTATAGTTGTACACTTATGTCTGTGTACACTCTACCATTATAGTTGTACACTTATGTATGTGTACACTCTACCATTATAGTTGTACACTTATGTATGTGTACACTCTACCATTATAGTTGTACACTTATGTATGTGTACACTCTACCATTATAGTTGTACACTTATGTATGTGTACACTCTACCATTATAGTTGTACACTTATGTATGTGTACACTCTACCATTATAGTTGTACACTTATGTATGTGTACACTCTACCATTATAGTTGTACACTTATGTATGTGTACACTCTACCATTATAGTTGTACACTTATGTATGTGTACACTCTACCATTATAGTTGTACACTTATGTATGTGTACACTCTACCATTATAGTTGTACACTTATGTCTGTGTACACTCTACCATTATAGTTGTACACTTATGTATGTGTACACTCTATCATGGTAGTTGTACACTTTTGTATGTGTACACTCTATCATGGTAGTTGTACACTTATGTCTGTGTACAATCTATCATGGTAGTTGTACACTTATGTCTGTACACACTCTACCATGGTAGTTGTACACTTATGTCTGTGTACACTCTATCATTATAGTTGTACACTTATGTATGTGTACACTCTATCATTATAGTTGTAGACTTATGACTGTGTTCACGCTATCATTATAGTTGTACACTTATGTCTGAGTGCACTCTATCATTATAGTTGTAGTAGACTTATGACTGTGTACACTCTACCATTATAGTTGTACACTTATGTATGTGTACACTCTATCATTATAGTTGTAGACTTATGACTGTGTACACTCTATCACGATAGTTCTACACTTTTGTATGTGTACACTCTATCATTATAGTTGTACACTTATGTATGTGTACACTCTATAATTATAGTTATAGACTTTTGACTGTGTACACTCTATCACGATAGTTGTACACTTTTGTTCATGTATACTCTATCATTATAGTTGTAGACTTATGACTGTGTACACTCTATCACGATAGTTGTACGCTTTTGTATGTGTACACACTATCATTATAGTTGTAGACTTATGACTGTGTACACTCTATCACGATAGTTGTACACTTTGATCAGCGTACATTCTATCATGATAGATGTACACCAATACTTGTGTAACACAATACCAAGATAGTTGTACACTTATGTCTGTGTACACTCTATCATTATAGTTGAAGACTTATGTCTGTGTACACTCTATCATTGTAGTTGTACAATTATGTATGTGTATACTCTATCATGGTAGTTGTACCCTTATGTCTGTGTACACTCTATATGGTAGTGTACACTTATGTCTGTGTACACTCTATCATGATAGTTGTACACGCATGTATTTGTACACTCTATCATGGTAGTTGTACACTTATGTCTGTGTACACTCTATCATGGTAGTTCTACACCAATACCTATGTGCACAATACCTTGATAGATGTACACCAATACCTATGTGCACAATACCTTGATAGATGTACACCAATACCTATGTGCACAATACCTCGATAGATGTACACCAATACCTATGTGCACAATACCTTGATAGATGTACACCAATACCTATGTGCACAATACCCTGATAGATGTACGCCAATACCTGTGTACACAATACCATGATAGATGTACACCAATACCTGTGTACAAAATACCTTGATAGATGAACGCCAAAACTTGTGTACACAATACCTTGATAGATGTACACCAATACCTGTGTACACAATACCATGATAGATGTACACCAATACCTGTGTACACAATACTTTGATAGATGTACACCAATACCTGAGTACACAATACCTTGATAGATGTACACCAATACCTGTGTACAAAATACCTTGATAGATGAACGCCAAAACTTGTGTACACAATACCTTGATAGATGTACACCAATACCTGTGTACACAATACCATGATAGATGTACACCAATACCTGTGTACACAATACTTTGATAGATGTACACCAATACCTGAGTACACAATACCTTGATAGATCAACACCAATACCTGTGTACAAAATACCTTGATAGATGAACGCCAAAACTTGTGTACACAATACCTTGATAGATGTACACCAATACCTGTGTACACAATACCTTGATAGATGTACACCAATACCTGTGTACACAATACTTTGATAGATGTACACCAATACCTGAGTACACAATACCTTGATAGATGTACACCAATACCTGAGTACACAATACCTTGATAGATGTACACCAATACTTGTGTACACAATACCTTGATAGATGTACACCAATACTTGTGTACACGATACCTTGATAGATGTTCACCAATACTTGTGTACACAATACCTTGATAGATGTACACCAATACCTGTGTACAAAATACCTTGATAGATGTACGCCAATACGTGTGTACACAATACCTTGATAGATGTACACCAATACGTGTGTACACAATACCTTGATAGATGTACGCCAATACGTGTGTACACAATACCTTGATAGATGTACACCAATACTTGTGTACACAATACCTTGATAGATGTACGCCAATACGTGTGTACACAATACCTTGATAGATGTACGCCAATACGTGTGTACACAATACCTTGATAGATGTACGCCAATACGTGTGTACACAATACCTTGATAGATGTACACCAATACTTCAGTTTTCTCCGCCCTGGGTAGTGGGGTGTGTCTTCTTTTCTCCGCCCTGGGTAGTGGGGTGTGTCTTCTTTTCTCCGCCCTGGGGTGTGGGGTGTGTCTTGTTTTCTCCACCCTGGGTGGTGGGGTGTGTCTTGTTTTCTCCGCCCTGGGTGGTGGGGGTGTGTCTTGCTTTCTCCGCCCTGGGTGGTGGGGTGTGTCTTGTTTTCTCCGCCCTGGGTGGTGGGGCGTGTCTTGTTTTCTCCGCCCTAGGTGGTGGGGTGTGTCTTGTTTTCTCCGGACTGGGTGGTGGGGGGCGTGTCTTGTTTTCTCCGCCCTGGGTGGTGGGGTGTGTCTTGTTTTCTCCGCCCTGGGTGGTGGGGTGTGTCTTGTTTTGTCCGCCCTGGGTGGTTGGGTGTGTCTTGTTTTCTCCGCCCTGGGAGGTGGGGTGTGTCTTGTTTTCTCCACCCTGGGTGGTGGGATGTGTCTTGTTTTCTCCGCCCTGGGTGGCACTTTTTCTTGGGCGTCTTGCGACCGACATCAGAGTTATTTTCTTGGGATGGGCGGGGGGGGGCAGGAATCTTGTGCCAAGCACAGAATCACGCCCTGATTACACCATTGTCTGCCCTCCCCTCCCCTCGTTTCTGGATACAGTAAAAAGCTCCTAATCACGTGAGATGATTAACAGATGGAATACCAAATATTTATTTTTTGCACCAAGTTTTTATCATCACTTTGCCAAGATAATCCCTAGGCAAGAATAGTAACTGTACCACTCTAGTCTTTGTACCACACTAGTCAATGTACCACACTGGTCAATGTACCACACTAGTCAATGTACCACACTAGTCAATGTACCACACTAGTCAATGTACCACACTAGTCCCTGTACCACACTAGTCAATGTACCACACTAGTCAATGTACCACACTAATCAATGTACCACACTAGTCAATGTACCACACTAGTCAATGTACCACACTAATCAATGTACCACACTAGTCAATGTACCACACTAGTCAATGTACCACACTAGTCAATGTACCACACTAGTCAATGTACCACACTAGTCAATGTACCACACTAGTCCCTCTACCTGTAAATGTGTTGACAAAACTACACACACCGTTTTGAATACGGTAAATGACCGAGGCCACGCCCCGTTGAGATACACCTAGATGGCATTCAATGGTGTGACTTTATCCTCTTTCATGTAACGGTCCCAATTAAACGGAATGTTCCTGCACTTTCTGGGAACAAGTTCCCCAACCTTAGTTGGAGGCGCGACGCAACCAGCCATAAACACGGGGAATAAAACCACACTTTAGAGCAAGGCTTGAACATTTCAGCGTGGCTGCTAGCGCTGTTCAGAGACCAAGATACCCGATTAGAGAGTTATTTCTTGTCGTCGTCTAATGACGTCATTGGTTCCTGTTAATGTGAAGTATCAAAAGGTAAAAGGATCGAATTCCACTTGACTATATTATGACTTTCGTTAAGAACAGTTTTTGATTTCAACTGTACAAGGTGAGTTCTTCTCATAACGTACTAACTTATTTAATAAATCTAACATTATATTTATTAGTTTTACATTTTGCGTCTTGAAGGGAAAAAATACACTAAGGTGAAGACGATCATAAGGAGAAGAGATCGCTTGCTTGAAGTCATGTAGTAGTAGGTTGGGAGGGGGAGATGTTTTTGTCAACATACGAACCCTATCAACGCTTTGAGATTTCCGTACACTAAACTTGAGCGCGGAGCGCTACCAACTATAGGATGTACCTTAGTTATGGTTGAAGCTTGAGGACACCACATGTGGTGATGTTTTAGACTTTTGATCATGTTTATCTCATTCAATATTTATTTATTTTCATCGTTACAAATTTGCAATATTGATTTAACCAAGAAAATGACGGCAGAATTCCTGAAGGATAAAACCAATTAATTGTTATTGAAAGATAATTGTGCTGTATACATGTGTTTCTTATTTTCATATTTGGCACTGACATAGAATATCTGGACTTCAAAAGGGCACCCCATTTCTCAAATACTTTAGGGCCCCATCAAGTCTAAATTCAGCCCTGTATTTTATACAATGGTACATGTGCAGTTTTGTGATCAAATCGTTTCCAACACTGTAATAAAAATGTAAGACTAGACATAAACTATGGATAAGCATTAAACGCAATAGTTTTCTGTAAAGAAGGGGAGTTGTCAGTGTTTAAAATAAGATAAGATAACACACGTGAGCCTGTTTTTATTTATAATTTCATGTACGCCCTGGGGGTGATGTGGTTGAATTACATGGCACCCACTTCACAGATCACAGTCGAATAAAAATGAGTGACTTTAGGTCTGGATGACACACCGCAAAGTCACAAGCCAAACATGGCCTCCAGGTCTCAGATCACAGTGCAGTCGTCTTTTAATGTCTTAATGTCACATGGGTCGCGTTTCGATGTAATTCAAAACACCGCGAAGGGATTATACAGTTTGGAGTGTTATTGTATTCATTTTTTTGGTGGTAAAATTATAAGTATCTCTTTGAGGGCATCTCACATTAACTGATCAGGGGGACACATTTCTCGTCTCCACAATGTACATTATTTGAAACAACGATTAGAACTGCATATACGTGTTATTAAAACATGGTTGTATACCTGTAAATGAAAAATACTTGTTTAAAAAATAGTTTCAGGAAAATGTATTTATATCGAGAAAATATTCTTGAATATAATTAATAAAATAGACATATTATTTTATAAAAACTATGATTAAATAATACAATGAAATAAATACATGTTAAGAAAAGATGAATGTATAGTATTAAGTAGATAGACATTATATGGGTGAGACTGCAATCAGACTTTTAGAAAGAAAAAAATTAATGTATTTAAACATGGTTTACATAGAAGAAAATAGACTTGTTACAAAATAGACATGTTACAAAATAGACATGTTACAAAATAGACACGTTACAAAATAGACATGTTACAAAAACATGATTGAATAATACAGGAAAATAGATTCATGTTAAGAAAATACCATTGAATAGTACCAAGATAACAGATATATACCATTGAATAGTACCAAGATCATATATATATAACATTGAATAGTACCAAGATAACAGATATATACCATTGAATAGTACCAAGATCATAGATATATAACATTGAATAGTACCAAGATAATAGATATATACCATTGAATAGTACCAAGATCATAGATATATACCATTGAATAGTACCAAGATCATAGATATATACCATTGAATAGTACCAAGATAATAGATATATACCATTGAATAGTACCAAGATAATAGATATATACCATTGAATAGTACCAAGATAATAGATATATACCATTGAATAGTACCAAGATAATAGATATATACCATTGAATAGTACCAAGATCATAGATATATAACATTGAATAGTACCAAGATAATAGATATATACCATTGAATAGTACCAAGATCATAGATATTTACCATTGAATAGTACCAAGATCATATATATATATATACCATTGAATAGTACCAAGATCATGGATATATACCATTGAATAGTACCAAGATCACAGATATATACCATTGAATAGTACCAAGATCATATATATATATATACCATTGAATAGTACCAAGATCATATATATATATATATATATACCATTGAATAGTACCAAGATCATAGATATATACCATTGAATAGTACCAAGATAATAGATATATACCATTGAATAGTACCAAGATAATAGATATATACCATTGAATAGTACCAAGATAATAGATATATACCATTGAATAGTACCAAGATAATAGATATATACCATTGAATAGTACCAAGATAATAGATATATACCATTGAATAGTACCAAGATAATAGATATATACCATTGAATAGTACCAAGATAATAGATATATACCATTGAATAGTACCAAGATAATAGATATATACCATTGAATAGTACCAAGATAATAGATATATACCATTGAATAGTACCAAGATAATAGATATATACCATTGAATAGTACCAAGATCATAGATATATACCATTGAATAGTACCAAGATGATAGATATATACCATTGAATAGTACCAAGATGATAGATATATAACATTGAATAGTACCAAGATCACAGATATATACCATTGAATAGTACCAAGATCATATATATATACCATTGAATAGTACCAAGATCATATATATATATATATATATATATATATATATATACCATTGAATAGTACCAAGATAATAGATATATACCATTGAATAGTACCAAGATAATAGATATATACCATTGAATAGTACCAAGATCACAGATATATACCATTGAATAGTACCAAGATAATAGATATATACCATTGAATAGTACCAAGATCATAGATATATACCATTGAATAGTACCAAGATCATAGATATATACCATTGAATAGTACCAAGATAATAGATATATACCATTGAATAGTACCAAGATAATAGATATATACCATTGAATAGTACCAAGATAATAGATATATACCATTGAATAGTACCAAGATAATAGATATATACCATTGAATAGTACCAAGATCATAGATATATAACATTGAATAGTACCAAGATAATAGATATATACCATTGAATAGTACCAAGATCATAGATATATACCATTGAATAGTACCAAGATCATATATATATATACCATTGAATAGTACCAAGATCATGTATATATACCATTGAATAGTACCAAGATCACAGATATATACCATTGAATAGTACCAAGATCATATATATATATACCATTGAATAGTACCAAGATCATATATATATATATACCATTGAATAGTACCAAGATCATAGATATATACCATTGAATAGTACCAAGATAATAGATATATACCATTGAATAGTACCAAGATAATAGATATATACCATTGAATAGTACCAAGATAATAGATATATACCATTGAATAGTACCAAGATAATAGATATATACCATTGAATAGTACCAAGATAATAGATATATACCATTGAATAGTACCAAGATAATAGATATATACCATTGAATAGTACCAAGATAATAGATATATACCATTGAATAGTACCAAGATGATAGATATATACCATTGAATAGTACCAAGATAATAGATATATACCATTGAATAGTACCAAGATAATAGATATATACCATTGAATAGTACCAAGATAATAGATATATACCATTGAATAGTACCAAGATCATAGATATATACCATTGAATAGTACCAAGATCATAGATATATACCATTGAATAGTACCAAGATCACAGATATATACCATTGAATAGTACCAAGATCATAGATATATACCATTGAATAGTACCAAGATGATAGATATATACCATTGAATAGTACCAAGATAATAGATATATACCATTGAATAGTACCAAGATAATAGATATATACCATTGAATAGTACCAAGATAATAGATATATACCATTGAATAGTACCAAGATCACAGATATATACCATTGAATAGTACCAAGATAATAGATATATACCATTGAATAGTACCAAGATAATAGATATATACCATTGAATAGTACCAAGATAATAGATATATACCATTGAATAGTACCAAGATAATAGATATATACCATTGAATAGTACCAAGATAATAGATATATACCATTGAATAGTACCAAGATAATAGATATATACCATTGAATAGTACCAAGATCATAGATATATACCATTGAATAGTACCAAGATCATAGATATATATTTAGGTAAATGTAATTGTATCCTGCAGCTAGGACCCTGACTTGAGCAGAGTGGATAGGTTTCAGTTTCTGCCATGAATTCAAATCATTATTAGAACGGCACCTCAAGGGAAGCAATCAGCACGTTCTATGATAATATGATGTTTGAGGTTGTAGTTCCTACCCATGAGCCCTCACTGGGTCCATGTAGATCAAATATTGACTGGGTGGTTTCATCGTTTCTGGGTTACATTCAACTGAGACGTGGTGTGGCATAGAATACATTGGACGCCCCTCGCCCCCCCCCCATCAAAAATCTAATAACGTCCGTTATATATAATCATTGGCAGGTCGTATTTCTGTCGGACTTACAAATGTTACTGAAATAGACATTAACTAGGTTATAGGGTAAGGGAGCTAAATCATTGCTGGTGGCACTTGACTGGCATAGAAGGATACTTCATCTGTGACGAACGGGTGAAGAACATGCATTAACAAATCGATGGTCACACATTGTGAACATTTAGTTCATGAACTCGAACATGGACTATTGAGTAGATTTAGATCTTACAGAAGCTGACCTTGACATGTTCTTACTAGCTGTCTATGAACAAGACTCGTCGTCTGTGTGCTTCAACGACTTGTTACAAAACTGACTGACATTCTCTCACTGACCCCAGGGAACTGAAATACGCTCTGTAACTTCTACGTGGAACCCTTGACTCTGTAAAACTTAGTTGATCCTCAAACGGGAGTCAAGCAATACCCATGACGTTTTCCAATTGGTTGAACTGTTACTTTCTCTCTCCACGAATGTAATGTTTTCTCGAAGCACGACATCGAGAGTATCCGTCTGTCCTCTGTGAATTGACCAAAAGCAAGATTAGAACAGCAAACAACTGAACAAAATGTCCAGTAATTGTCAATCAAATGTTTGAAATAATGGGGCACAGTAATTAACTCAAAGATTAAGCCATGTGGCTGTTTAGATAATTAATGTAAAATAAAAATTGTAACTCCTTCCTTCTTGAAGTCTCTAGTTTGATAACTTACTTTAGCGATAAGTCAGGACTAGATTGTTCTAAATGCATACACGCGGAAATGTGTGTAAGTAACGTTGTGCTTTGGCTGGAAGTGTTTTAGCATTAATAATTTTACTAGCGGAAAGGATAAAATACAGATAACAGCATAAATTATTAGGGCTGCGGAAATTAACGATTAATTTCTCGATTAATCGTTAAATTTTTTTATCGATTAAAATTATTTTAATCGATAAAAATTCGTTTAAAATTAAAGAAAATATTTATAAATATTTTTTAAAATTTTTATTAATAAATAATTAATTATTAATAATTAATAATAATTTATATATTTTTACATACAAACTTCTCCTGCGTAATATTATAATTTATTTTATTAAAATATGTGGACCGTCAGACGTCGATTAAAAAATGGCTGACAGTATCAGCGGAGTTAAATTTAAACATATAACTGGAAAGTTGAGCAAAAATTCTGTTTTTAAGCTAACTGCGGATGGCAAAGTCGAAGATTGTGACAAAGTTTTGTTTTTGCTACTTCCCTCGAAATGTTAAGTTTAATGACGTCATAAATGTCTATTTTTGGCTTTAATCGAAATTAACGATTAATTAATAGTTAATTTTTCAAAATTTAACGATTAAATTTAAATTAATCGATAATAGCCCTATAAATTATACAAGACATTTAACAATCTATATATAAATAAAATAATGGCGATGTCATTAATGCAGATGTCTCTCTTATTTGACACCCATTTTGATGTCTCAGCCACAGAATCAATACAGAGGATTATGTTGAGAACATCTTGATGTCTGTCTGCCTACACCGATGTACATCATAGCATGCCATCACGATCGGCGAGGAATCGTGTCCGGCGAGTGTTGGATGCAGCATGTGTCATGGCGATATGCATCAATGTGGCATACATCATCTGGCACAACAAGACCTACACACATGTCAGGATGGATCAACATGGTATGTGCTGTATGGGGAGACAGGCAACATGGTATGTGCTGTATGGGGAGACAGGCAACATGGTATGTGGTGTAAGGGGAGACAGGCAACATGGTATGTGGTGTATGGGGAGACAGGCAACATGGTATGTGGTGTATGGGGAGACAGGCAACATGGTATGTGGTGTAAGGGGAGACAGGTAACATGGTATGTGGTATAAGTGGGAGAAAGGCAACATGGTATGTGGTATAAGTGGGAGACAGGCAACATGGTATGTGGTATAAGTGGGAGACAGGCAACATGGTATGTGGTGTAAGGGGAGACAGGCAACATGGTATGTGGTGTAAGGGGAGACAGGTAACATGGTATGTGGTATAAGTGGGAGAAAGGCAACATGGTATGTGGTATAAGTGGGAGACAGGCAACATGGTATGTGGTATAAGTGGGAGACAGGCAACATGGTATGTGGTGTAAGGGGAGACAATCAACATGGTATGTGGTGTAAGGGGAGACAGGCAACATGGTATGTGGTGTATGGGGAGATAGTCAACATGGTATGTGGTGTATGGGGAGATAGTCAACATGGTATGTGGTGTATGGGGAGATAGTCAACATGGTATGTGGTGTATGGGGAGATAGTCAACATGGTATGTGGTGTATGGGGAGACAGGCAACATGGTATGTGGTGTATGGTGAGATAGTCAACATGGTATGTGGTGTAAGGGGAGACAGGCAACATGGTATGTGGTGTAAGGGGAGATAGTCAACATGGTATGTGGTGTATGGGGAGATAGTCAACATGGTATGTGGTGTATGGGGAGATAGTCAACATGGTATGTGGTGTATGGGGAGATAGTCAACATGGTATGTGGTGTAAGGGGAGACAATCAACATGGTATGTGGTGTATGGGGAGATAGTCAACATGGTATGTGGTGTATATGGAGATAGTCAACATGGTATGTGGTGTATGGGGAGACAGGCAACATGGTATGTGGTGTAAGGGGAGACAAGCAACATGGTATGTGGTGTAAGGGGAGACAGGCAACATGGTATGTGGTGTATGGGGAGACAGGCAACATGGTATGTGGTGTAAGGGGAGACAGGCAACATGGTATGTGGTGTATGGGGAGACAGGCAACATGGTATGTGGTGTATGGGGAGACAGGCAATATGGTATGTGGTATAAGTGGGAGACAGGCAACATGGTATGTGGTATAAGTGGGAGACAGGCAACATGGTATGTGGTATAAGTGGGACACAGGCAACATGGTATGTGGTATAAGTGGGAGACAGGCAACATGGTATGTGGTATAAGTGGGAGACAGGCAACAAGGTATGTGGTATGAGTGGGAGACAGGCAACATGGTATGTGGTATAAGTGGGAGACAGGCAACATGCTATGTGGTATAAGTGGGAGACAGGCAACATGGTATGTGGTGTATGGGGAGACAGGCAACATGGTATGTGGTGTAATGGGAGACAGGCAACATGGTATGTGGTGTAATGGGAGACAGGCAACATGGTATGTGGTGTAATGGGAGACAGGCAACATGGTATGTGGTGTATCGGGAGACAGGCAACATGGTATGTGGTGTAAGGGGAGATAGTCAACATGGTATGTGGTGTAAGGGGAGACAGGTAACATGGTATGTGGTATAAGTGGGAGACAGGCAACATGGTATGTGGTATAAGTGGGAGACAGGCAACATGGTATGTGGTGTATGGGGAGATAGTCAACATGGTATGTGGTGTAAGGGGAGACAGGTAACATGGTATGTGGTGTATGGGGAGACAGGCAACATGGTATGTGGTGTAAGGGGAGATAGTCAACATGGTATGTGGTGTAAGGGGAGACAGGTAACATGGTATGTGGTATAAGTGGTAGACAGGCAACATTGTATGTGGTATAAGTGGGAGACAGGCAACATGGTATGGGGTGTATGGGGAGACAGGCAACATGGTATGTGGTGTTTGGGGAGATAGTCAACATGGTATGTGGTGTAAGGGGAGACAGGCAACATGGTATGTGGTGTAAGGGGAGACAGGCAACATGGTATGTGGTGTAAGGGGAGATAGTCAACATGGTATGCGGTGTAAGGGGAGACAGGCAACATGGTATGTGGTGTAAGGGGAGACAGGCAACATGGTATGTGGTGTAAGGGGAGATAGTCAACATGGTATGTGGTGTAAGGGGAGACAGGCAACATGGTATGTCGTGTAAGGGGAGACAGGCAACATGGTATGTGGTGTAAGGGGAGATAGTCAACATGGTATGTGGTCTAAGGGGAGACAGGCAACATGGTATGTGGTGTAAGGGGAGATAGTCAACATGGTATGTGGTGTATGGGGAGATAGTCAACATGGTATGTGGTGTAAGGGGAGATAATCAACATGGAATGCGGTATATGGGGAGACAGGCAACATGGTATGTGGTGTATGGGGAGATAGTCAACATGGTATGTGGTGTATGGGGAGACAATCAACATGGTATGTGGTGTAAGGGGAGATATTCAACATGGTATGTGGTGTAAGGGGAGACAGGCAACATGGTATGTGGTGTAAGGGGAGACAATCAACATGGTATGTGGTGTAAGGGGAGATAGTCAACATGGTATGTGGTGTATGGGGAGATAGTCAACATGGTATGTGGTGTATGGGGAGACAGTCAACATGGTATGTGGTGTATGGGGAGATAGTCAACATGGTATGTGGTGTATGGGGAGATAGTCAACATGGTATGTGGTGTAAGGGGAGACAATCAACATGGTATGTGGTGTATGGGGAGATAGTCAACATGGTATGTGGTGTATATGGAGATAGTCAACATGGTATGTGGTGTATGGGGAGACAGGCAACATGGTATGTGGTGTAAGGGGAGACAAGCAACATGGTATGTGGTGTAAGGGGAGACAGGCAACATGGTATGTGGTGTATGGGGAGACAGGCAACATGGTATGTGGTGTAAGGGGAGACAGGCAACATGGTATGTGGTGTATGGGGAGACAGGCAACATGGTATGTGGTATAAGTGGGAGACAGGCAACATGGTATGTGGTGTATGGGGAGACAGGCAACATGGTATGTGGTGTAATGGGAGACAGGCAACATGGTATGTGGTGTAATGGGGAGACAGGCAACATGGTATGTGGTGTAATGGGGAGACAGGCAACATGGTATGTGGTGTATCGGGGAGACAGGCAACATGGTATGTGGTGTAAGGGGAGATAGTCAACATGGTATGTGGTGTAAGGGGAGACAGGTAACATGGTATGTGGTATAAGTGGGAGACAGGCAACATGGTATGTGGTATAAGTGGGAGACAGGCAACATGGTATGTGGTGTATGGGGAGATAGTCAACATGGTATGTGGTGTAAGGGGAGACAGGTAACATGGTATGTGGTGTATGGGGAGACAGGCAACATGGTATGTGGTGTAAGGGGAGATAGTCAACATGGTATGTGGTGTAAGGGGAGACAGGCAACATGGTATGTGGTATAAGTGGGTAGACAGGCAACATGGTATGTGGTATAAGTGGGAGACAGGCAACATGGTATGTGGGTGTATGGGGAGACAGGCAACATGGTATGTGGTGTTTGGGGAGATAGTCAACATGGTATGTGGTGTAAGGGGAGACAGGCAACATGGTATGTGGTGTAAGGGGAGACAGGCAACATGGTATGTGGTGTAAGGGGAGATAGTCAACATGGTATGTGGTGTAAGGGGAGACAGGCAACATGGTATGTGGTGTAAGGGGAGACAGGCAACATGGTATGTGGTGTAAGGGGAGATAGTCAACATGGTATGTGGTGTAAGGGGAGACAGGCAACATGGTATGTGGTGTAAGGGGAGACAGGCAACATGGTATGTGGTGTAAGGGGAGATAGTCAACATGGTATGTGGTCTAAGGGGAGACAGGCAACATGGTATTTGGTGTAAGGGGAGATAGTCAACATGGTATGTGGTGTATGGGGAGACAATCAACATGGTATGTGGTCTAAGGGGAGATATTCAACATGGTATGTGGTGTAAGGGGAGACAGGCAACATGGTATGTGGTGTAAGGGGAGACAATCAACATGGTATATGGTGTAAGGGGAGATAGTCAACATGGTATGTGGTGTATGGGGAGATAGTCAACATGGTATGTGGTGTATGGGGAGACAGGCAACATGGTATGTGGTATAAGTGGGAGACAGGCAACATGGTATGTGGTATAAGTGGGAGACAGGCAACATGGTATGTGGTGTATGGGGAGATAGTCAACATGGTATGTGGTATAAGTGGGAGACAGGCAACATGGTATGTGGTATAAGTGGGAGACAGGCAACATGGTATGTGGTATAAGTGGGAGACAGGCAACATGGTATGTAGTGTATGGGGAGATAGTCAACATGGTATGTGGTGTATGGGGAGATAGTCAACATGGTATGTGGTGTAAGGGGAGACAGGTAACATGGTATGTGGTGTATGGGGAGACAGGCAACATGGTATGTGGTGTAAGGGGAGATAGTCAACATGGTATGTGGTGTAAGGGGAGACAGGTAACATGGTATGTGGTATAAGTGGTAGACAGGCAACATGGTATGTGGTATAAGTGGGAGACAGGCAACATGGTATGGGGTGTATGGGGAGACAGGCAACATGGTATGTGGTGTTTGGGGAGATAGTCAACATGGTATGTGGTGTAAGGGGAGACAGGCAACATGGTATGTGGTGTAAGGGGAGACAGGCAACATGGTATGTGGTGTAAGGGGAGATAGTCAACATGGTATGTGGTGTAAGGGGAGACAGGCAACATGGTATGTGGTGTAAGGGGAGACAGGCAACATGGTATGTGGTGTAAGGGGAGATAGTCAACATGGTATGTGGTGTAAGGGGAGACAGGCAACATGGTATGTGGTGTAAGGGGAGACAGGCAACATGGTATGTGGTGTAAGGGGAGATAGTCAACATGGTATGTGGTCTAAGGGGAGACAGGCAACATGGTATTTGGTGTAAGGGGAGATAGTCAACATGGTATGTGGTGTATGGGGAGACAATCAACATGGTATGTGGTGTAAGGGGAGATATTCAACATGGTATGTGGTGTAAGGGGAGACAGGCAACATGGTATGTGGTGTAAGGGGAGACAATCAACATGGTATGTGGTGTAAGGGGAGATAGTCAACATGGTATGTGGTGTATGGGGAGATAGTCAACATGGTATGTGGTGTATGGGGAGACAGGCAACATGGTATGTGGTATAAGTGGGAGACAGGCAACATGGTATGTGGTATAAGTGGGAGACAGGCAACATGGTATGTGGTGTATGGGGAGATAGTCAACATGGTATGTGGTATAAGTGGGAGACAGGCAACATGGTATGTGGTATAAGTGGGAGACAGGCAACATGGTATGTGGTATAAGTGGGAGACAGGCAACATGGTATGTGGTGTAATGGGGAGACAGTCAACATGGTATGTGGTGTATGGGGAGACAGGCAACATGGTATGTGGTGTAAGGGGAGATAGTCAACATGGTATGTGGTGTATGGGGAGACAGTCAACATGGTATGTGGTGTATGGGGAGACAGGCAACATGGTATGTGGTGTATGGGGAGACAGGCAACATGGTATGTGGTGTATGGGGAGACAGGCAACATGGTATGTGGTATAAGTGGGAGACAGGCAACATGGTATGTGGTATAAGTGGGAGACAGGCAACATGGTATGTGGTGTATGGGGAGATAGTCAACATGGTATGTGGTATAAGTGGGAGACAGGCAACATGGTATGTGGTGTAAGGGGAGATAGGCAACATGGTATGTGGTATAAGTGGGAGACAGGCAACATGGTATGTGGTATAAGTGGGAGACAGGCAACATGGTATGTGGTGTATGGGGAGATAGTCAACATGGTATGTGGTGTATGGGGAGACAGGCAACATGGTATGTGGTGTATGGGGAGACAGGCAACATGGTATGTGGTGTATGGGGAGACAGGCAACATGGTATGTGGTGTATGGGGAGACAGGCAACATGGTATGTGGTGTATGGGGAGATAGTCAACATGGTATGTGGTGTATGGGGAGACAGTCAACATGGTATGCGGTGTATGGGGAGACAGGCAACATGGTATTTTGGTGTTTGGGGATATAATCAACATGGTATGCGGTATATGGGGAGACAGGCAACATGGTATGTGGTGTAAGGGGAGACAGGCAACATGGTATGTGGTGTAAGGGGAGATAGTCAACATGGTATGCGGTGTAAGGGGAGACAGGCAACATGGTATGTGGTGTAAGGGGAGACAGGCAACATGGTATGTGGTGTAAGGGGAGATAGTCAACATGGTATGTGGTGTAAGGGGAGACAGGCAACATGGTATGTGGTGTAAGGGGAGACAGGCAACATGGTATGTGGTGTAAGGGGAGATAGTCAACATGGTATGTGGTCTAAGGGGAGACAGGCAACATGGTATGTGGTGTAAGGGGAGATAGTCAACATGGTATGTGGTGTATGGGGAGATAGTCAACATGGTATGTGGTGTAAGGGGAGATAATCAACATGGTATGCGGTATATGGGGAGACAGGCAACATGGTATGTGGTGTATGGGGAGATAGTCAACATGGTATGTGGTGTATGGGGAGACAATCAACATGGTATGTGGTGTAAGGGGAGATATTCAACATGGTATGTGGTGTAAGGGGAGACAGGCAACATGGTATGTGGTGTAAGGGGAGACAATCAACATGGTATATGGTGTAAGGGGAGATAGTCAACATGGTATGTGGTGTATGGGGAGATAGTCAACATGGTATGTGGTGTAAGGGGAGACAGGCAACATGGTATGTGGTATAAGTGGGAGACAGGCAACATGGTATGTGGTATAAGTGGGAGACAGGCAACATGGTATGTGGTGTATGGGGAGATAGTCAACATGGTATGTGGTATAAGTGGGAGACAGGCAACATGGTATGTGGTATAAGTGGGAGACAGGCAACATGGTATGTGGTATAAGTGGGAGACAGGCAACATGGTATGTAGTGTATGGGGAGATAGTCAACATGGTATGTGGTGTATGGGGAGACAGGCAACATGGTATGTGGTGTAAGGGGAGATAGTCAACATGGTATGTGGTGTATGGGGAGATAGTCAACATGGTATGTGGTGTATGGGGAGACAGGCAACATGGTATGTGGTGTATGGGGAGACAGGCAACATGGTATGTGGTGTATGGGGAGACAGGCAACATGGTATGTGGTATAAGTGGGAGACAGGCAACATGGTATGTGGTATAAGTGGGAGACAGGCAACATGGTATGTGGTGTATGGGGAGATAGTCAACATGGTATGTGGTATAAGTGGGAGACAGGCAACATGGTATGTGGTGTAAGGGGAGATAGGCAACATGGTATGTGGTATAAGTGGGAGACAGGCAACATGGTATGTGGTATAAGTGGGAGACAGGCAACATGGTATGTGGTGTATGGGGAGATAGTCAACATGGTATGTGGTGTATGGGGAGACAGGCAACATGGTATGTGGTGTATGGGGAGACAGGCAACATGGTATGTGGTGTATGGGGAGACAGGCAACATGGTATGTGGTGTATGGGGAGACAGGCAACATGGTATGTGGTGTATGGGGAGATAGTCAACATGGTATGTGGTGTATGGGGAGATAGTCAACATGGTATGCGGTATATGGGGAGACAGGCAACATGGTATTTTGTGTTTGGGGATATAATCAACATGGTATGCGGTATATGGGGAGACAGGCAACATGGTATGTGGTGTAAGGGGAGACAGGCAACATGGTATGTGGTGTATGGGGAGACAGGCAACATGGTATGTGGTGTAAGGGGAGACAGGCAACATGGTATGTGGTGTAAGGGGAGATAGTCAACATGGTATGTGGTGATTGGGGATATAATCAACATGGTATGCGGTATATGGGGAGACAGGCAACATGGTATGTGGTGTAAGGGGAGACAGGCAACATGGTATGTGGTGTATGGGGAGACAGGCAACATGGTATGTGGTGTAAGGGGAGACAGGCAACATGGTATGTGGTGTAAGGGGAGATAGTCAACATGGTATGTGGTGTTTGGGGATATAATCAACATGGTATGCGGTATATGGGGAGACAGGCAACATGGTATGTGGTGTAAGGGGAGACAGGCAACATGGTATGCGTGTATGGGGAGACAGGCAACATGGTATGTGCTGTATGTGGAGACAGGCAACATGGTATGTGGTATGTGGGGATATAATCAACATGGTATGTGTTATAAGGGAGACAATCAACATGGCATGTGTTGTATGGGGAGGCAATCAGTGTTTGTCAATTCTTTAAAGTATAATTTATTTGACCAACAAAACTCAAGTATCTATGTAATGAAGCAAACACTCAAGTATCTATGTAATGAAGCAAACACTCAAGTATCTATGTAATGAAGCAAACACTCAAGTATCTATGTAATGAAGCAAACACTCAAGTATCTATGTAATGAAGCAAACACCTAAATGTTTCAATTTATTCCAGAAACCGTTGAAAGGGGACAGTACTCAAATAACAAATATGCAGTGAAGGATGACGTCAGCATTACTGAACTTGGTGTCATAAACCGCAACCCACTTAGACACGTGATCAATTTTTCAGACCAAGGGGATGACCAGGCAATAGAGGACAAAGGTGTACAGAATGGTGATCTGGCGTTTCACAAAGACGACACGGACACTGGTCAGCTTGACCACCGAATTACCAGACATGACTTGGACAGCGGTGGCCAGCTCACCACCGAGGAATCCCTTAATGCAGTGGACAGTCGAATCGGGAAGCACGCAGAACTCAATGGTCATACACATCAGAAGACAGCCAATAACGGGTCAAAGGCCATTGGTCAAATGGTCACTGTCTTAGGACGGACTAATGTTTCTGGTCAGTTGGGGACTAAAAGACACGACAAGTATTTAAATGTGTCTACTGGAAAACAGACGGACATTGATAGCAGACGCGAAATGGACCAGCGTGACGTCACACACATAAGGGCTGATAAACAAGAAAGGGAAGCAACCACGTTAACAAAAGATGTTGAAGAATCAGAGCTGTGTCCCTTGATGCCCGATCACTTGAGTAAGATGATCAGTTTATTTAATTTTGTTTACTCATCAGAAATGTTTGTTCCATTCTTTTCAAATAGGTATCTTATCTTATCTTATCTTATCTTATCTTATCTTATCTTATCTTTACAGACGCTCCTTCTATGCAGAAGATAGTTGCGTCCACAGACCATGACAGATGATCTGTTGGCAAGTGATGCAGCAATCACAGGCCACGGCTTTGTGGGTTCCACGCATTACCCAGCCGCCTAACTACATGTAGTGTTAGGTACCCATTCGGAGCGGGGTGACTCAGGGACGCCCTAGGCCCCGGGAACAAATCCTTGCCTTCACACGGATTCGAACCCGTGACCATCGGTACGATAGTCCAGTGCGCTGCCACTCGACCACCGCGTCCCTAATTACAATTTCCTATTTCTGAATCACATGATTTGCATCGCAGAGTAATATTATAAGTCAATTTATGACATCTAGTTGTCTGATACTGTTTACGAACATTTTTAGTTTATTCAAATCAAGTTTGATTTTTTACCCGTTCTATAAGGAAGTATATTAGAGCTTAAAATTAGTATCTGTAAGGTTATAACATTTAAAACAGCTATCGTCTGTACGTGTAAGGGTAATATATTTGATAAACTACCATCTGTAAGTGTAATTGTATATTACACCAGATGGCGCCCTGAGATGTGAGTGCAATGAGACCTCCCCAGAGTTTCTTGTGACCAAATATCCGGAGATAATCAAAGGGGGCAGGATTCGACCCCACGACTGTCTGCCCAGGGAACAAGTTGCTATCATCATACCCTACAGGTAAACTGGAACATACGATACCAACTGGGAACTGGAATGTACAATACCAACAGGGAACTGGGGTGTATTAAACAAATTATTGTGGTGATTGTATGTTTCCATACTTATGTTGATAGTATGTTCTTAAAGTTTCATTTCTACCCTATACAATTCCAGTGACGTGAAACTTGTGTGCATATTGTGTCAATGTTTTCTCCATAGGGACAGATCTAGTCACCTTCACAAGTTGTTAAAGATGTTGATTCCAATTCTCACACGACAAAAAGTTGATGCTACATTCTATGTTATAGAACAAGTAAGTTATAAATTGTCACATTCTATGTTATAGAACAAGTAAGTTACAAATTGTCACATTCTATGTTATATAACAAGTAAGTTATAAATTGTCACATTCTATGTTATAGAACAAGTAAGTTACAAATTGTCACATTCTATGTCATAGAACAAGTAAGTTATAAATTGTCACATTCTATGTTATAGAACAAGTAAGTTACAAATTGTCACATTCTATGTTATAGAACAAGTAAGTTATAAATTGTCACATTCTATGTTATAGAACAAGTAAGTTACAAAGTGTTTCAATCGTCTCTGCTATAGATCTAGTGAGCGCCAATTTCGATAGAAGCAGTTGTGTTCATTTGTAATTGAAGAGTTAATGGTAATATTTCAGGGGACATAACTAACTACCCGATATAGTCTGCATACTACGTTAGGTCCGAGAACTCATGTTATTTTCTTGTCTAATGTGAGATACTTCAAATAATGGTGTGATAAAATAATTTACCGAGTATAAAAGTTGACAGAACTCAATTCACTGTAGACGTAATGATACCAGCACGTATAATTCTTTAACCTCAATTATTCTTTCAGTCTAGTCCCATCCTATTCAATCGTGGTGCACTCCACAACATTGGCTTCTTGGAATCTCTGAAGCTTGGCAGCTACGACTGTTTCATCTTTCATGACGTAGACATGATGCCAGTCAACGACAAGCTGCTGTACCGATGTGCTGACAAACCCACGCATTTTTCGGCAGCGATCAAATATCACGGAGTGAAGACCTACTTTATGTAAGAGAAATTTATCGCTCGAATGTACATGACAACTGATGAAAGTTTATGTGTATGGAAGAGAGTATGAGGATTTGTATATTTAAATGAAAATGAACAGTTCATAGCTGTGTAAATAACATACACATTAAGTTACCTTGTGAAATAACAACTGCTGAAACAATTAGTATTTTATTATAATTTCACACAAGAAAACAACAAAATATTTTGTTGAGCTTTTTAAAATTATATTTCAAGTGACGTGACCCCATTCTTTGTGTTTCACAAGTTTATTAGTTTCTCATCGTGGGGTAGATAATATATGGTGTAAATTTCGTTTGAACTGTTTTGGTTTGCACTGATAAAAGGCTTTTATATTTGCACATGTCTATCGCTTATTGAAAAGCAATGGTTTTATTTACACCCATTGATTGTATCCATGTGCAAGCAATGATGGTGACACCATCAGCCAAAGTAAGAACTGATGGGTATCAGGATGGTCTATCCAAGATATAGTACACACGACAGGGGAGACAACTAAACATTCGCACACGTCTCTAGAGGAGATTTTATATTATATGATGTGCCTGAATTTAACAGCATATGTTTGGTCCATGTGTTTTATAGCATGTTACAACACGTATGTTATCCTTGTATTTTACAGCAGTTTATACCACGCATGATGCTATGTATTACATAGAAACACATAATAAGATTGATATTGATATTTGATATTTTTTCTAGGACAATGTATACCAAATATGATATCTATGTGTTGTATTAAGTTTATACCAAATATGATATCCATATAATTTCTATTATCCATATATATTTTATAGGACCATGTATGATGATAATTTTGGTGGTGTAGTCGGCTTCACACGCGACCAATACCTGGCCATCAATGGCAACTCTAATCTCTACTTCGGCTGGGGAGGGGAGGACGACGATCTTTATGAGAGGCAAGTTGAAATTAGAGGTTCATCTAATCCATCTTTGCCCTGTGTATAACATATATATATATATGAGAGACAAGTTGAAATTAGAGGATCATCTCATCCATCTTTGCCCTGTGTATAACATATATATATATATGAGAGACAAGTTGAAATTAGAGTATCATCTCATCCATCTTTGCCTTGTGTATAACATATATATATATATGAGAGACAAGTTGAAATTAGAGGATCATCTCATCCATCTTTGCCCTGTGTATATAACATATGATATATATGAGAGACAAGTTGAAATTAGAGGATCATCTATAATATATCTTTGCCTTGTGTATAACATATGATTATATGAGAGGCAAGTTGAAATTAGAGGATCATCTAATATATCTTTGCCTTGTGTATAACATATGATTATATGAGAGGCAAGTTGAAATTAGAGGTTCATCTAATCCATATATTGGCCTTTTATATAACATATGATTATATCTTGACATTACATTGGGATCACGTTGGAATTACCTTGGCTTTACCTTGGGGCTGCCTTGTGTCTCTCTCTTTCAAAATTAAATATAGTGTTTGAGACGTTCGGCCTCACGTGATAAAATTTCAGAGTTGAACTATCGCTTAATTCATTGATGGCCTTCAAAGATGACACACGTCAATCATAGAAATATCAATAACTGATAACACTTACATAAAAGGGAAGACTTGAGATGGTTCAATAAAAGGGAAGACTTGAGATGGTTCAATAAAAGGGAAGACTTGAGATGGTTCAATAAAAGGGAAGACTTGAGATGGTTCAATAAAAGGGAAGACTTGAGATGGCTCAATAAAAGGGAAGACTTGAGATGGCTCAATAAAAGGGAAGACTTGAGATGGTTCAATAAAAGGGAAGACTTGAGATGGTTCAATAAAAGGGAAGACTTGAGATGGTTCAATAAAAGGGAAGACTTGAGATGGTTCAATAAAAGGGAAGACTTGAGATGGTTCAATAAAAGGGAAGACTTGAGATGGCTCAATAAAAGGGAAGACTTGAGATGGCTCAATAAAAGGGAAGACTTGAGATGGTTCAATAAAAGGGAAGACTTGAGATTGTTCAATAAAAGGGAAGACTTGAGATGGTTCAATAAAAGGGAAAACTTGAGATGGTTCAATAAAAGGGAAGACTTGAGATGGTTCAATAAAAGGGAAGACTTGAGATGGTTTAATAAAAGGGAAGACTTGAGATGGCTCAATAAAAGGGAAGACTTGAGATGGCTCAATAAAAGGGAATACTTGAGATGGTTCAATAAAAGGGAAGACTTGAGATGGTTCAATAAAAGGGAAGACTTGAGATGGTTCAATAAAAGGGAAGACTTGAGATGGTTCAATAAAAGGGAAGACTTGACATGGTTCAATAAAAGATACTGAAACTATGTATACATTATATCATGTACAGCAATGGATGGTTTATTTCAAATATTATGAATCACATTACACCATGTGTCACATGACATCAAGTATTAAAATACATGTATTACAGTACATAATGTATTACCTAATATCATGTACTGAATTACGTGTATCACATTACATCACTTATTACAATACATCATGAATTAAATTACATACTAGTGTATCACCCTTCGAAAATGACGGAAGTTTTCAAAATAAATACATCAGATTAAAAAATAACGTAATACAGAACTTTCATTTATTTTATTTATTTTTATTTGATTCATTTATTATCATATTGAACAATTTTATGCGGAACGTTCGAAAAGCGTTATTTTTGGTGCAGTAATTTGGTGCGCTGCTTTATAAAACAAAATCGATCGAAGCGCCACCTAACAGCATTACATCCTCGCAGCGCCACCTAACAGCATTACATTACATTACATTACATACAGACAACGGGAATTATGTGTATTGATATCACATTAAAATGTATCACATGATATCATGCTTGACATTTCACGTCTGTTGTCACATGTATTCTTACAACTGCTCTCAGGGTTAAAAACAAAAACATGTCACGTGTCAGATATGCCCCGGAAGTGGCTCGCTATGAGATGCTGGTACACCAGAGACAGGAGAAGATAAGCGCCAACCCAACAAGGTGACCTCAAACTTTCTATTTGTTAGAACCCCATATTTCCACGCTTATACATTTCAGAAAATATATGCCCGTAATTAGCTTATTGATCAGACATTTGAATGCTGACGTTTAGACCTATAACATCTGTGATATTCGAATAGTATGTATTTATTCAACAGAGCTTTTGAATGTGTTGTATCTTGGGAGTGCTACTGTACTAAACAGAGTTCTGTATGTGCTGTATCTTGGGAGTGCTACTGTACTAAACAGAATACTGTATGTGCAGTATCTTGGGAGTGCTACTGTACTAAACAGAGTTCTGTATGTGCTGTATCTAGTATGTGCTACTGTACTAAACAGAGTTATGTATGTCCTGTATCTAGTATGTGCTACTGTACTAAACAGAGTTCTGTATGTGCTGTATCTAGTATGTGCTACTGTACTAAACATAGTTCTGTATGTGCTGTATCTAGTATGTGCTACTGTAGTAAACATAGTTCTGTATGTGCTGTATCTAGTATGTGCTACTGTACTAAACATAGTTCTGTATGTGTTGTATCTAGTATGTGCTACTGATATTGTACCAAACATATATGATAATTTATTAACTGACGTCATCAAATGATTATCAAGTATACATCATGATGACAATATTTCAGTGAAAGATGTTCAAATGATGTTCAAATGATGTTCATATGATGTTCAAATGAAGTTGCTGACGTCTTGGAAAATATCTGAAACATTGATCAGATTAAGCTTCTCATTATAATATTTCGAATACATGTATTGAGTTTATATTAAATCTTAAATTTTGTTTAACTTTTAAGTTATAAATTTGATGTAAATTTGGAGTTGTCAATATTTGTAACCACATCTATAGGTTGGCCTATTTTCATAACTCCTAGAGTGGAGATGTTGTCTATAGTTGGCCTATTTTCTTACTCCTAGAGTGGAGATGTTGAAGAGTTCAAGGACACGCCAGGCCATCGATGGCCTCAACACGATACAGTACAAGGTCAACTACGTCCAGCTGCATCATCTGTACACATGGATCAACGTGGATATAAGCATGAGGGAACTATTCCAGGTAACATTACATGTCTACTGGGCAGAGCTGTCTTTACTCCAAGGTGGGCCCCCGGGCAAAGAAATAGTGTTGGGCCCCTCCCCCGCAGGAATAAAAAAATAAAATATACATAATATATCAAAATAAACATATTCCTATGGGGCCCCTATGCTCGTGGGGGCCCCGGGCAAATGCCCAACGGGCCTATGCGTTAAGACGGCCCTGCTACTGGGCAACTTTGATAGAGGCAGGTAAGATTAGGACTCTGGTGGGTATTTTTGGTGTATTCGGGTAACATTAGAGCTCTGATAGGTAACTTTGTTGGATTCAGGTAACATTAGGGCCATGCTGTATAAAGATGGGGGAACGAGTCTTTTCTATAATTTGAGGACCCTCGACCAAGGTACTTAGGGGCGATCCATAAAGTACGTCACGCTCCAGAGGGGGAAGGGGGTGTAAGAAATTGTGAAAGTTTGTGACAGGGGGGAGGGGGGGTTCCGGCCATGTGTGACGTCACGGTATTTTATATTAAATGTTACTTATTTTGTTAATAAAAACAAAATTTTTGTTCGAAAGTGTGACTTACTTTGGGGGGGGGGTCCGAGATTTGTGACAATTTGTGACAGGGGGAGGGGGAGTTAAAATGGTCAAAAATAGCGCGACGTACTTTATTGATCAATCAATATTCGAGACGGTTCTTGATGTTTCTCTGAAATTGATGAGGATTCTCAATAGACCGCAACACTTTTAACTTCCATCCATCTCGTGATGAGGAATAAACAATAGAACATGTTATATAGTATTATATACTAACGACATGTACACATTATTTGAACGTGCAACCCCCATTGTCACGCATCTATAAATAAACTCATTCCCCAGAATGCACCAATCTTCATGCAGAGATCTATACGCGCCATGAATGGTTTGTTGAAGAGGATGTTGAACACCACACAGACGTCGTGAACAGCCGGTGACGTAGAACACAAGAAGTGATGACGCCATAAGTGTAGGGTTTGATTGACCTTCAGAATAAAAATGAAAAAAATATATAAATAAAATAAGTGAGAGAGAGAATGAAAGAGAGAGAGAGAGAGAGAGAGAGAGAGAGAGAGAGAGAGAGAGAGAGAGAGAGAGAGAGAGAGAGAGAAAGAAAGAGAGAGAGAGAGAGAAGGGAGAGAGAAAGAAAGAGAGAAAGAGAGAGAAGGGAGAGAGAAAGAAAGAGAGAAAGAGAGAGAGAGAGTGAAAGAGAGAGAGAAGGAGAAAGAAAGAGAGAGAGAGAAAGTAGAACATAGACAGGCAATAAGAAATAAATGATATTTTTAAAGAATGGCACAGAGAGATAGAGAGGGTAAAAGATATACACTTAGGGTGAGAGAGACAGCGAAATGGTAGTGAAGTGCGAGAGAGAGAGAAATAGAGAGATGATGCTTCTTGAGAGATCAATGCTATTGTAAACCTTCATTTCTTTTGAAGAAATACATTTAAATGTTATCACCTGATTGTAATGTTATGTCAACTAAATGTCTATGTCATCATGTCATCTTGTCTCCATGTCATCATGTATGAATTAATTATCCCATGCCCTTTAAATGCCCCATGCCCGTACGACATTTCAGACCAATAAAGCCTTGACATGAAAAGTTAATGATGGTTTGTTTATTTTACCCTAATCTTGCAATGATGTTACACCGAGTGATGCATATAACAAGGGAGTTATCGTACTAAATAACTTTGTATTAAAACAATCCATCTGTGTGTCTAGACTCTAGACCTAGAAACACCTGCCTAATTAAATAGATTCATGTGTCTAGACATAGACACATCTGCGAATTAAATAGATTCATGTGTCTAGACATAGAGACATCTGCCTGATTGAATAGATTCCAACTGTCAACTAGATCTGTCCTAGTTTTATTAATTCTATGTTTGTTCAATATTTTATTTTTTAACGCAATTTCCATTTGGGACAAATTGCATTTATATATTAGAAATGTCCGGCCTGCCTTTTCGAGCTTTGAACAGCAACTCCTCCTGAACCATACCAGATAAAGGGTTCGGGTCTTTTTCAAATATGTTAAGGAGGTCCCAAGTATGAGCAAGGGCCACAAAATTACCGAAAAGGTTTACTGGATTTCCTGGAAAGTTTTTAAAAAAAACGAAATATTTCAGTATTTTGTCAACTTCTCACCAACCATAACATCTATCGGGTTGAAACAAATGTCAAACGTTAGCTAATAATATTTAGACAATTTTGGAGAAGGAATTTTTGAAAAATCTCTTCTTGTTCGACTCCCGTAATTTTAGCAGCAATTTGTTGACAGCAATTGTTTAGTTTCAGAATTGTTGATTTGAAATTAATTTTAATGTCATCTAGAATGATAGTTAATTGGGGTTTTCCCGCTTTGTGAAAGCTAATGTTAGACTGTTGTGCAGTGCGCATTATATTGAGACATTCTTGGTGGGACTCTAGAATGATTTCCCTTGAATAAAAAAATCGGAGATCCTTTGTTGGAAATTGCGTTTAAATACTCATTCGAGTTTTTATTACTTGTTTAAAATTTCCAGCATACTTTTATTTCCGTGCTATTTTAACCGAATAAGGATTTTACCGTTTTTGACTTTCCAGGAAACAAATTAAATCAAAATGAAAAGACAAAGAGAGCGAAGACATAAGATAGTTATTTAAACATTTGACCTCAATAAGTTCACTGAGTTCAAGCTCGTGACATTTGTCACTTTCTAAGAGATGTCTGATGTCATCCAACAGTGTACATTAAACCGTGTACATCAAACCGTGTACATCAAACCGTGAAAATCAAACCGTGTATATTAAACCGTGTACATCAAACTGTGTACATCAAACCGTGTACATCAAACCATGTACATAAAACCATGTACATCAAACCATGTACATTAAACCATGTACATCAAACCGTGTACATCAAACCGTGTACATCAAACCGTGTACAGGTAGGTACACACTACTTCAACACTTTTGAATAACTTGTATAGTGAGCGTTTTCTCTATTCACCAACTACACGTATCTAACTTTGAAAACAAATAGTTTAAGTTAGTTTGCTGCAGTCAAGAGTCAATCAATGATTTATGACTCTTGTTGGGTGTTTAACAGGACAAGGTATGATAACAAAATAATGTCTGCCTGGTGGTCTGGTATAGTTCAACAAAAGATTGGTCTGATAACTATTGTGTAAAGTAGACAAATATGAGAGAGAAAGTTTGGTATAAACTACACATAAAGTATAACATTTGATAACCAAGTATAAACTACACACAAAGTATACCGTTTTATCAGCAAGTATAAACTACACACAAAGTATACCGTTATATCACCAATTATAAACTACACAGAAAGTATACCATTCTGATCACCAAGTATAAACTACATACAAAGTAAACCATTCTGATCACCAAGTATAAACTAATCACAAAGTATACCATTACATAACCAATTATAAACTACATACAAAGTATAACATTCTGATCACCAAGTATAAAATACATACAATGTATACCATTATAACACCAAGTTTAAACTATATACAAAGTATACCATTATATCACCAAGTATAAACTACACACAAGGTATACCATTATATCACCAAGTATAAACTACACACAAAGTATACCATTAAATCACCAAGTATAAACTACGTACAAAAGTATACCATTATATCACCAAGTATAAACTACACAGAAGGTATACCATTATATCACAAAGTATAAACTACATACAAAGTATACCATTATATCACCAAGTATTAACTACACACAAAGTATACCATTATATCACCAAGTATAAACTACACACAAAGTATACCATTATATCACCAAGTATAAACTACACACAAAGTATACCCTACTCACTATAAAGTATACACAATAATCCACTACACTTTCACTCCCGACCTGTAACCCTATGTACCAGTATAACAGACAGGAGTCCTGTAACCCTATGTACCAGTATAACACGCAGGAGTCCTGTAACCCTATGTACCAGTATAACACGCAGGAGTCCTGTAACCCTATGTACCAGTATAACAGACAGGAGTCCTGTAACCCTATGTACCAGTATAACACGCAGGAGTCCTGTAACCCTATGTACCAGTATAACACGCAGGAGTCCTGTAACCCTATGTACCAGTATCACACGCAGGAGTCCTGTAACCCTATGTACCAGTATAACAGACAGGAGTCCTGTAACCCTATGTACCAGTATAACAGACAGGAGTCCTGTAACCCTATGTACCAGTATAACAGACAGGAGTCCTGTAACCCTATGTACCAGTATCACACGCAGGAGTCCTGTAACCCTATGTACCAGTATCACACGCAGGAGACCTGTAACCCTATGTACCAGTATCACACGCAGGAGTCCTGTAACCCTATGTACCAGTATAACAGACAGGAGTCCTGTAACCCTATGTACCAGTATCACACGCAGGAGTCCTGTAACCCTATGTACCAGTATCACACGCAGGAGACCTGTAACCCTATGTACCAGTATAACAGACAGGAGTCCTGTAACCCTATGTACCAGTATAACAGACAGGAGTCCTGTAACCCTATGTACCAGTATAACAGACAGGAGTCCTGTAACCCTATGTACCAGTATAACAGACAGGAGTCCTGTAACCCTATGTACCAGTATAACAGACAGGAGTCCTGTAACCCTATGTACCAGTATAACAGACAGGAGTCCTGTAACCCTATGTACCAGTATAACAGACAGGAGTCCTGTAACCCTATGTACCAGTATAACAGACAGGAGTCCTGTAACCCTATGTACCAGTATAACAGACAGGAGTCCTGTAACCCTATGTACCAGTATAACACACAGGAGTGAAACTAAAACTTTTAATTGATATTAGAGTCAAACCAAATCTGATCTTGCCAGTTAGGAACAAGAAAAAAAGGTTTTGAAAAGTTTGGCCGTTTAATGAAGCGTTCAAAAGTTGCGTAGAGCACACAGGAATTGTTTATACTTTTCAAGGTAAATACTTCTGAATACAGGTATGTGACGTCACAAAAATGCTCTCCTGCCCCAGGTACAAGATCATAGGCGTTCATCCAGTAAATTTTAGTGTTGGGGGGGGGGTGAAAGAAATCTGCAGGAATCGGAATATTCGTACATTGAGAAAAATGTTTAAAATGAAACTGTTGCTGAATTACTTCAGTACAAAATTAATGTAAAACAGATGCAAAAAAAAATTGCATTAATTATCAGTGGTTCTCAGACATTGTGGTTCCGTTTAGCCATGGCCTGTGGACCCTCATAGCCGTGGCCTGTAGACCCTCATAGCCGTGGCCTGTGGACCCTCATAGCCGTGGCCTGTGGACCCTCATAGCCGTGGCCTGTGGACCCTCATAGCCGTGGCCTGTGGACCCTCATAGCCGTGGCCTGTGGACCCTCATAGCCGTGGCCTGTGGACCCTCATAGCCGTGGCCTGTGGACGCTCCTTCACTTGCAAACAGATCGGTGTGGTCCGTGGACGCAGTAATCTTCTGTATAGAAGCAGCGTCTTTACAGTTAAAACAAGTATATTGTTAGACACGCCTCAGCTCCAGGGTACCGAAGTGACGGAACACTTCTATTTGTCGTCTCTAATATCACGTGTTTACAACTCAAAGAGACCGTTTTCCCCGGTCACACAAAAAAACCCGGACCCATGGTGGGTTGAAAGAACTCCGTGTCTATGTCAGGTGTGGTATAAGACCGTCATTCCGTGGCATGGTCGTGATATCAGTCACCCGAAGCACTGGGTGGAACTTCTCGGATCGTTTCCTCTGTTCAAGCAAATATTTATAAACGGCAGTCGTATGTATGGACTGTGAACCATGACACGAATAACTTTGCTGTGTTAATGCTGTGTTCATGTTAGGTTAATGCTGTGTTAATGCTGTGTTAATGATGTGTTAATGCTGTGTTTTCATCAGTGGGATATATAGAAATGATTTTTCACTAAATCGATCCAAGGATATAGACTGAACTTTTGTAGAAGGCTTGTGATGGTAAGTTTAAAACTCTAGCTGGTAGTAAACAATATTCGTTCGAGATTAACGCTTATAAGTTGTAAACAAATGACTTGTAAATCGAGTTAATGGCTTGACGTTATGTCACAATTTCTTAGCACAGTCAATGATTCATGTTGTGTACACTAACAGTGAGAGTTGTGTACACTAACAGTGAGAGTTGTGTACACTAACAGTGAGAGTTGTGTACACTAACAGTGAGAGTTGTGTACACTAACAGCGAGAGTTGTGTACACTAACAGCGAGAGTTGTGTACACTAACAGTGAGAGTTGTGTACACTAACAGAGTTGTGTACACCAACAGTGAGAGTTGTGTACATTAACAGTTAGAGTTGTGTACACTAACAGCGAGAGTTGTGTACACTAACAGAGTTGTGTACACCAACAGTGAGAGTTGTGTACACCAACAGTGAGAGTTGTGTACACCAACAGTGAGAGTTGTGTACACTAACAGTGAGAGTTGTGTACACTAACAGCGAGAGTTGTGTACACTAACAGAGTTGTGTACACTAACAGTGAGAGTTGTGTACACTAACAGTGAGAGTTGTGTACACTAACAGTGAGAGTTGTGTACACTAACAGAGTTGTGTACACTAACAGTGAGAGTTGTGTACACTAACAGTGAGAGTTGTGTACACTAACAGTGAGAGTTGTGTACACTAACAGTGAGAGTTGTGTACACCAACAGTGAGAGTTGTGTACACCAACAGTGAGAGTTGTGTACACTAACAGTGAGAGTTGTGTACACTAACAGTGAGAGTTGTGTACACTAACAGTGAGAGTTGTGTACACCAACAGTGAGAGTTGTGTACACTAACAGTGAGAGTTGTGTACACTAACAGTGAGAGTTGTGTACACTAACAGTGAGAGTTGTGTACACCAACAGTGAGAGTTGTGTACGCCAACAGTGAGAGTTGTGTACACTAACAGTGAGAGTTGTGTACACTAACAGCGAGAGTTGTGTACACTAACAGAGTTGTGTACACTAACAGTGAGAGTTGTGTACACTAACAGTGAGAGTTGTGTACACTAACAGTGAGAGTTGTGTACACTAACAGAGTTGTGTACACTAACAGTGAGAGTTGTGTACACTAACAGTGAGAGTTGTGTACACTAACAGTGAGAGTTGTGTACACTAACAGTGAGAGTTGTGTACACCAACAGTGAGAGTTGTGTACACCAACAGTGAGAGTTGTGTACACCAACAGTGAGAGTTGTGTACACCAACAGTGAGAGTTGTGTACACTAACAGTGAGAGTTGTGTACACCAACAGTGAGAGTTGTGTACACTAACAGTGAGAGTTGTGTACACTAACAGTGAGAGTTGTGTACACTAACAGTGAGAGTTGTGTACACCAACAGTGAGAGTTGTGTACGCCAACAGTGAGAGTTGTGTACACTAACAGTGAGAGTTGTGTACACTAACAGCGAGAGTTGTGTACACTAACAGAGTTGTGTACACTAACAGTGAGAGTTGTGTACACTAACAGTGAGAGTTGTGTACACTAACAGTGAGAGTTGTGTACACCAACAGTGAGAGTTGTGTACACTAACAGAGTTGTGTACACTAACAGTGAGAGTTGTGTACACTAACAGTTAGAGTTGTGTACACCAACAGTGAGAGTTGTGTTCACCAACAGTGAGAGTTGTGTACACCAACAGTGAGAGTTGTGTACACTAACAGAGTTGTGTACACTAACAGCGAGAGTTGTGTACACTAACAGTGAGAGTTGTGTACACTAACAGCGAGAGCTGTGTACACCAACAGTGAGAGTTGTGTACACTAACAGTGAGAGTTGTGTACACTAACAGTGAGAGTTGTGTACACCAACAGTGAGAGTTGTGTACACCAACAGTGAGAGTTGTGTACACCAACAGTGAGAGTTGTGTACACCAACAGTGAGAGTTGTGTACACTAACAGCGAGAGTTGTGTACACCAACAGTGAGAGTTGTGTACACCAACAGTGAGAGTTGTGTACACCAACAGTGAGAGTTGTGTACACTAACAGCGAGAGTTGTGTACACCAACAGTGAGAGTTGTGTACACTAACAGTGAGAGTTGTGTACGAGAGTGAACTTTTTTTCTGAACTGTAAACCTCAAATCTTGCTTATTGTACCGTAAAATAAATGTCATCCATCAATATTAGGTCAATATTTATTTATAGTTAAGATTGGATTACACATTTTTACTTTATTTACTTTTAAAATTAACACGAGCAAAATAAATATATATTTTGTAAATTAGCATTTAAGTATTTTAAATTAAAGACCTCATAACTTTGAAAATGGATATTGGGACATAATGTTCTCAATTTTATTAATTGTATGAGATTCACACATAATGTTGTCACATTGATTTACAACATACTTGGCCAACGACACGATGATTTAGACTTTAGACTTTTTATTTGTGTCATGAGGAATCGATACATCAATTATCGAGTTTAGATGAGATTCTACATATTACAGAGAACGATACCTGTCAATGCCAGCTAAAATATTGTGGGAAGTCTTTCTCTTATTGTGACCCCAAACAAAGGAATTATCTACCGTTACACGCCCGCAGTATTCTAACCACTAAGGCCTTCACGACTGCACTTCACTTAAGACACATCTTTTCAAACTTTACATTCAAAATTAATTTAATAACAATTACACATTTCTTTAGATGATAAACGTAGTTTATATACAATGTAATGTCGTTATATGTTGTAGTTAGGATATGAATGTTTTACACTGAATGCTTTGATTATACATGTGTGTTACTGTTTTTATGTGAAGCGCTGTGAGCTCAGCTACTGGCATGGGTACAGCGCTATATAAATTATCAAATTATTATTACTAGTCCTTGCGGGTTCTATTCAAGTTCGATCTATATTTAACACTACTTTAAACACTCTATAAAAGTGTGTTGAAACAAGGAAGTTGAAGATTATCATAGAGGGAGATAATCTGCACCGTAAAACTAACGACCAATGAAACGCTGATGCTATTGCCCTGAGTTTGTCCCCTTCTGTCTCAACGTCCTAGCAAGCACAAATACTCAACTAAACCCAAAGAAAGCATTTGTTTACATTAAGCTGTTAAAGAGTTCTAACAATCCGTGGATTGCTTGAGAGATATTCTAAGGCTATTTAAATAACTTGACGTCAGAACACACACAGAAATGTAACAGGTGATCAGGTTTGATAACTGTCTGGTAAAAATGTCTCTTTTCTGTGTTATCTCCCTTTTGTACAACTAAATGTGAGTGAGACTGCAATCAGGATTATAGATGAGTAGATGGATAACATGCAAACAGGGTATGAGTGAGCCTGACAAGACGTCACAAAACAGCGGACGTTTCGGCAAAGAGCCTTCTTCAACGAACAAAAAAGCTCTTTGATAAAACGTCTAAATTAATATGACTTAAAGTAATATGACTTAAGTAATTTATCTACATTAATATGACTTAAGTAATGTGTTTTAATTAATATGAATTAAAGTATTATGACTTAAGTAATGTGTCTTAATTAATATGAATTAAATTAATATGTCTTAAGTAATGTGTCTTAATTAATATGAATTAAAGTATTATGACTTAAGTAATTTGTCTTAATTAATATGTATTTAAGTAACATGACTTAAGTATTATGTCTTAATTAATATGAATTTAAGTAACATGACTTAAGTATTATGACTTAAGTAATATGACTCAAATGATATGACTTAAGTATTATGACTAAAATATTATGACTTCAATATATTGAATGAAATATTTCAGCTGACGACATGCCGTCTGTGAGCAAACGTCCATTGTTGACTGACCACTTCCGGCGGAAGTTGGACAAACTGTGTTTGGTGGTCTTATTTGTGAGCGTCTTCCTACTGATGGTGTACAACCAAAGGGATAGCTCAGTGCATGTTGTGGGTACAGGTGAGATAGAACACTTACCACACAGGTAGCTCAGTGCATGTTGTGGGTACAGGTGAGATAGAACACTTACCACACAGGTAGCTCAGTGCATGTTGTGGGTACAGGTAAGATATAACACATACCACACAGGTAGCTCAGTGCATGTTGTGGGGACAGGTAAGATAGAACACATACCACAGGGGTAACTCAGAGCAAGTTGTGAATATGGGTAGCATAGAACATTTTGAATACTTTGAATTATTCTTTGAACTTCTCTGTTTTGCTTTTAGTTATTTTTAATACTTTTGAAATTTCAATTTTTTAGTAATCAGTTAAGTATTGTGTGGTAGCTCACTGGACCGTCGATCTGAGCCAGATTCCGAGTCGCGGGTTCGAGCCCAGGTACTGGCAAAGCCGCTGGGGCATTGTGCTGGCCACACATTACCCTACTCGTTAGTGGTGGCTAAAAACTTGTGAACGCTACATCACTTGCCCCATAGTCCGTCATTGACGGGAAAGGGGGTCATTTTTAAGGATCGTAGTCCCTGGCTATCTGATTCTTATAAGACATTCCATCCTAACAGAAGCTATCTTACTTTCTGTGATTGGCAGTCCTATGTATCTGTTTAAGTGGCCCTCTTGAAAAGACAAATGTTGTCAAAATTCTCATTTAAAAACAGCAATCACTTCTACAAGCTTCTCTGTTTTGTTTATTAATTTTTACTGATCGTCACCAGACAAGGCGAGCTGCCAAAACCTGATCCTCAAATGGCACCAAGGATCTCACGATGACCAGCAGGGTGTGGGCAGACGTGACCAGGTCCGTGACCTTCTAAAGGAGGTCATTCAAGGTTGGGAGGACATCAAAACTCGACTGGATGACGTCGGGAGCAGAGATGTTCCCGCGAAGCCGGCTAACAACGCCTCCAGGATGGAGGTCGCCCCCAGAGGAAGTGACGAAAGAGATGTTAAAAACGAGGAGTCAGTGGAGGGAGACGACCACGAGAGACGAGACAAAATTTTGGAACACTTCCAGGAGCATCAGGAGATTAAAGAATTGTGTCCACTTGTGCCCACAGGACTTGGTGAGTTTTGTTGTGTGACGTCACACTCTTTGTTGTATGTTGTGTGACGTCACCATTATTTTTTTATGTTGTGTGACGCCACCCTTATTGTTGTATGTTGTGTGACGCCACACTTATTGTTGTATGTCTACAGACGCCTTGTTATGAGCGTCGTGTGACGTCACATTCACTGGCGCCCCCCCCCCGATCTATTGTTGTATTTAATTGCGTCTGGTCGTGTATTCCTTGTTGTATTCAACATTGTTGGAACTGAGGTCTAATGGTTTGTTTCTTATGAAGGGCCTTAGATGTTGTTGTGTATATATTGTTTTATATTCTTAGATCTAAATTTAGATTAAGTAGTGTAAGAATTCAAATTTGTTGTATTTTATGTTGTATAGCGTCATATTAATGTTGAATTTCATGACGCAGGGTCTCATATATGTTTTGGTTTTAATTTTAGTATAATCTACAATAATATGTTAATATGTTATGTTGTAGTTGTATGAACCTCCATCAAGAGTTGTATTTCATAGACTATTGTCTCAGATTTGGTTGGCCTTATAAATCTGTCTAAAGTTGTATGTCAATGTTGTATGGTCACATTCTCAACCAACAAACAACTTACTGTTTCAGCCATCTTTACTCCCCCCCCCCAAATATTATATTAATAGATGATACGATTTAATGCTGGATAAAAATATCCACGTAATCCACAAAATGACCCCCGCCACATTTGACTGTATCTACGTGTGTCCATGTCTCCAGAGGGTAATCTCACGTGTAGGTGTGACCCCATCACACCAAAGGAGCTACAACAGATGTACCCTGAGCTCAAGGACGGCCGTTTGAGACCCACTGACTGCATTGCCAGGGAGAGGTTGGCCATAGTAATACCTTACAGGTAACATTACCCATAGTAATACCTTACAGGTAACATTACCCATAGTAATACCTTACAGGTAACATTACCCATAGTAATACCTTATAGGTAACATTACCCATAGTAATACCTTATAGGTAACATTACCCATAGTAATACCTTATAGGTAACATTACCCATAGTAATACCTTATAGGTAACATTACCCATAGTAATACCTTACAGGTAACATTACCCATAGTAATACCTTACAGGTAACATTACCCATAGTAACACCTTACAGGTAAAATTATCAACTTGACCCATCTCTCACTTTTCATCTATTTACTCGTGGTATCTACAAGGCTTTACTTTGTGCCATTTAAGTATTAACCAAAGATAATTGTCTGCCAAATGTAAAAGATTTTAGGCAACCTCCACTACTCCGCCTCTCATGTGTAACTACGTCACTCCCCAGGGACAGGTTCTCACATCTGCACGTGCTAATCAACCAGCTGATACCGATCTTGAAGAGACAAAATGCTGACGTCACGTTCTTTGTGGTTGAGCAGGTAAAAGTTCCATTTTTTATCTTTTGAGTTGTGTGATCACCACAGTATCTATATATATAATTCTCTTCGTGGTCGGACCCTGCGAGACAAGCTGCAAGTATGTTCAACAGATACTAATCTCTTCGTAGTTGGACCCTGCGAGACAAGCTGCAAGTATGTTCAACAGATACTAATCTCTTCGTAGTTGGACCCTGCGAGACAAGCTGCAAGTATGTTCAACAGATACTAATTTTAGAAAGCAGTGCACCAAATTACTGCACCAATGCATCAAAAGGTGTGCAAATTAAATATGCGCTGTAAAAAAAATTATATGACGTAATTGTTTTCGCTGATATTTTAATTTTGTAATAAGGGAACAATGTAAAAAGTTATAAAATACTTTGTGTACATTTCAGAAAGTTTAATATTTCGTATTGATCAAACAAGAACAAGTTAGTTGGGATTTTGAAAAAGGTGTGTCTTCCAGGAAGTCTTCACCCGCCACTAAATCATTAGCGGCGTGTTCATTACTGGTCACTTTTTGTCCACTTCTCGTCCTCAAGGCAGGAGAGGAACCTTTCAACAGAGCGCTGCTACACAACATCGGCTTTTTGGAATCTGCTAAAGTTGGCAACTTTGACTGCTTCATATTCCATGACGTAGACCTCGTGCCGATGAACGACAACAATCTGTACAGATGTGCTGCCAACCCTCGACATTTTGCGACAGCGATTCAAAGATACGGGAAACGTAAACCGAGGTAAGAGATTTTGGATAGCATTAGAACAGGTGTTCTTAATCTGTGGTCTACAGACCCAATAGAGATTTTGCCATGGATGCATGGGTCGCATTGTCTTTGTAATTGTGCATGGTTTATGTAGAAATCTAAGCGGCGCTGTGGTCGAGTGGCTGTCGTACCGAGAGTCAACGGTTCGAGTCTCGGTGAAGGCAGGGTCTTGTTCCCGAGGCTAAAGGGCGACCCCTAGTCCACCCAGCTCCGAATTGGTACCCGATGATATCAGTTGGGGAAGTAAAGACGGCTGGGCATTGTGTTAGCCACACGATCCCCTCGTATGCCGTGGCTTTACGGGACTTGTCAACACTGCAAGGTCTGAAGAGGGAACTGTTTTTATATATTTATATAGAAATCTTGTATTAGCGGAGCTATATGGTTTGTTATCTGACTGCCAGATGGGTCCGTGTAACCACAAGGGATTGAGGATCTCTGATTTAGGAAATGTTTTGTTATTTCATGTTTAACTCATGATTGCTGCAGGTCATGTAGTGTTTCCTTATAGCGGTGTCCATTTGATGGCGCAATTGTCTCTATGTTCTCATCAATATGATCCATGTTCATAAAGCCATGCACAATATTTCTACCACGGTCTATAACCGATGTTACTAAAGACGCCCACTAATGATGATGAAGTCTGTATGACGATGAAATTATTTTGATGCCCATTGAGAGGTGCCCTAATATTATCCTCCCTCCCTCTCCCCTACCCACAGGGTCATGTACCACGGATATTTCGGTGGTGTTGTAGGACTGACCAAAGCCCAGTATCTGGACGTCAACGGAAACTCAAACTTGTACTTCGGCTGGGGAGGCGAGGATGATGACCTGCTGCTGAGGTGAGTCGGTGTAAAATAAGTGTACAGAAGTGTACAATAGGTGTACAGATGTTACAATAGGTGTACAGATGTGTACAATAGGTGTACAGAAGTATACGGCTGGTATACAGAAGTGTAAAAATGGTGCACAGAAGTGTGCGGATGGTGTACAGTGGTGTAAAATGGTGTACATACGTGTACGATCGGAGTGCGTCTGTCTGTAACTGGTGTTCTGAAATTTACAATTACTTGCTGTACGGAAGTGTGCAACTGGTGTATGGAAGTGTACATGTTTTATTGAGTTGGACTCAAGAGCTAGCGGCCGGATATAATCATTTATTATTAGCGTAGTGCTTTTGAAGGCCGTCATATGCTATGGCCGAGGTAACACGTTCTCAAGATGCAAATGTATTGTGTTTAGGTACATGAGAAACATCCTCTAACTACACATGCTGTGTTAGCCCCATTGACAGCGTGCTCCAACTGCACACATCATGTCTTTGAAATGTCTGTCTTTTAAAACATCGTTTTCTGTATTTTCATTGTATTCAAAAGATTATTAAAATATTTCATTTGAAATATAACATAACGTTAAAGTCAGTCTAAAAAATTTTCTTGACTTGCCCCTAAACTATATTTTAATTTTCAATCTGCCTTAAGTTGTTAAGTCGATAATCAAACTTTCACGAAAACTGCTATATGTGAGCGTGAAACACCAGCACATAGCAGATGTCAAAGTAGATATTGATTTGTATAATTTATTGGGTCTATAAATAGAACACTAAAGTGGTTAAAGACCGGAATATTTTAATAACATTAAATGTATGTTTGATGTCTAGGATCATGAACAAAGACTGGTATATGTCAATAACATTAAATGTATGTTTGATGTCTAGGATCATGAACAAAGACCGGTATATGTCAATAACATTAAATGTATGTTTGATGTCTAGGATCATGAACAAGGACTACAAACACGTGAAGATGAACCCTCAAGTTTACCACTATCAGATGTTGAAACACGAGAGAAATGACAAGAAGAGGGGGAATGTGGACAGGTGAGCTGAGTGTGTGGATAGTAACACAATGATAGCTGATTGTGACAGGTGACACAATGACAGTTGATAGTGACAGGTGATACAATGATAGCTGATTGTGGCAGGTGACACAATGACAGCTGATAGTGATAGGGGACACAATGACAGCTGATAGTGATAGGGGACACAATGACAGCTGATAGTGACAGGTGACACAATGATAGCTGATAGTGACAAGTAACACAATGATAGCTGATAGTGACAGGTGACACAATGATAACTGATAGTGACAGGTGACACAATGATAGCTGATAGTGACAGGTGACACAATGATAACTGATAGTGACAGGTGACACAATGAAAGCTGATAGTGACAGGTGACACAATGATAACTGATAGTGACAGGTGACACAATGAAAGCTGATAGTGACAGGTGACACAATGATAACTGATAGTGACAGGTGACACAATGAAAGCTGATAGTGACAGGTGACACAATGATAACTGATAGTGACAGTTGACACAATGAAAGCTGATAGTGACAGGTGACACAATGACAGCTGATAGTGACAAGTGACACAATGACAAGTGACACAATGATAGCTGATAGTGACATGTGACACAATAATAACTGATAGTGACAGGTGACACAATGACAGCTGATAGTGACAGATGACACAATGACAGCTGATAGTGACAGGTGACACAATGACAACTGACAGTGACAGGTGACACATGACAGCTGATAGTGACAGGTGACACAATGACAACTGACAGTGACAGTGGGACACAATGACAACTGACAGTGACAGGTGACACAATGACAGCTGATAGTGACAGGTGACACAATGATAGCTGATAGTGACAGGTGACACAATGACAACTGACAGTGACAGGTGACACAATGACAGCTGATAGTGACAGGTAATATTGATATTGATTGTCACAGTATCATAAGGGCTATAAATTGATATAGACAAAAGTTGTTGATAAAATCATTAGCAATGAAGACGTCATCAAAATGACAGATGTGACAATGGTAACTGATACTAAACATTGGTTTGTATATGCAAACCCTTACTAAAACCACAAAGCAAACCATTATTGACACCATTAGGCAAACTTTTTGTTGAATCCATTAATCAAAACCATTGTGAGAGCCATTGTGAGAGCCATTGTGAGAGCCATAGTGAGAGCCATTATGCTGACCATCGTTAAACCATTTCCACAGAAAACTCTTGCTGACCACAGCAGAGGACCGCCAGGACATGGAAGGACTCAGCAGCACGAAGTACAAACTAAACGATGCACACTACGAGCCGCTGTATGTGTGGATAAATGTGTCCATGAATGTTACAGAAATATTACAGGTAACTAGAGGTGTCCATGAATGTTACAGAAATATTACAGGTAACGAGATGTGTCAATGAATGTAACAAGAATATTACGGGCAACTAGATATGTCAAAGTTACAGTAATATTAAGTGGAAACTGTGCTGATAGCTGATTGAAAACGTGTCTCTTTATTTTTGAAGAAGCCTGGCTCATTGCCATATATTACAGGGTATAAACAGGAAGTTTAGACTAATAAATACAATAACCCAATACAGGATTTGTTTGTTCCTGCACAGGACACTTAGTGACTAGAACACGTGTCCAAGGGGAACAATTGACAATCATTGACTCATTAAGTGTTTATCGCCCCCTTGTTCTCTTAACTCTAGTCTCTTATACGACATTCGTCTCAGCCACAACGGTTGGTTAAAATTGTTGGTTTCATTGTTGGTTTAATTGTTGTTTTAATTGTTGGTTTTATTGTTGGTTTTATTGTTGGTTATATTGTTGGTTTAATTGTTGGTTTTATTGTTGGTTATATTGTTGGTTTAATTGTTGGTTATATTGTTGGTTTAATTGTTGGTTTAATTTATGTTCCTTACATTGCAGACTGCACCAGACTTCACGATGGAGGTCCTCAAACCACGTCGTCAAGACAACAATCTAAGCTAGGGGCAACTCATGTGGTCAGTACAGGACAACTCGTGTGGTTTAGTACAGGACAACTTGTGTGGTCAGTACAGGACAAGCTGGTGTGGTCAGTACAGGACAAGCTCGTGTGGTCAGTACAGGACAACTCGTGTGGTCAGTACAGGACAACTCGTGTGGTCAGTACAGGACAACTCGTGTGGTCAGTACAGGACAACTGGTGTGGTCAGTACAGGACAACTCATGTGGTCAGTACAGGACAACTCGTGTCGTCAGTACAGGACAACTGGTGTGGTCAGTACAGGACAACTCGTGTGGTCAGTACAGGACAACTGGTGTGGTCAGTACATGACAACTCGTGTGGTCAGTACAGGACACCTCGTGTGGTCAGTACAGGACAACAAAGTTTGATGGACGAGAAGAGTACAGTGGTTTGTTTTAGGGACAACTGAATCCCGTGCTGTCCCATGAGATTATCATCTTCATTGGCTGGAATTGAGTGGCCAAACACTGTCATTTGATGTGACAAAAACTGTCAATGGAGTTGACAAGAGCTGTCACTGAACTTAGAAATAGAAACAACTTTTATGCTGAGTTATTGAACCTTGACCCTCAGCTTCAAATTTAGCCAATCATTTCACAGCAAACCCGAAGAAACCAAGAGAGTGGATTGGTGCGATATTTTATTCATTTGTTGTGTGCTGCAGAATCCAGTTCAAACCACAATGACCACCGGCATAATGAATGAGTACAAGTACAAGAACTTTCTGTATCATTGCAGTGCCACTTACGGGTGCCAAGCACTTCAACAACTAGTTTATCAGACCGAGACCTTTTGTTTTAAACAATTAAATTGAGAATGCATGTGTATTGTAAAAATATAAACAGTTATTCTGTGGTATAACATGTTGAAACATCACAGTCACAGGGTCGGATTTAGACTTGATAAGGCCCTAAGCTATTTGAGATATGGGGCCCTAAGCTATTTGAGATATGGGGCCCTAAGCTATTTGAGATATGGGGCCCTAAGCTATTTGAGATATGGGGCCCTAAGCTATTTGAGATATGGGGCCCTAAGCTATTTGAGATATGGGGCCCTAAGCTATTTGAGATATGGCTCCTTTCATAAGTCCAGATATACTATGTCAGCGTCAAATATGACAATGGCTCATTCATACAATTTTTCGTTGGGTGGGGGGGGGGACGGGGTGCAAGAAAGTGAGGGCCCTAAGCTAGCTAAATCCGGCATGATTATATCACAAATCATGTTAAAACAGCATCGTCTGTCTGTACGTGTGGCCATGATAATTTTTCGTGTCAGATACATGCGGAGTAGGCTACCTCGCCTTATTTCAATGGGAAAAACATTATTTTATGAATGGACATTTTAAATATAAGATGTTGAATGTTATACCCGTGCGGCCGGGGCGTAATTTATTACGTTCATTCTATACACATGTTTCAATGTTAGACTCCATAAGGTTTCAATCTGAATTAATGTGCCGTTAATACTTAACGAAATATCAGTTTATTACATTTTAATTACAGTATACTAAATGTTAGTCATTTGAATTTTAATTATACTGAATGCTAGTTATTTGAATTTTAATTATACTGAATGCTAGTTATTTGAATTTTAATTATACTGAATGCTAGTATTTTGAATTTTAATTACTGTATACTGAATGATAGTTGATTAAATATTTTTTTTATCTTACTGAATGTTATTTCATGAACATAAACATTGAATGTAATATAATTTGAACAGTCTCAATAAATGTTGCTATCACATTTTAACTGTAGTGATTCTGTGCTCCTGGGGGTGGGGGAGCTAAATGAATGTGTCCAGGGGTGTGTCACTTAGTGCTGGCCAGTTAGTCTTTGTGATGTAGGTCTGTGTGTGAATGATACTGTCATGTGTGGTCTATCTAGTGTACATGAATGCATGTGTGTCTATCTAGTGTACATGAATGATACTGTCATGTGTGGTCTATCTAGTGTACATGAATTAATGGATCATAGTATATCTAGGTGACCATGAATGAACCAATCATTTATAGTCTCTCTAGTATGGTCATTTATAGTCTATCTGGTATGGTCATTTATAGTCTATCTACGTGTACATGAAGTAATAGATTATTTATATTCTATCATTTAAACTAACATGTGATCAAAATAATGTCTGCTCTATATTGTGGGTAATACATTTTTACAAAAATAATGAAAGACATATCCAGTGATAAATGTCAATTTGTGATATTTTATTTTAATTGTATATTTTTTATTACATCATTTGTTTTCCTACAAAATTCTACGTTTTTTCCCCTTTTTTACATATATTTTTAAATATTTTTGTTCAATTTCAAAGAATCATTTTTCCAATCAATGAAACAGTGTAAAAACATGAACATTAAAATGTTTACTTTGTGGGACCCTGCAATCAAAGAGTTAATACCATGTCAGAGAACAAACTAAAAGAACTCGAGCTCAGTGTTTTGTCAGACGCTGCAATCAAAGGGTTAATAGCTTGTCAGAGAACAGTCCAAGGAATTGTAGCTCAGACAAGTTGTAATTCTTGTTGACTTAAAGACAGCTCAGAGACAAGTTGTAGTTCTTGTTGACTTAAAGACAGCTCAGAGACAAGTTGTAGTTCTTGTTGACTTAAAGACAGCTCAGAGACAAGTTGTAGTTCTTGTTGACTTAAAGACAGCTCAGAGACAAGTTGTAGTTCTTGTTGACTTAAAGACAGCTCAGAGACAAGTTGTAGTTCTTGTTGACTTAAAGACAGCTCAGAGACAAGTTGTAGTCTTGTTGACTTAAAGACAGCTCAGAGACAAGTTGTAGCTCTTGTTGACTTAAAGACAGCTCAGAGACAAGTTGTAGTTCTTGTTGACTTAAAGACAGCTCAGAGACAAGTTGTAGTTCTTGTTGACTTAAAGACAGCTCAGAGACAAGTTGTAGTTCTTGTTGACTTAAAGACAGCTCAGAGACAAGTTGTAGTTCTTGTTGACTTAAAGACAGCTCAGAGACAAGTTGTAGTTCTTGTTGACTTAAAGACAGCTCAGAGACAAGTTGTAGTTCTTGTTGACTTAAAGACAGCTCAGAGACAAGTTGTAGCTCTTGTTGACTTAAAGACAGCTCAGAGACAAGTTGTAGCTCTTGTTGACTTAAAGACAACTCAGAGACAAGTTGTAGCTCTTGTTGACTTAAAGATTTGGGGAGGGAGCTTCAAAGGAAAAAGACAAAGATTCTCAGACATGTGTGGTCCTATAGTCCCAACTGGACAGGTCATGTGTGTGATCCACTAACTTCGGTTAAATATAATTTAAATGAAAAAATCAGATTACATCCCATATATCAAATTTTAAACATCAAGTGAAGAAAATCAAACTGGAAAAATCAAGATTAGTCTTTTCCTTATTTTATACTATTTTTATTGTTTTGTTTTCCAAAAAAAGTTTAACTTCAAATTTAACAATAAATAAACTATATGATTAGCTTTGAAAGACTAAAATTTTGAGATAAATATGACAATTATTCTCAAATCAGGGTAAATAACTGAATCCTCGGAAATAATTACAATGGAGCCACTAATCTGGTATCTAAAATGTCTCATTTCTTTGCATTCAATGGTATTGTATATAGGCCATTAGAGTCTTTGTGCTTGCTCTTTGTTCCCATGCATGTTCTGAAACAGTTTTTACTGAAGGTTGAGCATTACTCTCTTTATTCTACATGCATCTTTTGGGGTAAAAATTAAATTATATTTTAAAACAAAGGTTAAATGAAACACATATAACACATTGCTCATCACATATATTCTAAACACATCAATATTATAAAATACATCCAACATATTCTCTTAACACATCACCTTTATAAAAATTAATCCAACATATTCTCGGAACACATCACCTTTATCATAAAGGGCCAATGTGTCCACAAAAGAATCACCTTTACAGTTTATAATGGCCAGCACTGAACATTTAAAATACAGGGCCTATGAAATACCATGACAGGTGGCCTCAGTTACTGATATAACAACATAAACAAATAATACCATGACAGGTGGCCTCAGTTACTGATATAACAACATAAACAAATAATACCATGACAGGTGGCCTCAGTTACTGATATAACAACATAAACAAATTAATGTCTAATGTTACTATTAAACAGTTGACATTATCACTGCTCTAGACAACATCCAATGTTCCCTCTAAGGTTCGTTAATCTGTGGGAAAAGTTTAAAAAATGGTGTGCAAAGTTGCACAGCATCTATTTTTTGTGCAATATTTTACAAAATGTGCTGCGTGGTAATTTTAAACTGCATCGGTCAGATATCTGGGCGGCCTCGCAGCTTTAAGAGGAACATTGACAACATCAACAAATATCTAATGATACTATTCAACAGTTGACATTATTACTACACAAGAAATCAAGAAACAAAGTGAGATTCTAGGAAACAATTCATGACATTTTTTTTCAATGTTAATGTGAACAAATTAAGAATGAAAATCCACTTATAACTCAGCACAGAGATAACACAAAGACTTCACTAACGAAATAATGACATATAACTCAGCACAGAGATAACACAAAGACTTCACTAACGAAATAATGACATATAACTCAGCACAGAGATAACACAAAGACTTCACTAACGAAATAATGACATATAACTCAGCACAGAGATAACACAAGACCTCAATAACAAAATAATGACATATAACTCAGCACAGAGATAACACAAAGACTTCACTAACGAAATAATGACATATAACTCAGCACAGAGATAACACAAGACCTCAATAACAAAATAATGACATATAACTCAGCACAGAGATAACACAAAAACTTCAATAACAAAATAATATCATATTAGTGAATTACCGATTACCCGTAAAAAATGACGGAAGTTTTCAAAATGGATATATTTCAGTTTTTGTAATTGTCCCTTTTGCCTGAAAGCCGCATAGTAAATAAAAATAATAATAATTGATAATTTATATAGCGCTGTATCCCAGCAAGGAACCGGGCTCACAGCGCTTTACATGGAGATCATAACATACATATAATAATTAAATAACCATTCATACCATAATAACAACATAAAGGACGGTACATTACACATAAGCTAAAAATCAGAAAATGTAGAGACCAAGAGAGAAAAATTAAATCTCTTTTCCATATTGAACAATTTTATGCGGACTTTTGAAAATAGCATTTTTTCTGTTGTTTGTTGTTTTTAAAAAAAATCCCTTATATTAACTTCACCGCCGTCTCTCTCTGTCGTTCGTCGTCGGGCGGAAAAACAAAAGTAAAAAATGACCCACTTCCCGTGATGCCATCGAGCTGACATTTGGCACATAGACTCGTGTCACCTAACAATGCATTGTATCAAAATTTCAGATGGATCGAACGTACCGTAATTAAATTAATGCATTTTTAGTTTATCTATATAAAACTATATGTAGCAGTCGCTATTGTTTACATTTTACGGGTCACTTGACTTCACGCCAGCCATCGATGACCACATCTCATGTTTTAACCAGGGGGAATTCACTCAGTTTCAGGCTGTAAATGTTTGTGGCGTTGGAACATAATCGATACTTTCAGTTCTGTCTCATATATAAGAGATTTATAGTCAAAAACTTTATTTTTACGGGGTTTTTTATTGCAGTATTTTTTTCAAGGCTATTTTTGTTAGCGGTGCGCTTTCTAAAATCTAGCGTTAGGAACGGACATAGCAGAGTATATATTTTGATTATATATACGAATACTTGTGTTATGAGAAAACCTCCAAGCTTAGGCTTCGCGTTATATAAGTTTGCATGAATAATAATGATATAATCAGGATAATAGTAAATGCATAGTGAATTACACACAGCATAAGGTGATATTACAGCAAAGAAGTTTGAAGTATTAACAAATATTGCTGAGGAGTCAGCCGGACGTTAACTTGCGGCATTGAATAGCGTGCACCAATTATGAGTGCACCAATAATACAGCACAGTGAGTTAAAAATAAATTATGTGACTGTAATGTGATCCACATAAAGCACATCTGTGATTTGAAGCAGTTTAAGCTTCATTGATGATTATGACTTGTCAGTTTATTCGCCCATTTGACCATACATTATTACCACAACATTACCAAATCATGTAAAAAATAAAATGTAATTTTTACACATGTTAATAACAAAGAACTATTCATTTTGCATGAAACGTAGTAAGCAATGTTTGTCACAGGATAACACGAAAGATTAACTTATCAACTGTTAATCATATTTACAATTTAATATAAACGTGTTAGTAATTCACATAAACGTTTTTATTATTATCAAGTCAGCACCTTTTCAAGATCTATTATGACTTGTCAGTTTATGCGTCCATTGGTCCATACATTATTACCTTTACATTATCAAAAATATGTAAATAAAAAATTGTAACTATTGACAAACTATTTATTTTGCATGAAACCTTTGAAGTAAAGTTAATCACTGGATAAAAGAAAATATTAAAGTATCAACAGGTAATCATATATAAAATTTGATATACACGTTTTAGGAATTGTAATAAACGTTTTAATTTTTGTCAAGTCAGCACCCCTTCCAGTTCTATATTAAAAGCAAAGATTTTTTTATTCCAAATTAGGACGCAATAATCTTCTGTAAAGAAGGAGCGTCTGTAAACAGATAAGATAGTCTAAGACGCATTAAAATATTACATGTAAATAGCAATAAAAAAAAACTATTGTGGGGAGGATTACGAATTTTAAATATGTTATTTTTTTAAACATACAAATATGCAATCTCAAAGTATTTAAAAGAAAAACAAACGCTAAACTGAAGCATAAGTTGGCAAATTTCATTTGCAGTAATAAATAATGGCTTTGTAGTTCAAAACGCATCGAAACTTGACAACCAAACGACAACCAATTGTAAATTTCATAAACCGAAAAACAAATGTTATATATTAATATAGAATGTATAATTAGGTAAGTAATATTGACATGGACACATACACAAAAAAAGTCATTTAATACAAAAAAATAATAATAATATTAATCACATCAAATAAAACATGGCTCTTTTCACTTCGTTCCCTTCACACATTAATAAAAGCTCAAATAATGACATCACGTCACAATATTTTATGGCGCTGGCGAGAAACACATTTTGTTAATCTCGAAAGCAACTTTTTTACTTCTATATATATTTTTTTTACCGGGAGTTACCTCGCATAGCGTCACGGACAGACACTATGTGACAGATTGCAAATTATGTTATTTAATAGCTCAGCACAGAGATAACACAAGACCTCAATAACAAATTAATGTCATATAGCTCAGCACAGAGATAACACAAGACCTCAATAACAAATTAATGTCATATAGCTCAGCACAGAGATAACACAAGACCTCAATAACAAATTAATGTCATATAATCAGTAGAGTACAGACAAAGTCTTATTCTACACAGCTCAGTCAAAACCTCACAGGAACAAATTGAAGACCTCGAGGGAAGAAACGGCTATGTGACATTTTTGAATTTTTTTTAGTGATCCCTTGTACCTGATAGAGGATCAAAAATAGAATGCTCTGAATGAGGTTTTATGTAAAGCTATGTATCTGACTCTATTAAAAATTCAAATCTATTTAGTTAATTTCTAAGACATCTCTATAATTTGGAACTTTTAAACTTGAATATCTCGACACTACAAAAATGTGACATAGCCATTTCTTCCCTTGAGCTCTTCAATTGTAAAATCATATAAATCCACAATAAAAATTTCATTTTATGAATTAATAAAATGAAAGGTCAAACATACTATTTATTTTACTAATACACAACATCCAGGCATAAAGATATAAGATAAATAAATTATTTATTATTCTAAAACATTCAAATGACTTGAATCAGATTTAATTGAAATAATTGATTCGACATTTTTAAATAATTCTTAAAACTTCATAATTTTACAATTTTAAAAAAATCTTTTTACATTTTCAAAATAAAATAAGTTGATAAAATGTGGTAGAGGTTTAGAGTCTATAACTTACTTACACGATCCTTAGCCAAATAACTCAGAGGATCATAGTTTGCTGAACTTGAGTAACACCTGGTACTAAGATGATTGGTGTCGACACTGACTTAACCACATCTTGGTTACAACTAAGATGATTGGTTGCTAGACGAATGTGTTTGATGTCAGTGCAGTAACAACAAAACACAAAGTAATGATACTCCTACAACAAAACACAAAGTAATGATACTCCTACAACAAAACACAAAGTAATGATACTCCTACAACAAAACACAAAGTAATGATACTCCTACAACAAAACACAAAGTAATGATACTCCTAAGTCATATTTTAAACAAATTTTCAGTTTGTAAATGTACATGATTAAGACATTATATGTTACAAGTGGTAATGTTTGAAAATTGATTTTTTTTTAGAATGTGTGTTTTGGCCTTAGCAATTTTTAAGGTAATTATTGGTTAGAATCAATGACATTAGTTAAATTACTTTAAGGTTTGCAATATTTAGTTAGTTATTGGTTAGAATCAATGACATTAGTTAATTACTTTGTGGCTTGCACTTGTGGCGACCGCTGTAGGACCTGTGAGAATAAGCACAACCACAGATGTCACACTTGTAGGGCTTCACGTGCAACTTCCTGTGCGCTGTAAGATTCTTCTTGGACGAAAAAGCGGCAGAGCACACACGACATTTGTGGGGTGTCTCCCCTATGTGGACTCGCTGGTGAAAGGACGCAGTCGACTTGCGAGCAAAAGTCGCACTGCAAAAATCACATTTGAAAGATATCTCACCGGTGTGTTCCAGTCTGTGCTTACCCAGCTCAGATTTGGTTGGAAACACTGCGGGACACTGTTCACATGTTAACCCTTTGGTCCCCGAGTGCAGCCTCTGATGCTGGGTGAGAAACAGCTTTCCAGAAAATGATGCGGAACAGATATCACATTGGTAGAGCTTTTCTCCAGTGTGCACTCTATGATGCTGTTTTAGCTGTGATGATGAGATGAAACTGTGGGAACACATTTGACATTTGTAGGGCTTTTCTCCTGTGTGCGTTCTTCTGTGCATGATCCATGTGGATTTATTAGTAAACGCCCTATCGCAGATGTCACATTTATACGGTTTTTCTCCCGTGTGCACTCGGATGTGATTGTTCAGCGTGGTCTTCATGGCAAAAGCTGCAGGACAAATGTGACACTTAAACGGCCTTTCTCCCGTGTGGACTCGGTGGTGAGCTGTTAGGTCTGCATTGCATTGAAAAGCTAAACCACACAGTTCACATTTGTGAGCCTTTTTGTTGTAGTGGCCCCTTTTGTGGCGATTGAAATCTGATTGAAGAGGGAAGGTAGCCGAGCAAATGTTACATACATACGGCGTCTCTCTAGGGATGCACTCTTCTGTGTGCAATGAGCTCAGATTTTTTGGCAAAACACGATGAGCATTTGTCACATTTGTATGGGTTCTCCCCAATATGTGACAATTTGTGTTTTGTTAGCTCAAGTCTTTGAGTAAATTGTAGCAGACAAATTTTACATTTATACGGTTTCTCTCCAGTATGAACTTTTTTGTGGGCAACTAGATTAGATGGGGCTGCAAAGGCTGCGGGACAAAGATCACATTTGTACAAGTTTTCACTGGTGTGAACCCTTTCGTGTCTATTTTGTTGAGTTTTTGAAGTAAAAGTTGCTGGACAAAAGTCACATTTGTAAGGCTTTTCTCCTGTGTGACTTCTTCGGTGCAGTGTAAGATGTGACTTTTGTGTAAAGGCTGAAGGACATAAGTTGCATTTGTAAGGTTTCTCTCCAGTGTGAGAACGTTGATGTATTTCTAAGTAGTTTTTGCGAAAGAAACTTGCCTGGCAGATGTTACATGTATAGGGCTTCTCCCCAGTGTGCCGTCTCTCGTGTCTGATTAGATTGGCCTCGTTAAAGAAGCCCGCTGGACAGTAGTTACACTTCCAGGGTCTGTCAGCAGTGTGCACTCTGTGATGGTTGTTCAGAGATGATTGACTAGAAAATTGTTCGGAACAAATGTTGCATTGAAAGACTTTATCTACGGGGTGGTTCCCCTTGAGAGGACTGGGAAATGTTTCGTTTTCATCGTCAACGATTGAAATGACAGAGTATCCATTTTTGACTTCAGTTTCCACAAACTTTTTATCCATTAGGAATAAGCTCTGGTCAGTATGAACACGCCTTGTTGGATTGGGTTTTGAGTTACTTCCTCTTTTAACTTTTCTTTTCTTTAAGGCACTACGTGGTTGTGTTGGTGACTTTCGTTGTGTGTGTATTTCATTATTTAGCGATGGACCTAAAATCTCAACTATTTTTGTAGTGAGACTTTCTTCCTGTCTATGGTCATTGGACGCATCTTCATTATATGGACCAGAGGGATTACATGACCAGACGGATTACATGGACCAGAGGGATTACATGGACCAGAGGGATTACATGACCAAGGGATATTCTGTTTTGAAAACTTGTGTGTTGTGCACCATTTCAAGTCCTGAATTAAGTTCTTCCTTTGGTTTGACATCTCCTTCTGTTCCTGAACATCTTTTATCAGAATTACAATTATCAACATCTTCCATGTTATCAGCTATATCAACATCTTCCATGTTGTCAGCTATATCAACATCTTCCATGTTGTCAGCTATATCAACATCGTCCATGTTGTCAGCTAATTGACTTCAAATGGCAGAGATTTATTTAGAGGATAAAATCCCAGAGAAATTTCTGAAAATTAAAATAAATTATTGTTATGACAGAAATTTATCAAAATAATAATCTGCTTTAAACTTAATTGAAATTAAAATAAACAATGAATGATGGATTGTTCTTTTTAAATAATTAAAGAGTGACTGGTCTGATTAAAATTAAATAATTAACAAGTGACTGGTCTGTTTAAATAATTGAGTGATTGATCTGTTTAAATAAATAATGAGTGATTGGTCTGTTTAAATAATTGAGTGATTGGTCTGTTTAAATAGTAACGAGTGACCTATGTTCCATTTAGATACCTGCAACGCCGCGCAGTATTTTACTATTACTGTGCAGCAAATTTTGTAAAATATTGCACAAAAAATGGATGCTGTACAAGTTTGCACACAAGTTTTCTTACTTTGCACACAGACCAACGAACCTTTGAGGGAACATTGCAAGTGACTGGTCTGATTAAATAATTAATGAGTGATTGATCTGATTAAATAAATAATGAGTAATTGGTCTGTTTAAATAATTAACGAGTGATTGTTCTGATTAAATATTAATGAGTGATTTTTCTGATTAAATATGAGTCATTGCAGGGATTTATAAATCTGGTGACTGAAAGCTACTGACCAATGATATCTTTACTTTTAAAAATGTACGTAAGCCTTTAAGCATAATTTATTATCTAAAAAGTACTAAAGCTAATGTCTACTTATGACTAACTAATGGCCAAGATTATTGCTCACACAGGGAGGATATGCCATGCTTGTTAAAAAACAAGTAACAATGACAATGACAATGTCTTGTTTCATTTCTTTCTTTTTTATTCTTTTTATTGTTGTCAAAAGTCTTCAGTCAGTAAATTTCTTTGTACTCATAAAGCCTTTAGTCTTTAACTTTAGTCTTAGTCGCTTAGATTAACTCATACCCAAGTCCAGGTTAAAATTCTGGCAATAAGATTGTCAGCTAAACAAAATGGATTATTTTACTGGGTCTAAATATATAATATATCTATAGACTATAGAGCTGAAAAGATACCTTTGAATTAGACATGTATCAAACATAAAATTAGCACTGCCAGTTTAAAGCTAAAATATTTTAAATTTATTAATTTAATCATTAATCATTGTAATTGTAACAATTAAGTTCTCAGTAATCTCAGGCTTAGGACTTAGGCGGCTTAGGACCTTAGACTTTTGACTTTACTTCAGTTTTAGACCTTAGCCTGCTTAAACTTAAGGCTTAGGCCTTAGCAGCAACATTTGCTGCACAATAATTTACACAACTAAACTGCACTTTTACCCAATAATACTGTTACTGTGAATCACAGTATGTAAAGTAAATAAGTATTATAAAGTAAATGCAATATTTATTACATAGTATATGAATGATTTTTATGAGTAGGGCTACTCCGAACAGGTCTGAACAGCTGATTGAGTTTAAGTAGTTCAGTATAGTTAGTACTTAGTGACTATGACGAGCGACCATGGCCATGGTTTGGTTAATCTTTTGAGCTTAACATTAATCATGGGCAATACGGGTTGATATTTAAAGTAAAACTTACTGATATTTTTTTTTCGTTTAATTTTGCTTATCATGACTATTTAATATTATCAATGGTATTGGAATTATTGTAACGAATCCAACATTTTTTTTAAAATATTTTTTTTTAATGGTTGGCTATCACTCCGTTGAATGTTTTAGGCCACAGAGATTGGCTATTCCGTAAAAGGATTTTGTATTTGATTCAATATTAGTACATATTTTATAAAAGTTAGACTTAGACGTATGATAATTAAAGTTGGCCGAGATTTGTAATGTTAGATCATCGTCATCGCTCCAACAAACTTGACACTAATTAGTGTTTTCAAAACTAATTTTATTTATTTATTATTTCTAATTTGGGGGATATTATAAATTTAAAAAATATAATAAATGAGAAATCATCAAAGAATCCCCATGATGGCCCATGCCCTCTTCTATGAAGTATGAAGTAATTTTTAAAATCCAAAAAACTTTACGCTTTATAAAAGGAAACTTTTACAAATGTAATAATAATATATAACTAAAATGCTACCTGTGAGACCTGTACTAGACTATCCATATCCTGAAAGTCAGTGGTTCTGGTGGTCCGAGAGCAAAGCTTGAAATATTTATTATTTTAAAATTAGGAACACGAAAAGATATAAATTTTGTCAAGTTTTTAATATATTGATTAATTTTAATCATTTAATGGCGAGTGCATGGTGCCAAAAAAGATATGTTTGGATTATATGTTTACTTTTACTTTTAACTATATCGGAAATCACATGACATCGCACTAGATTCTAGAAGACTATAGTAATACTCGTTGTTTTATAATTAAAAAAAAATTGAAAACGATTAGAAAATCAGTTTTAAATTTATATTACAGTTATTAAAATAATTTTTTATAAAAATAAATTGATAGAACACATGGATATATTTCTAATAAAGAAAAAAACGAACGGTGGTCGAGTGGCATGCGCGCTCGGCTGGCTTAACACAAAATAATATATCAGGGTGAAAGTGTCGGCTCACTAATGAATTTACAGGAAGAATGGAGTTTCCCTTTCTGCGTCACTCGTTATGCGAATCTTCGCTGGTTAAGGGAGCAACTTTTTCCATAAAAATGTTGATCGTTATGCGAAAATCTCGTTATGAGAGGTGTTCGTTATGAGAGGTTTGTCTTATCTTAACATGAATTGCCTTCACGCAAGTTTGCGAACACCCCTTTAAAAAGTCTGGGTACGGCCTTGCATTTAGTTGTTCTCAGTATTGACTAATTTAGTCTCTTATTAAACTTATTTTTGAAAAGTTTAGTTTGTTCTAATATTATTAAAAGTATAATAACCTAAAGAGGGCAGGTGTTAAAATGGTTTATTGTAAATGAAAATTTTGATTTTTTTATTAAGGATTGATAGAATAAATCGTTCTTCTCCAATATTTTTTTACATCTGCATTGTAATTTTATTTAAGAACATTTTTAAATTTAATTATCAATTTGTAGAGATTGCAGTCGCATCCGTTTTGTCTATTATAAATATCGTCGAATTATTTTATTGACGTCACCTAAAGCAGGAAGTGCCGTACTACTCGGGGGAGAAAAGTCGGAAATTTGTAGAAGTCATCCTAGTTTACACTTCTACATTCAAGTTACACCAGAAATAGGGATACTTTTTAAATAAGCTAGAATTTCTTATCAAGTAAGTTTATTTTAAAGCAATATTTTGGTAGTAAGTTTTATAGTTACCCTGAAATTATAATCATAAAGAGACTAACTCACTGAGTTGGTTCACATTCAGTTCATTCACAGTAGACTAACAAACGACAAACAGTAACAGTAGACAGTATCAGTAGTCACACTCACAGTAGTCACAGTGAATGATCTGAGTGAATCAATTTCAATGAGTGAAATGAATCATATTACAGTCAGTTCAGTACTAATTCCTGTTACGTAAGTTGCCTAAAGAAACCAGGCTTACCAGGAAAGCCAACACTTTGGCTAAAGCAAAGAGAACGGTGCTATCATTGTTCATTGTTATGACAGAGCGAGGCGTACTTTCGGGAATGAAATGTTGTATTTTTACACTTGAAAAGGGAATAAGTGCAATTATTTTATCGATAAATGTAATTAAGTTTGTAGTTTTATTTTTTTAGGGTCTGGGTTAGGTTTAGTTGTCTATTTTTTAAAATTAATTAATTTATAGAAAAAAAAATATAGCAGCCAAAAATACCATATATGGAGCGCACCGCTCTCTTTGCTTTTACCAACACTTTATTCAACATTTAAAACTCTAATAAGAATGCAGGACTAAACACAAACCATAGATAAGCGTAGGACGCAATAATTCAATAATCTTCTGTATAGAAGGAGCGTCTGAAACAGATAAGATAAGATAAGAAACTGATGTCTTAAAAATATTTTAAGTCGGGCGTCTTAAGTTTAAAGAATAAAATAAAATAATATTAATAAAACATGACTCATTAGTCATTACATTATAGTTACAGATTACAGGTGCGCTGGAGTGTGTTTACATTTACATACATTGTTTTTAATTTGTTAGGTCCATGGCCATGATAGATTACCGTAACTGTAGAGTGTAGAGTAGAGCTTGGTAAATTTCTGGGAATGTAATGTTGTATTTATAGGTCTGTTATGGGAAAATTCTAATTATTTTTATCGTTAAGCCTAATTAAGGTTATCGTTTTAGGGCCCAGGTTAGTGTTAGTCAGTTGTCTATTTTAAAATTAAAAATCGGAGTAGTTATCCGCACGGTTTTTGCGAGGATAGCGCAGAGCATTATCATAATGATTATCCGCACAGCTCAACAGGGCATGCGTATTCTAGCCAACAATTAGCCGATATCACTCAATTTAGACTAAAATGTGTAATTTCTACGCTAATACTAAACATTAAATCTCAGATAATGCCAAGTATACCGTAATTGCTCTAATAAATGTATAACATGTAAACATTATGTTCACGTAATTGCTCTAATAGAAAGATGCACGCAGAATCGCAGATGTCTAAAACATTTCGTTTCGTATGGAATAACAAAATGTACCGTGTGAAGACTTGTTGTCATTGGCAACCATTCAACCTTCAGCCTCATTTTCACTCTATTACTTTTGTACTTTGTTCTCATTGTTTCATTCATAAAAGGTGGCCGTGTGCAAAAGCCATTAAACTATTGGTTAGAATTAATAAGTATGAGTCAAGGTTGAAGTTTCAAAAGGAGTACTTAATATGCTTGTACATTTTTATAAAGGACGGTTCGTTTTGTTATGAGTCCTATGTAGGTCATGAACTGGAACTTGTAAACACATCGGAAACTTCGTTTCGGGAAAAAAATCGGTAATTTCGGCAAAACTGGATATCGGTAGACCCCTTAATTATAAAATATAAATAATTACGAGAGATAAATTTAAGAATGACGTCATCAAATATGACCGCTGTTATTTTTGTCCTAACAAATACTCATATCGGAAAAAAATATCGGTAATATCAGCAAAAATGCTTATCGGTAGACCCCTAATTTATAAAAGATAAATAATTAGGAGTGATAAATTTAAGAATGATGTCATCAAATATGACCGCTGGTTTTTGTCCTAACAAATACCCTATCGGCACTCATATCGGAAAAAAATATCGGTAATATCGGCAAAAATGTGTATCGGTAGTCCCCTAATATTAAAGATAAATAATTATGAGTGATAAATTTAAGAATGACGTCTTCAAATATGACCGCTGGTTTTTGTCCTAACAAATACTCATATCGGCACTCATATCGGCAAAAACAATATCGGTAATATCGGTATCTGCAATATCGGCAAAAAGGCATATCGGTAGACCCCTAACATCATACAGTCTTACGCTTTCGCATGCTTTAAATTAACTTTAATGGCTTTATGTTAAGCACAGGACGATGCTAGTTTTGGGAATAATAATAATTAGACTACTTTGAATTAGTAAAGCGTTTCGTTCAACTATAATAAAACTTAACTAAAACTCTTTCCATGATGAATAAAAGTACTTCATAATATACAGAATAAAAATACCAAGTTGAGTGCACTGGAACACTAAATAATTGTTTTATAACAGCTAAAACCATGGTATTAATGATTAAACATTTAAATTAAATTACATTTTAATGGTATGCAGGTCTGCTCACCTTCTTGCTAAAATTGATAAAAACTAGGGCTGCTGAAATCATTGATTAATTAAATAAATAAAGCGTTTAAAATTTTAATGGATTAAAATTAATTTGATCGATTAAAATTCTATTAAAATTTAAGAAAATGTTTTGAATATTTTTTTTTCCAATTTATTAATAATTTATATTTTTTGTTACTTACATACTTTTCCCTCGTATTATTATTATTTATTTAGACGTGCATATGTAAACAAAAAGGTTTTTCTTCCTTATTTCTTGCATCGCAAAATGAATTTGCTGTGTTACGTCACAAAATTTGGGAGCCATGGAATTACCTCGACATAACTGATTTCGTGAAATAATGTATCGCAACTTCACGGGATCTATATATGCGTTATAAAAATATAATTAATCAAAATTAATTGAAAACAAAGAATTAAACTGTAATGATATTCAATTTTTATGTAATAATAGTATTAAAACGGCATATTATAAATTGTTGTCAAGTCAGTTTGTTTTTGAGGACCGGTTAATCATTTTTTAAAAAGCCCGTATTATTATTATTATTAAGAAAACACTTTGATTTTGACGTCACGGTCGCTCGCGTGTTGGCTCTGGTATTCTGCCGTAACACAACAAAAAATTAACTCCGGGTAATAAGCTAATATACCACGTAATAAGCTAATATACTGACTAAATGAAGTTATGGTTAACCAGTCCTGATAAAACAGAGTAAACAGTGATAATAAGATGGAATTTATTTAAATTAAATACCATATTATGTTTCACTCTTCAACTTGCCGGAATTATTTAATTTCGCCGCGAACACGACGACCCCACCCCCCCCACCCAATAGGGTGGGGTTGAGCTACACTCGCCATTTTCCAAGGCATGCTCTGACTCAATTTAAAAAGAAAAATGTTCCTTCCCCCAACCCACTGTAGATGTATAACAGTGGGGGAGGGGAGGGAAGGTGTCTCTTGGCGCGGTCTTGTATTGGTATGTCAAAGCAAGAGGTCAAAGACCTTTCAAGCCTTCTAGCCTTCCCCCCCACCACCCTCATTATCCCTAACTAGAAAACTCCGTAACTTGTCCGTCCCCGCCCCGTCCCTTTGAGTTGACCGTGGTTCTCATGAAGCTCTCATACAGTGCCTCGACAACTAAGCAAATTAAAATAAAAAAAATAAAAAAAGCATTCCTTAGCCATAGGCGAAGTAGACTAATAGTGATGACGTGTATATTATTTAGATACCAGAATAGGGAGAAAGCGATTTGAAGTCAACTCAACACAACAAAAACAGAACTCCTGGGTTAAAAGCTATTACGGGTTTATTGAATTTGCGGTTACCCGATCCTGATTAAATAGGACCGGTCCTGATCTGAGGACCGGCTAACCGGTTAACCGTTTACAACCTTAGTCTAAAGATGGAAAGTCTAAAGGTGGAATGGGTCTAAAGGTGGAATGGTTGTAGCCTTGAGTGAAAGTTTAGAAATCAGTGCAATTGTACAATTTTATCATTATTATTATTAATTATTAGTGAGTCAATGGGTGACAGTGTCAGTGAGAAAGAGATCAGAGACCTACCTGGACTTAGTTATGGAATTTAATTTAGCACTCAAAAGTTCAGACTAAAGCAAATTCTCATAATACCTAATATTAGTGAACAACTTATCTTTACTTTAAATTCTAATCCTTGTTTCAGACATCCCCATTTGCTTCTCACTCTCATGTTTCATTTATTTCACACTTATCTAAACATTATGCTCAAAATTGTATCTGACTCTGAGAGACAATATATGAGGAGATAAATTAACATTAAAAAAATAGATAATAACAAAGCCAAAACTTTTTATATATTGTTTGCCAATTTATCACTATTGATATATACTAATGAGATAGTACAAGTCTCTATCATTATTGATATATATTAATGAGACAGTACAAGATAGTACAACTCTCTATCATTATTGATATATATTAATGAGACAGTACAACTCTCTATCATTATTGATATATATTAATGAGACAGTACAACTCTTTATCATCATATATATATTTACCCTCAATTATCCTGCCGTAACGCTGAGGGACATCATTCTGCTTTTTTAAAAAATATATAGACTTAAAAATCATAATCATTTTGGTTTCCAGATTAACATTAAACACCCTCCACACTATTATTAATAATTGAACAATTTCATGCGGATGTTCGAAAAGAGTTAGTTTTTGGTGCAGTAATTTGGTGCGCTTCTTTCTAAAATTTCTCGCCGTAAAAAGATATTATATGACGTCATTGTTTTAGCTCATATTTTAATCTTGGAAAAGGGAACGATGTAAAAAGATGATTTGAGGATTGTTAATTATAAAATACTTTGTGTACATTTCAGGAATATTTCGTATTTATCATACAAAGATAAGTTACTTGGACTTTTGAAAAAGGTGGGTGCCGCAGCACAACCTAGTTATTGATATATACTAATGAGACAGTACAACTCTTTATCATTATTGATATACAGTCGAAACCGGTTAAGTCGACGGCGTTGGGGTATGAAAAATGGCGTCGACATAACCGATGATCGAGTTAAATCGAAAACCAATATGGCGGCAAAATATTAACATGTGCTTGAAATTTCTTTATGTACATGATTAATTAGTTAGCGTTAATTAGTGATGGGACAATTAATCGGAATCGTATCGGAACAATATTTCTTCACTCTTTCCTAAGGTTGTAATGACCGTTCGTTTTAAGGACCGTTTAAAATTTAAATATACAACCATGTTTCCCACTCAGGAAAACGGGAAAAAGTCGGGAATTCTTAAAAAAAACTTTCTCAGCGCCTTGAAAGTCGAGAAAAGTTATGACTAATCTGGAATTGATATATATCTCTATATATATATCTCTATACATATAAGACGCATTTGTTGTCTGTCTGTCTGTTCCCTAATAACTCAAGATCCAGACAACCAAATAACGTGAAATTTGGTACACGTACACAAAATTATACCGGAAAGGTTATTAAACAGGTTTCGTTCCATATATATAAGATACTGGGGGCCGGGGGCCCAAAATGTAGTTTTTCCCTATATGAGCTATATAAATAAAAATTATTGAAAATTAAGACGTAAAATAATAAACATTTTGGTGTCGAGATTAACAAGATGGCGTTTATTGCCATAAAATAATGTGATGTGACGTCATAGTTTGAGTTCATATTAATTTGTAAATAGGAAACAAAGTGAAAAGAGCAGTGATTATTTTAATTTATTTTTTTAATTGTTAATATACTCGCTGTGGGTGTGCGTTTAAGTATTTGTGTGCACATGTGTGAATCAGTGAGTGTGTGTGTTTTTTGTTGTGAACTAAATGTTATGAAACGGTTTATTTTTATGTCTGTTAATGTTGCGCCTCTAACAAGATTACGTATACTATATTTTTATAAAATTTGTTTGCAAATTACATCTTTTTTACTTTACACTGTTTCTTTTATGTATATTCTATATGTATTTTATCCAGTCGTTCGATCAAGCTTTTTCCTTTTATTGGTGAGGGTAGGAGTCAATAATATCGTCCATCCCTGGGTGGCATAAACACTGTAGCTAAGCAACTGTGTTTATACTTTTTGCATAACTTAAACTAAACCAGCAGGGCACATTTTAAGCTCAAACCTTGCGTTTCGAAATGTTTCTTTAAAACAAATAAACCCCATACAACAGGTAAATGAATTATATAAATTATCACTTACTGGGGGCGGGGGCCCAAATGTAGTTTTTTGTTTCGTATATTTAAAACTGACTCAACACTAATTCTCCAACTTCCCGTGAAGGTAGAAGCATGAAACTTTGGGAACTTGCCGAATACACTATTATGACGATAATTGGTGAAAAAGAATGTAAACATTTCCACTCATGGGTGGCCGGGGGCCCCAAAACCGGTTTTTCCTTATATGGGCTATATAAAACTGAATCAACACCAATTCCTCATATTCCCGAGTAGGTAGAAGCATGAAAATTTGGAAAGTCGTTGAGTACCCTCCCGCAATGGTAACAGTCGAAAAAAATATAAAATTATCACTAACTGGGTAGGGGGAGGGTGGGGGCCCAAACGTAGTTTTTTTCTTAAATGAGCTATATAAATCAGGCTCATCATTAAATCTCCTATTTCCTGTGTAGGTAGAAGCATGAAACTTTGGGAAGTTGTTATATACCCTCCCAAAATGGTAACTGGCGAAACATTAATAAAAATTATCACTCACTGGGTGGTCAGAGGCCTGAATGTAGTTTTCTTTTCATATATCAAAACTGACTCATCAATAATTCTCCAACTTACCGTGTAAGTAGAAGAATGAAACTTTGGGAAGATTTTGAGTACCCTCGCGCGATGGTAACATGCGAAAAAAATATATAAAATTATCACTCACTAGGGGGCCTTGGGCCAAAATGTAGCTTTTTTCCTAATATGAGCTATATAAAACAGACTCATCATTAAATATCCAATTTCCCGTGTAAATAGGAGCATGAAACTTTGGGAAATTGTTGAGTACTCTCCCGCAATGATAACATACCAAAAAAAATTAAATTATCAGCTCGATCATCATCATCAGTCCCGTGACCGTTGCGGTCGTTGGGGGGAGCGGATGGACACATCAACAGATAACGATCTCCACATATGCCTATTTTGAGCGGCGGCCTATAATTCATGGAATTTCATCCCTGTCAATTTCTTTATGTTGTCCAGCCAGCTTTACCGTTGTCGACCTCTTCGCCGGCCCCCTTCTACAGTGCCTTGAAGGATAATTTTTGTCAGGGTATCATGTCGCATTACATGACCAAAACATGCCATCTTGCGTCTCTTAATTGTTTGTTCCGATTGTTTCTTGATTACCCGCAATAGAGTTGATTCGGTCCCGGACATATTCATTGGTCTTATGTTCTAAATATGAGATCTGGAGAATTTTCCTCATGCATTTGTTTTCAAATGCCTGCAGCTTGCTTTCAGCTCAATAGAATGCAAATAAACAGTTTTGTACGCTTCTACAGAAAACCTTATTTTAAACCCGGGATAAGCCGGGTACTTGCCCATATAGCATACATATAAGACGCATTTGTTGTCTGTCGTCTGTCTGGATGTTCCCTATTAACTCAAGATCCAAACAACCAAATTAAGTGAAATTTGGTACACATACACAAAATTATACCGGAAAGGTTATTAAACAGTTTCGTTCCATATATATAAGATACTGGGGGCCGGGGGCCCAAAATGTAGTTTTTCCTAATATGAGCTCTATAAAACATAAAAAATAAAAAATTATCATATTTCCCGTGTAGGTAGAAGCATAAAACTTTCGGTAGTTGTTAAGTATCATTTGGCGATGGTAACAGGTAAAAAAATTATATAATTTATCACCTTTAGGGGCCAGGGGCCCTATTGTAGTTTTTTTTCCTTATATTTAAAACTGACTCAACACTAATTCTTCAAATTCCTGTGAAGGTAGAAGCATGTAAACTATGGGAACTTGCTGAATACACTCTTATGACGATAATTGGTGAAAAATAATTTAAAAATGTTCACTCATGGGTGGCCGGGGGCAAAATCCGTTTTTTTTCCCTTATATGGGCTATATAACACTGAATCAACACTAATTCCTCATCTTTCTTTGTAGGTAGAAACATGAACTTTGGAAAGTTGTTGAGTAGCCTCGCACGATGGTAGCAGTCGAAAAAAAAATTATCACTAACTGGGGGGCCGTGGGCCCAAATGTTATACATATTAGACGCATTTGTTGTGTGTTAGTCTGTTCTCTAATAACTCAAGATCCAGACAACCAAATAACGTGAAATTTGGTACACATACACACAATGACATGAGAAAGGTTGTTAAACAGGTTTCGTTCCATATATATAAGATTCTGGGGGCCAGGGGCCCAATATGTACTTTTTTCCTTATATGAGCTCTATAATAAATTTAAATATAAAAATAATCCTACTTCCCGTGTAGGTAGAAGCATAAAACTTTCGGTGGTTGTTAAGTATCATTTGGCGATGATAACAGGTTAAAAAAATTATATAAATTATCACTCAGTCTCTTGGGATTGCTGGTATAGACTTGCAGACACCATGCTTTTCTCCTGGACAGTTGTATGTGGCCTGCTCCAGAGTTGGCAAAGAAGAAAATCTTTTTGTACACACTCCAAATGGAACTGCCAAAAATGTTGTCTATCACATTGCTTTAAGTTAAATGTACCCTTTATTGCATTCAAATAAACAGTACTGTACGCTTCTATAGAAAACCTTATTTTAAACCCGGGCTAAGCCGGGTCCTTGCCCCTAGTATATATATATATTTATGCCGAAGTAAAGGACTTTGATTACGTCTCTGTCATGTTTTGATTCCAATTGATTAAAAATAATTTACCAGTTTATAAATGTCTGCGCATGCGCTAAAAGGTCAAAGTTTACGCCTCGCCTATGCTAAAAGGTCAAAGTTTACGCCTCGCCTAGTCCCATTGCGCGTTTTCAATGCCCGTCGAATCAGCGAATAAAAAATAAAATATAAATATGGTAATTTTATGTTTAATGCTTTTGACGTGCAGGATATCTGTTACTATCAGAACGCTCTCGAATTTCCTCAGTCTTGTAATAATATAAATAAAACTATTGCGGCCTTGACCGTTGATCACAGCACGCTGTGGGCTGTGTGTTAGACCTCGGCCGGCAACTAGGTCTTAGCGAATTTTTTAAAAAATCATTCCTTATCAGAATTCGATCTCCAAAAGTGGTGACTTGTATATTAATAATATCATATAAATGTACTGGAATGTAAAGAAAATTATTTGATTTCATCGTCACGCACGTGTTAGTGTCAAAGTCACGTATCTTACTGGTAACAAAGCAACAACAATGACAACAAACTTTTAAAAGAATAATAATTTTTTATTTAATTATATAAAAACCACTGTCGATTCTCGATACAAACCTCTATTTTCAATTCTAAAGATATTCATTTATCTTAAAAAATAAAATGACGAATGCATCAGAAAATGAATTAAATTTAATAATAATATAACATGCAATGCGAAATAATGACGGATTAAAGATCGCTAAGGACGATTTACGGGCACCTCGGGTGAATACATCTAATTCACACATGGATCAAAAAAGAAAGAAGATAATAACATGCGGTAATTGTTATTGAAATCTCGTAGAATCACACAATAGCCGGAAGTCTCGAAGAAAGCTAGATGTCAACACTATTTTTAACTAAAAATGCATTGCTGGGCGAACCGACGAGGATCGAGCTAAGCAACGTTAAGTTGCAAATTTGGCCCTCTTTTGTGCTCGAGGTATTGGGTTTCGGCGACTTAGAAAAATCGAATTAGCCGATGAAAAAATGCAAAGACAAAGAGAGAATTTGGCGGTTCCAATAAAAAACGTCGAGATAGTGGGGTGGTCGAGCTAACCGAGCTCGAGGTAAGTGGGTTCGACTGTATATTAATGAGTACAACTCTCTCGGCAATCCATGTGACTTAAAATGTAAAGTATTTCCTAAAGACGTTTTAATATCTGATACTGTTTCTATGGACTCAATGGCATGGAAAGTGACTGGAACATTTATAATTGTTTAAATTGTCTAGTCACATAATTATTAAAATGCCTCTTAAAACATGAGATTCCTCTATAGACTCGAATCCATAAATTTTCTTAAATATTACAATGTGTTTGGTATAATTGGCCATGTCTAATTTATAAATATTCCCTTACTATCTTATCCTATATAATAAAAGGCAATTTTCTGTCTGATCTGTCCTGTCATCTATAGCGATTGGTCACTCAAACACATATGACTCCTACAGCCAATCACATTGAACACGTTTACACAGACGTTCAAAGCAAGTTATTTTTGGTGCAGTATTTCTTCCAAGACTTTATTTTGAATTATGCGCGTTGTGATTTATAGTCAAAAGCTCTGTTTTTACGAGTTATTTATTTTTAACTATAATGAATAGTATTTTTGACGGTATGCACATGTATGCCGGTCGAAATGGCTATTGGAGGGGAGTTACAACATGCCACCGAACGGTGGCAGAACGTCCTTGGACGGGCTTTGTTGCTCGTTATTAATAATCTCAAGCACAAAAGGGGCCAAAACTGTCACTCAGTGTCCGTTCTCTGACGATCCTCAAGACCAGTTGCCTGCTTAAAAGACTATTTTGTCATAATATTGTCATATTTTTTGCTCATGTTTAGTTTAGTAGAAATTTTGTCCTTCATTTCCATCCTCTTTTTTATACATTGATACAAAATATAAAATGTTGAAGTTGATTTGGTATTTGTAGTTTACTTCCTGTAGCGACCACAGAGTCATTGGGAAGTGCATGCTGCAATTTTTTTGTATACAAGTTTTTTTTCATGAACTTCAGAATACATTTCTTAGATTAGTGGTGTAATAATTTCCCAGTTGCAGAATTTATTCTTTACACTATTGGTGGTATTTTTTGCAAACTGCTGAGTCTATTCTTTGAGCTGGGTGGAAAAATTGTCCGGCTAGCCCTTGGTATCACTAACTGTATGTATGTCACTGAAATGGTAACAACTGCACAAAAGGAAAGTTAAACAAATTGTAAACAGAAATAGCTGGCATAAATGAATATTCTCATTATACATTGATAACTAACCCTAAATTATGCCATCATACTACAATGTATGTGTATTTCTCTTAGATTATACTTACACCAGCTCAAAGAGCTATTTGTACATTGGTAATAAAGAGTGTTATGGACCTAATGAAAGTTCCCAGATGTGGGCTGTAGTTACCTGTGTTGTGAGAGCCACCATCACAGAACCAGCATTGTTCTGACAGTCCCTCCCTGCCATGATATCTGTAAGATTAGACATATCAGGTTACTGGGAATTTCCCAAGCAGTGAGCAGCAAGACTAAGTGCTGCCAATGTTATGTACATTTATTCCACCATTCATACCTAATATTCCCCCTCCCCTCTTAAACAGCCAATAATATTTCCTTACATCCCTTTTGAAAATCTTTTGAAAAGGAATTACAAAACAAAAAGTTACTACTCCTAGAGTATGAGTATAAGTTAGTGACTTTAAACATGGACAACTTCAACTATATTAGGCCCTCCCTAAGTATTGCTGTAACACCATTGTTTTCCTTGAAACAACTACTTATTACCAATGTTCCCTTTAAGCTGCGCGGGTGCGCGGCCGCGCAGATATTTGACAGACGCCGCGCAGCAGTTTGGAATTACCGCGCAGCAAATTTGATAAAATATTGCACAAAATATGGATGCTGAGCAACTTTGTACACGAGTTTTATGACTTTGCACACAGACCAGCGAACCTTAGAGGGAATATTGCTTATTACATTACTGCATGTATGTGCTGAGAACCGCTTGAAGTGTCCAAGGTAAAAACATGACCCGTGGTCTAGGGGGTAGGCGACATGTTGTGCTGGCTAGTATAATACAAAATACACAAATAAAAGCTTAGTCGCTGTCCTATTCTATATGATACATAAGCTAGCTAGTCAGTAGAGTGGGGCAGCAGAAGGCTGGCTTATTATCCTAGCTCCTCCACTGGACCAATGTTAAAAAATCAAGTGCAGCATTTCTTTCTGTTTCCACCTAAGCCAACAGGTCACCCTTGGTCTGTCAGACTAAGTTGGTGTTAGTGGGGGGGGGGTGTTGTGGCACTGTCACAGGTCACCCTTGGTCTGTCAGACTATGTTGGTGTTAGTGGGGTGCTGGGGGGTGTTGTGGCACTGTCACAGGTCACCAACTGATGAATTATTCTTTATCTGGGTGTAGTGGGGGCGGGTGGGTGGGCCACTGATTTTGTTGTTATTGAAGACTGCACCATAAGTTATCTGACTGTCAGCCACTACCATCAATACAGTAAGTCATGTAACCTGGTGTAACCTGTAGCCCAGGTTCATGGGGATATGATACCTGCAGTGTGATGACTCAGCTCATCTCAGGGAGTTTTCTTTAGAAAGTGACATGACACATGTGTCAAGTGTCATGGACAGGCAGTCTATTTGATTGAAACACATCAACAAGAGTTGATTGTAACCTGTTTGTAGCACTTAAACACATGGGCCAGTGTTGAATGTAACCTGTTTGTAGCACTTAAACACATGGACCAGTGTTGAATTTAAGCTGTTTGTAGCACTTGAACACATGAGCAAGTGTTGAATATAAGCTGTTTGTAGCACTTAAACACATGGACAAATGTTGAATGTAAGCTATCACAAGTCCTAAGTCCAACTGATTATCTTACATTGCTATCACAGGTCCTGAGTCCAACTGATTATCTTACATTGCTATCACAGGTCCAACTGATTATCTTACATTGCTATCGCAGGTCCAACTGATTATCTTACATTGCTATCGCAGGTCCAACTGATTATCTTACATTGCTATCACAGGTCCAACTGATAATCTTACATTGCTATCGCAGGTCCAACTGATTATCTTACATTGCTATCACAGGTCCTGAGTCCAACTGATTATCTTACATTGCTATCGCAGGTCCAACTGATTATCTTACATTGCAATCACAGGTCCAACTGATTATCTTACATTGCTATCACAGGTCCAACTGATTATCTTACATTACTATCCCAGGTCCTGAGTCCAGCCATGATTATCTTACGTTACTATCCAAGGTCCCGAGTCCAGCCATGATTATCTTACATTGCTATCTCAGGTCCCGAGTCCAGCCATGATTATCTTACGTTACTATCCCAGGTCCTGAGTCCAGCCATGATTATCTTACGTTACTATCCCAGGTCCTGTGTCCAGCCATGATTATCTTACGTTACTATCCCAGGTCACGAGTCCAGCCATGAGTATCTTACATTACTATCCCAGGTCCTGTGTCCAGCCATGATTATCTTACGTTTCTATCCCAGGTCACAAGTCCAGCCATGATTATCTTACATTGATATCCCAGGTCCCGAGTCCAGCCATGATTATCTTACATTGCTATCCCAGGTCCCGAGTCCAGCCATGAGTATCCTACAGAAAAGTAAAAGTGAAGATGTCCCAGACATCAACTTGGACAACCTCGATGATCTGTTGGGCGCCTTGACAGCCGAGGAGATTGAAGAGCTCAACGGAGATTTCGACCCCGACGTGAGTCATCATTTCATTACACCTTAAAGGCAGGCAAATGGTGCTTGGTTTAGATAGTATAGTTCCTTTTTTTAAACTGGCAGCCCCAGATTTTGAGGACACATGTCATGGAAACATTAGATCTAACTAGGAAAGGATGTTTAGGTTTATAAACATTAGATCTAACTTGGAAAGGATGTTTAGGTTTATAAATATTAGATCTAACTAGGAAAGGATGTTTAGGTTTATAAACATTAGATCTAACTAGGAAAGGATGTTTAGGTTTATAAATATTAGATCTAACTAGGAAAGGATGTTTAGGTTTATAAATATTAGATCTAACTAGGAAAGGATGTTTAGGTTTATAAATATTAGATATAACTTGGAAAGGATGTTTAGGTTTATAAATATTAGATCTAACTAGGAAAGGATGTTTAGGTTTATAAACATTAGATCTAACTAGGAAAGGATGTTTAGGTTATAAACATTAGATCTAACTAGGAAAGGATGTTTAGGTTTATAAACATTAGATCTAACTAGGAAAGGATGTTTAGGTTTATAAACATTAGATCTAACTAGGGAAGGATGTTTAGGTTTATAAATATTCTTTTAATTGTTCTCTCCTTGCCCACCCCTTTCTCTCACAACAATGATTCTCAACATTTTTAATGATTTGACCATATACACATTTTTGGCCATCCTCTGCAGAGGTTCTCAACATCTAGAATCGATACTGTGTTGACACCCTTTCTTCAATCATCCATTTCTGTGGTTCTCAGCATTGATGTAAAGACCCTGTCCTCTCTTTATTTATTCTTTGCAGTGATTCTCAGATCCTTGCATTGAAGATTCAGTCCTTTAACTTTTGATTCACCCACTGCAGTGGTTCTCACTATCTGGCATTAATGACCCCCATGTCATGTCTTGATTCTCAGACTTCATTGGTTCTCACCATCTGGCATTAATGACCCCGTGTCATGTCTTGATTCTCAGACTTCAGTGGTTCTCACCATCTGGCATTAATGACCACGTGTTGTGTCTTGATTCTCAGACTTCAGTGGTTCTCACCATCTGGCATTAATGACCCCGTGTTGTGTCGCTCAATGAACTGTTTGTTTGTATCCAGAATTCTCTGCTGCCCCCATCACAACGATGTCGTGACCAGACCGACAAGACCTCAACCGGTCAGTTCAGTCGTCAGAAACTCCTTCAGTTCCTGGAGGAGAAGGCCAAACAAGAGAAGGACTGGGAGAACACCGTGCCATTTACCAAAGAGGTCAAAGGTTAGAGTTCATGTGGCTGTAGCAAAAGTACACAATTAGAATTAAATATTGGTATTGTCAGAGGTAGCAATAGTACACAATTAGGATTAAATATTGGTATTGTTAGAGGTAGCAATAGTACACAATTAGGATTAAATATTGGTATTGTCAAGGTAGCAATAGTACACAGTTAGGATTAAATATTGGTATTGTCAGAGGTAGCAATAGTACACAGTTAGGATTAAATATTGGTATTGTTAGAGGTAGCAATAGTACACAATTAGGATTAAATATTGGTATTGTTAGAGGTAGATCAAAAAGATTGTAGATGGGAGACCCACAAAAATGTTGACATTATAAACAGTTGTTGTAGACAGTCTGAGACCAGCTGACCTATTTGAGTGTCTCATTAAGTAGAGTGGTGTCCCCTGGTGACTTTTCAATCCCATCTTGACTTAGTTTGTGCATGTCAACTGGGGTACATGAAGGGTTTAATAAGGGAACACCCCCCCTCCCTCCACTAAGAGTAGCATTGCAAGTTTGATGATAGACATCCTATAATTCTTCCCTGGCCCTAGGAGGCTTCACAATTTGGGGACTATGTTTAAGGCTGCATTGATATTTTGGGTAAAAGTTATCATCATTTTGCTTGTTGATTCCAGGAGTTACAAATGAGATAACTGTATCACAAATATGATAACTGTTTTCACCAATATGATAACTTATCACAAATAAGATAACTTATCACAAATATAAGTCTAATCACAAATAAGATAATTATTACCACCATTTCCATTGTGCTCGTGAGTCTGTCTACATGAACTATTCCTTGAAAACTTGTGGACTCTAAGTCAGTCTCTTTGTTGACTCTAAGTCAGTCTCTTTGTTGACTCTAAGTCAGTCTCTTTGTTGACTCTAAGTCAGTCTCTTTATTGACTCTAAGTCAATCTCTTTGTTGACTCTAAGTCAGTCTCTTTGTTGACTCTAAGTCAGTCTCTTTGTTGACTCTAAGTCAGTCTCTTTGTTGACTCTAAGTCAGTCTCTTTGTTGACTCTAAGTCAGTCTCTTTGTTGACTCTAAGTCAGTCTCTTTGTTGACTCTAAGTCAATCTCTTTGACTTGTTTGACAGGGAAGAAGTTTATTGCCAAGGAACAAGAAAAGACAACCATCAATGATGACGATGCAGCTGTTGAGACAGAATGGGATGAAATCTTGACAGCAGCCAGTGAGGAGGAGCTGGTAGATCTTGCAGGTCAGTTGGTAGATCTTGCAGGTCAGTAGGTAGATCTTGCAGGTCAGTTGGTAGATCTTGCAGGTCAGTTGGTAGATTTTACAGGTCAGTCAATAGATTTTGCAGGTCACATGGTAGATCTTGCAGGTGAGGTAGTGTGGCTTGACTTTGAACTCTAAATTTTTCTTTTAATTTTTGGAAAGGGTAAAGCGTCTTGTAAATATTATATTACTGAACATATTGTGACATCTGACCAGATGTGACTGAACATATTGTGACATATCTGACCAGATGTGACTGCACATATCATGACATATCTGTCCAGATGTGACTGAACATATCATGACATATCTGACCAGATGTGACTGAACATATCATGACATATCTGACCAGATGTTACTGAACATATTGTGACATATCTGACCAGATGTTACTGAACATATTGTGACATATCTGACCAGATGTGACTGAACATATGACATTTGTGACCAGATGTTACTGAACATATTGTGACATATCTGACCAGATGTTACTTAACATATCATGACATATCTGACCAGATGTTACTTAACACATTGGGACATATCTGACTAGATGTGACTGAACACATTGTGACATATCTGACCAGATGTGACTGAACATATCATGACATATCTGACCAGATGTTACTTAACATATCATGACATATCTGACCAGATGTTACTGAACATATCATGACATATGTGACCAGATGTGACTGAACATATCATGACATATGTGACCAGATGTTACTGAACACATTGTGACATATCTGACCAGATGTTACTGAACATATTGTGACATATCTGACCAGATGTGACTGAACATATCATGACATATCTGACCAGATGTGACTGAACATATCATGACATATCTGACCAGATGCAGGGTGTCCACCGAAGTCGGAAAGTCGGATTTTAGTCGGATAAAAATTTTGTGGTCGGATAAGTCGGATTTTGGTCGGATAAACGATCCTCGGTCGGATAAACAAAATCTCGGTAGGATAAACGTTCATCGGTCGGATAAAAGATATAAATAAATGAATGACGAAGCTTACGTTGCACATTGTTTTGGTTTGGAAATACCAATAGTTCACAGCGGTATAAAAACTGTTGTTTACCTATGACAGAGTCCCCTGTCCATATCGATATGAGATTTAACGTAATACAATTCTGTATGTTACTTTGTGAGGCTGAACTAAAGCAAACCTTTATCGATATTATCATCCTACGACCACCTATGGCGCCGAATTTCTTGATTTTTATTCATCATTCAATCACAAACTCATTCATTATTATCTGTATTTCATTGTTAAAACATCTTACCTAGCATACTGTGAATATTGTGCACATTCTGATTTAAACGGACTTTACCTTGGAATTAATTAATGTCATCTACATTTTTTTTAAATTCTACGATTTCAATCTGAAGCATGTGAAAATGATTTAAATTTAATGGTTAAATAATTGGATTAATATCATTTTTTGTGTGCTGTGTACGGAAATCGTAAGTTGTTGACCTGGTTTAGTTTTAGGTAGATATATCTATAGTTTTATTTTTTTTTAATGTGTGTTTTAAAACAATAGTCGAAAACTAAACTTATACAAACAAATTACAGATATTAAACAAAATAATTCTCGTTAAAGATGGCATCGTAAACATTAAGTGCACTGTGATTGAAACAGATAGAAATTGTGAAATTACTTACGCTTAGCCATAGTATAGATCTAGTAACCGCGTAATAGTAATTAGTGTAATATACTAGATCTAGATATTCATATTAGGATTTTTGTTAAAAATATATCATGATCTGAGTAAATAATAGATATCTATCCCCAACTATTAAAGTATTGTAAAAGTTTTTAATGGGGGATACTTTTAAGTTAAGGCAGATATAGATCTATGTTTGACAGCAAAATAGCTAGTCTAGATTCTAAGTAAGCGGAAGAGAGAAAAAAAATGACCATTCGATTCAAAACTTTGACAAGGCCCTGTATCTTTATCAATCAACATATTTTCTTAAAAACGGTCATAAAACGTCAAGAAAAGTATGAAGATTCATTCCAGTTATTAATTTAATTTTGTTATATCTCCAAAAAATTTATGGGAGCAGTGTTAACTACGATTTTTGTGCTTATTGTTTAGCTGCTTTAGCAGCAGTCGCCATTTTGTCTGCTTGAAGTCAATAGATCTCTCTAATCTAGTATTTTGTGAAAATTAAAAATGAAAAAAACCTTAGGCTTAGCCTAGTCATGTCTAAAATCTAGATCTAGTTCACTTAATTTCTTTTAAAATATTTAAACAGTCACGGTATGCCAAAGTCACAACTATTAAAGCAACTATTTAAATAGGTTTAGATCTAGATTCTTTTTCAAATCAAAGCTTATTTTTTATGATTAAATAGATTAAAAATCAGTCCTGTTCAGTGTTGAAATATTTTTTACAAAATATGTTAACATACAATACCGAAAGTTAAATTTTTACTTGTCGAATATATACTTTTACTTGTCTGAATAATAACTTTTACTTGTCGGTTGGATGGTAGGATTTTTTGGTGGCTGGTAGGATTTTTTTGGACCAGATTTGGGTGGACACCCTGAGATGTGACTGAACATATTGTGACATATCTGACCAGATGTGACTGAACATATCATGACATATCTGACCAGATGTGACTGAACATATCATGACATATCTGACCAGATGTTACATAACATATGACATATCTGACCAGATGTTACATAACATATCATGACATATCTGACCAGATGTTACATAACATATCATGACATATCTGACCAGATGTTACATAACATATCATGACATATCTGACCAGATGTTACATAACATATCATGACATATCTGACCAGATGTGACTAAACATATGACATATCTGACCAGATGTTACATAACATATGACATATCTGACCAGATGTTACATAACATATCATGACATATCTGACCAGATGTTACATAACATATCATGACATATCTGACCAGATGTTACATAACATATCATGACATATCTGACCAGATGTTACATAACATATGACATATCTGACCAGATGTGACTGAACATATGACATATCAGTCCAGATGTTACATAACATATGACATATCTGACCAGATGTTACATAACATATCATGACATATCTGACCAGATGTTACATAACATATCATGACATATCTGACCAGATGTTACATAACATATGACATATCTGACCAGATGTTACATGACATATCATGACATATCTGACCAGATGTTACATAACATATCATGACATAGCAGTCCAGATGTTACATAACATATCATGACATATCTGACCAGATGTTACATAACATATCATGACATATCTGACCAGATGTTACATGACATATCTCACCAGATGTTACATAACATATCATGACATATCTGACCAGGTGTTACATAACATATAATGACATATCTGACCAGGTGTTACATAACATATCATGACATATCTGACCAGGTGTTACATAACATATCATGACATATCTGACCAGATGTTACATAACATATCATGACATATCTGACCAGATGTTACATAACATATGACATATCTGACCAGATGTTACATAACATATCATGACATATCTGACCAGATGTTACATAACATATCATGACATATCTGACCAGATGTTACATAACATATCATGACATATCTGACCAGAAGTGTTTCGTATCACATGCAATAATAAATTTTCCTTATAAAGAATTGGTGATGCTTTATTTCTAATGTCTCAGCTATACAGACATCAGTTGTATTAACACAGCAGATATGATTTTGACTTTGTGAATTAGTTCCATGTTGCCTTACAGATATCAGTTGTATTTACACAGCAGATATGATTTTGACTTTGTGAATTAGTTCCATGTTGCCTTACAGATATCAGTTGTATTTACACAGCAGATATGATTTAGACTTTGTGAATTAGTTCCATGTTGCCTTACAGATAGTTGTATTAACACAGCAGATATGATTTAGACTTTGTGAATTAGTTCAATGATTTCATACAGATAGTTGTATTTACACAGCAGATATGATTTAGACTTTGTGAATTAGTTCAATGTTGTCATACAGATAGTTGTATTAACACAGCAGATATGATTTAGACTTTGTGAATTAGTTCAATGTTGTCATACAGATAGTTGTATTAACACAGCAGATATGATTTAGACTTTATGAATTAGTTCAATGTTTTCCTTTATTTTATAACTTCTATTTTCTCCCTCCAGCCGTCCTTGGTTTTCACAGCATGCTGACACAGACCCAGTATTACGCTTCACTGGAGGACAGAGAGGTTCATGAAGGTGGATTTACAGGTAAGGACCAGGTTGTCTGGGGGAGGTTGTACACCAAAGTTGTGTGTGGGTTATGTACACCAAAGCTGTGTGTGGTTATGCACACCAAAGCTGTGTGGTTTTGTACACCAAAGTTGTGTGTGGTTATGTACACCAAAGTTGTGTGTGGTTATGTACATTAAAGTTGTGTGTGGTTTTGTACACCAAAGTTGTGTGTCGTTATGTACACCAAAGATGTGTGTGGTTATGTACATTAAAGTTGTGTGTGGTTTTGTACACCAAAGTTGTGTGTCGTTATGTACACCAAAGTTGTGTGTGGTTATGTACATTAAAGTTGTGTGTGGTTTTGTACACCAAAGTTGTGTGTCGTTATGTACACCAAAGCTGTGTGTGGTTATGTACACCAAAGTTGTGTGTTGTCAGGTACACCAAAGTTGTATGTTGGTTATTGACGCTATATTTAGGAATGTAGCTTCAAAATGCCCTGAAAAATAATCCCATACAGTGGTACATCGGTATACAGCCTTGATTCAAGAAAGCTTGGTCTTGAGAAAATTAAAAAGTACACACATGACTGCTACCCTAAAGAGGTTATAAAACAATAACCCTGTCTGTCTGTCTCTCAAGACTGCAACCCTAAAGAGGTATAAAACAATAACCCTGTCTGTCTGTCATTTAAGACTGCACCCTAAAGAGGTATAAAACAATAACCCTGTCTGTCTGTCTCTTAAGACTGCACCTTGAAGAGGTATAAAACAATAACCCTGTCTGTCTGTCTCTTAAGACTGCACCCTAAAGAGGTATAAAACAATAACCCTGTCTGTCTGTCTCTTAAGACTGCACCCTAAAGAGGTATAAAACAATAACCCTGTCTGTCTGTCTCTCAAGACTGCACCCTAAAGAGGTATAAAACAATAACCCTGTCTGTCTCTCAAGACTGCACCCTAAAGAGGTATAAAACAATAACCCTGTCTGTCTGTCTCTTAAGACTGCACCCTAAAGAGGTATAAAACAATAACCCTGTCTGTCTGTCTCTCAAGACTGCAACCCTAAAGAGGTATAAAACAATAACCCTGTCTGTCTGTCTCTTAAGACTGCACCCTAAAGAGGTATAAAACAATAACCCTGTCTGTCTGTCTCTTAAGACTGCACCCTAAAGAGGTATAAAACAATAACCCTGTCTGTCTGTCTCTTAAGACTGCACCCTAAAGAGGTATAAAACAATAACCCTGTCTGTCTGTCTCTTAAGACTGCACCCTAAAGAGGTATAAAACAATAACCCTGTCTGTCTGTCTCTCAAGACTGCACCCTAAAGAGGTATAAAACAATAACCCTGTCTGTCTGTCTCTCAAGACTGCACCCTAAAGAGGTATAAAACAATAACCCTGTCTGTCTGTCTCTTAAGACTGCACCCTAAAGAGGTATAAAACAATAACCCTGTCTGTCTGTCTCTTAAGACTGCACCCTAAAGAGGTATAAAACAATAACCCTGTCTGTCTGTCTCTCAAGACTGCTACCCTAAAGAGGTATAAAACAATAACCCTGTCTGTCTGTCTCTTAAGACTGCACCCTAAAGAGGTATAAAACAATAACCCTGTCTGTCTGTCTCTCAAGACTGCCACCCTAAAGAGGTATAAAACAATAACCCTGTCTGTCTGTCTCTCAAATGCACTGGCGTTAATCTATGATATAAATAAAATATTTACAACAATATTCAGTAGCTACCAAAATGAAGCATGTATATATAGGCTGGATGTCTTAAACCAAATAAATTCAGCTGTTGTTGAACATGGAAATCTCATTTACAACAAATTACCAAATTTTTTAGTACATTTGTAATCATAATATTTTGACTTAATATTTCAAACGCAAGTAAATTTGGAATGAAAAATTGTTGAATTAAGGTTAAAAATTTTAAATACTTGTGTCATCATTAAGATTTAAACTACTTGTGTCATCATTAAGATTTAAACTACTTGTGTCATCATTAAGATTTAAACTACTTGTGTCATCATTAAGATTTAAACTACTTGTGTCATCATTAAGATTTAAACTACTTGTGTCATCATTAAGATTTAAACTACTTGTGTCATCATTAAGATTTAAACTACTTGTGTCATCATTAAGATTTAAACTACTTGTGTCATCATTAAGATTTAAACTACTTGTGTCATCATTAAGATTTAAACTACTTGTGTCATCATTAAGATTTAAACTACTTGTGTCATCATTAAGATTTAAACTACTCGTGTCATCATTAAGATTTAAACTACTCGTGTCATCATTAAGATTTAAACTACTCGTGTCATCATTAAGATTTAAACTACTCGTGTCATCATTAAGATTTAAACTACTCGTGTCATCATTAAGATTTAAACTACTCGTGTCATCATTAAGATTTAAACTACTCGTGTCATCATTAAGATTTAAACTACTTGTGTCATCATTAAGATTTAAACTACTTGTGTCATCATTAAGATTTAAACTACTTGTGTCATCATTAAGATTTAAAATACTTGTGTCATCATTAAGATTTAAACTACTTGTGTCATCATTAAGATTTAAACTACTTGTGTCATCATTAAGATTTAAACTACTTGTGTCATCATTAAGATTTAAACTACTTGTGTCATCATTAAGATTTAAACTACTTGTGTCATCATTAAGATTTAAACTACTTGTGTCATCGTTAAGATTTAAACTACTTGTGTCATCGTTAAGATTTAAACTACTTGTGTCATCGTTAAGATTTAAACTACTTGTGTCATCATTAAGATTTAAACTACTTGTGTCATCATTAAGATTTAAACTACTTGTGTCATCATTAAGATTTAAACTACTTGTGTCATCATTAAGATTTAAACTACTTGTGTCATCATTAAGATTTAAACTACTCGTGTCATCATTAAGATTTAAACTACTTGTGTCATCATTAAGATTTTCAAAACTAACATTTATTATAGACGCATTTATGTTTTTTAAAATAAATTTGCTCCATAATATGATTTGGGGGGGGGGCACATGTATTAATAAAAAGATGCCTGCGATGATTTCCTGAGAGAAGAACAAGCTGGGTTCAGAAAAGGAAGATCATGCATTGACCAAATAACAACACTCCGGATAATTATTAGATTAATCTATTGAATGGCAATCTCCAGTCTATGCCACATTTGTGGACTTTGAAAAGGCCTTTGATAGCATAAATAGAGAAACTATATGGTCAATAATGAGGAACTATGGAATACCAAACAAAATAACTAACATCATCCGAAATCTGTACGAAAACTTCACCTGCCAAGTAGTACATAATGGTAGACTAACAAATGAATTCCATGTCACAACTGGAGTCAAACAAGGATGCCTCCTTTCACCACTTCTGTTCCTTCTTGTGTTAGACTGGGTCCCAAAAAAGCTTATGCAAGCTCAGGAAAAAGAATCCAGTGGAACCTAATGCAAAAACTAGAAGACTTGGAGTTTGCGGATGACTTGGCCATTCTGTCCCACAGACTTCAAGACATGCAAGACAAAATCACAGCCTTGAGCGAGACTGGGAAAAGAGTAGGACTCAATATAAACATTAAAAAAACAAAATTTTTGAAAATAAACTTCCTACAAGTTGGAGTCATCCAAGTAGAAAACCGTAACCTTGAGCAAGTAAACAACTTTGTATACCTTGGGAGTGTGGTCAGTGTATCAGGGGGAACAGATGAGGACATCGAACGAAGAATAAATTTTGCACGACAGGCTTTTGCCAATCTGAAACAGGTCTGGAGATCTACACACATCTCTGTCAAAACAAAAGTAAGGATCTTTAAGACCAATGTTAAAACGGTCCTACTTTATGGATCCGAAACATGGCGGACGACAGAGACAACAAAAAATAGAACCCAGACCTTTGTTAACAGGTGCCTCAGAAATATTCTGAAATTAAAATGGTTCGATAAGGTCGAAAACTCCAAGCTGTGGGAGAGGTGTGGACAAAGAACAGTAGAACAACAAATCATGGAAAGAAAGTGGAGATGGATTGGACACACCCTTAGGAAAGATAACAGCAGGGCTAGGCCAGCCTTAGATTGGAACCCCCAGGGCAAACGACAACGAGGAAGACCCAAGCGTACATGGAGACGGAGCTTGTTGGGCGAGGCTGGACGGACTGGGAAGAGCTAGGGAAGAACTGAAGCGACTGGCAAGGGACCGTGTTGAGTGGCGAGCTTTGACAGAGGCCCTATGTTCCACAAGGATCTCAAAGGACAAATAATGATGATGACATGTATTAATGTCAAATTATTTGAACCCAAATATGTAACTGATTTAAAATAAATATCACATTCTTTATACAAAGAGAAGATATTGGGAGAAAATGTAACAAATAGCCTGGGCAAAACAGATGTACAAAATTACTTATTTGAAATTCAATTCATCCAAATTTCGTCACAGTTACAGTTTTGTCATGTGGCCAGCAATGTTCCCTATAAGGCTCGTTGGTCCGTGTGCAAAGTAAAAATACTTGCTTGCAAAGTTGCCCAGCATCAAATTTTTGTGCAATATTTTACAAAATTTACTGCGTGGTAATTAAAACTGCTGCGTAGCTTAAAGGGAACATTGGTGGCCATGCTTTGTGTGGCTGAGATAGTGTTTAGGAATATGTTGTGATGAGGATCTTTACTACAAACAAATTGTGTGGCTGAGATAGTGTTTAGGAATATGTTGTGATGATGATCCTTACTACAAACAAATTGTGCATTACAAACAAGTTGAAAAATAAATTCAGTAAAAAAAGAGTTTCGTATCATTTGATTTAGACTACAATATCTTAAAACGCAGTTATTATGAGTAAGGGAAAATTAAATATTTTAGACAGATACATTTTTTCCCCCTCATTTTTCAAAAAGAGGTACTGATTTTTGTTAAAAATAATAAAATATTACTTAGTATATTATTTTAAAATGTGAGCATGAAAAAATCAAATACTTTTTTCAAAACATAAAGTTGTTATTGAAATGTTAATTAAATTGAAAGATTCTCCCTTTTAAAACCAGGAATTTAACTCTTTGGCTGCCAGGGGGTTTTACACGTTCGTACCACACCATTTGTTGAGTTTTATAATTTTTTAAGGGTGATGTTAAATATCGTAGAATATTAAATAAATGCCTCATGCAACATAGATGTATCTTATATCAAAATGAAGGAAATTGAATAGAGAATACAATTTAGTAGAAGCAATTACAATATTATCAAACAAAAAATAATTTTTATTATAATCTTTGGTGATTAATTTTTGTGTGTTAAATTTTCTTTGTTAAAAATCTGAACTTACCAGACAAAAACAAGTGTGTATAGCTGTAACTGTAATACTTTTCTCCTTTAATTATCACAGTATAATTTCCATTTATGAAATAAATGCTTTTAAAATTTTGAAAATATCCCATGTAGTTTTAAAGTTATGACAATTTTTATATTGATAATGTCCATGGCAGATTTTTTTTTCCTTTATTTCATTATATAGAAACCCAACTGTCACCACCGCTCTTTTTTACATCTAATGGCGTATCTTAAGGATGAAAATCTTAAATAAATACCAAAACTAATGTTTCATTATTGTTTTCAAATATTTCTGCATCAATAATTCACATTTAAATTTAAAAAGATAGCAATAAATACTATAATAATTCACTATGTTCGTTGAGTAGGCGTGGCCATATCTTTGTTTACAAAATAAATCGAAACAAGTTGCTAATTTTAAACTACTGAAATGTAAACACATGTTATTTCTAAACAGAAAGGAAGTAGAAAAGAGTTACCTTTCATTTCTAAACTTAAAAAGTCTAATGGGACACTAAGCAACAAAATAAACTCCAAAACACAATTCGCCAATATATCGGCGATTGGCACAGACGTGACTGGGCGAGATCGCCCGATTGGCAGGGAAAGTGTTAAGATGAAAGTGAAATGTTGGTTCAGTTTTTAAAATTATTGACCTAATACCAACCTAATGTTGATAGGGTAATGTTGATAGGGTAATGTTGATAGGATAATGTTGATAGGGTAATGTTGATACTTATTACAAAGTCTTTGGTTAATCGGAACAATGTCAATAAAACCTGTTCAAATGAAGTTGACAACATCCATGCTATTGGAGATTAAATTTTGACTATATCTAACATGTTTGAACAAACCAACTTTGTTTGCTGTTTGCCTAACTTCCCACTGGTCCATGTTTGTCCATGCTTGCTGTTTGCCTAACTTCCCACTGGTCCATATTATCATCCCAGGTTGTGCTCAAGCCCAGAAGTTAAAGATTGTCCCCGACGAGGCCCCCAACATGACGGACGTGGAGGAGAGCATCAAACAACTCAGAGACAACAACAAGGAACTCAAGTCACTGAACTTTAACAACATCAAGGTATGTGTACATATAGTAACAATAGAAGGTTTGTTATAACAACATCAAGGTATGTGTTGATATAGTAACAATAGAAGGTTTGTTATAACAACATCAAGGTATGTGTTGATATAGTAACAATAGAAGGTTTGTTATAACAACATCAAGGTATGTGTTGATATAGTAACAATAGAAGGTTTGTTATAACAACATCAAGGTATGTGTACATATAGTAACAATAGAAGGTTTGTTATAACAACATCAAGGTATGTGTTGATATAGTAACAATAGAAGGTTTGTTATAACAACATCAAGGTATGTGTTGATATAGTAACAATAGAAGGTTTGTTATAACAACATCAAGGTATGTGTTGATATAGTAACAATAGGTTTGTTATAACAGCATCAAGGTATGTGTTGATATAGTAACAATAGAAGGTTTGTTATAACAGCATCAAGGTATGTGTTGATATAGTAACAATAGAAGGTTTGTTATAACAACATCAAGGTATGTGTTGATATAGTAACAATAGAAGGTTTGTTATAACAACATCAAGGTATGTGTTGATATAGTAACAATAGAAGGTTTGTTATAACAACATCAAGGTATGTGTTGATATAGTAACAATAGAAGGTTTGTTATAACAACATCAAGGTATGTGTTGATATAGTAACAATAGAAGGTTTGTTATAACAACATCAAGGTATGTGTTGATATAGTAACAATAGAAGGTTTGTTATAACAACATCAAGGTATGTGTTGATATAGTAACAATAGAAGGTTTGTTATAACAACATCAAGGTATGTGTTGATATAGTAACAATAGAAGGTTTGTTATAACAACATCAAGGTATGTGTTGATATAGTAACAATAGAAGGTTTGTTATAACAACATCAAGGTATGTGTTGATATAGTAACAATAGAAGGTTTGTTATAACAGCATCAAGGTATGTGTTGATATAGTAACAATAGAAGGTTTGTTATAACAACATCAAGGTATGTGTTGATATAGTAACAATAGAAGTTTTGTTATAACAGCAACTATGGTAAGTTATGTTGTATCATTGTAACAATAGAAGGTTTGTTATAACAGCAACTATGGTAAATGTGTTGTAACACTGCTGGATTCCTATTAAAAACAAAAGATAAGACAGTTAGGCAGACATTTTGAGACATAAGCCAGGCTCAGGGCCCTAACAAGAGATTAAGATCTAACTAATATCTGAGAAGTCATATCTGAGTAAAACAATGATGATGACTCTGGGTGCTCATCAAATATGAAATGTTTTGTTTCAGAACATCTCCATTGAGAGGCTGGTTGATTTGTGTGAAGCCCTGAAAGACAACACAGTGTGTGTACGGTTTGACATGGCCAGTGTGGGGGCAACAGACAGGATAGCCAAGGTAGGCTGGCTTTTGTGGGGAGACCCCTTCTTTTATTGAAGTGTTGTTCTGGTTATTGGTCTGTCTGGCAAGTCTTTAGACACAAAATTTGGATATAAGTGGGATGGGATTAGACAGAGATGGGATTAGACAGGGATGGGATCAGACAGGGATGGGATCAGGCAGAGATGGGATCAGGCAGAGATGGGATTAGGCAGATATGGGATCAGACAGAGATGGGATCAGGCAGAGATGGGATCAGGCAGAGATGGGATCAGGCAGAGATGGGATCAGGCAGAGATGGGATCAGGCAGAGATGGGATCAGGCAGAGATGGGATCAGGCAGACATGGGATCAGGCAAAGATGGGATCAGACAAAGATGGGATCAGACAGAGATTGGGTGGGAGCAATCAATTTATAAAACACAATGCAAAAATTCTGTTTCTGATTCATAGTATTTGGATGTCAATGTTTAAAAACAACATTGTGTAACAATTTGTACAGTTAGTAACGACTGCTGATATCCAGCAATTGTTGGAAATTGCCATGGCTCAATGTTTTTTCTAGGCACAAATACAACATGGGAGTCAATTAACACGGGAGTCAATACAACATTGGTGTAAATTCAACATTGGTGTCAATACAACATGGGTGTCAATACAACATTGGGTGTCAATACAACATGGGTTTCAATACAACATGGGTGTCAATACAACATGGGTGTCAATACAACATGGGTGTCATCAGGGTGTCAATACAACATGGGTGTCAATACAACATGGGTGTCAATACAACATGGGTGTCAATACAACATGGGTGTCAATACAACATGGGTGTCAATACAACATGGTGTCAATACAACATGGGTGTCAATACAACATGGGTGTAATCAACAATAATAGGACAATAATGATTGCATCTTTGTTGCCAGGCACTTGCAGAAACTCTGAGTGTAAACACAACCCTGAAGACAGTAAATGTCGAGTCAAACTTCATCTCAGGGGAGGCCATCGTGGAACTTATCAAGGCAGCTAACAAAAATCAGTCTCTTCTAGAATTAAGGGTTGCTAATCAGGTCAGCCTCATCAGTTTGTGTTTGTCTTATCTGACTGTCGGAAGTAGATGATTTCACTCTAAGTTACAATCCTCTTGTGAAAGTCTAGAACATACAATTATGTATTAAATTATTTACTATGTTTAGCTTGTCAATGTTTGTCCAAAATCATGATTGTTCAGTTAATAAGCAAACTTGTAAAGTGAAAACGTCACATCCGTGTGGTGAAGTATACACTGAGGATGTTAAACGATAATCGGAAATCCGATTATCAGTTTTGAAACCGATAATCGGTTTTGAATTCCCCAAACCAATTATCAAATTTATTTATGATTTATTTTTTAAATCATTTCCGTACTAAAAACTTCAAAAAATATTCGAACAAAATTTATTCCCGCATTTGCTGACATTTTGATCCAATAAGGCCACCAAGGTGTGTTTATAAATTAATACATTTATTGTTTGGCGATAAGTGTGACGTTATTACGTTCATTTGATGCCCGAAATCAACAAAAATAGACTTTATAAATGCAGGCTCTATTGTCGAAATCATGATGTAGGCTAGACATAAAATGAAATTTCCCACATTACATATTGTGTGTGACATCATTTCATTAATTCCACCGTTTCCACACCAGCCCTAGAAACAGATATGGGTGGGACTGCATTTCCTTAACTCCACGAAATATGCCACATAATTTCTTGAATTAAAATAAGTATAAAAGGTCGATACGATTTCAAATTCAATTACAGTTAGTTCGAGCTTGGAGTCAGTTCAACATTAAAAAGATTAAAATTTATACAAATCAAAATTAAGTTTACAAATATGGCTGGTCGAATAAATAAATCTGATGTGTAAATTTATTTGAAATTATTTTGACTTTAATTAATTTTTGTATCTATGGACATTTCGTATCTATTGTTTGCTTCCTATTTCTACCAAGCGATATTGCAACACAGTTAATTTATTTTTGTTTACTAAGGATATTATGTTGCTTAATAAATAAAGTTTTTTTTAATCAACATACGGTAGATCTGTGACTGTTTATCTGTGACTTTCTTTACAAGCCCCAATGATAAAATAATCATTGTCTTCCTTACAACCAACACCAATTAATAGCTCATCCCCTCCCATTACTCAGAATTTATTGACAATATTTATGTGCATCTGCGGTGTGGCAGCAACTGAGCGTCAAGTCGAGCACGTTGCTTTCCTTGCAAGCAAAAATTATATATATATATATATGCCAATTAATATCTCACCCATCGCGTCAATCAGATCTCATTGATACAACGGTGTGGCCGCAAGGGGTGAGCGTATAGGAGTATACCCACCCGCGTCCCATGTCCGTATTGATAGATTTATGAGCCTCTTACCACCCAACATCAGGGTAGGCTTACTGTAACATGCTAAATTATGGTGCATCTTATTTACCGCAGGCACCCTAAGATTCTAAACACACTGCAACAGTTATAAGAATATATTGCTATGAAGTCAGCGGTCAAAACGATAATCGGTTTAAAATCGGATTTACATAACCGATAATCGGTTTGGCAAAAAAATGATTGATGCTATATGTTGGAATTAGCCGGCCAGTCAATGAACAATCATCTCTGTTATTACAGAAATAGCCGACCAACCATCTAAAATCCTCGTAGCCTTTAATTAGACTGATATGAAATTGGGGTTTAAGAGAAGTAAACTACTTCATTTAAATGTTTAAGAATTCAATATTAAAAAATTCAGCATATCCAGAAACTATTTGTGTAATTATGTTTAAAAAAACTTAGTTCCTTAAACATGTCTGTTTTACTCTGAACCTGAGTTTCTTTGAATCCAATTGCAAGACTCTTTATTTTTTTAACTCCCACCCTCACACATCAATATTTCATCACACACATTTAAAACATTTTTTAAAACATTTTCTGAATATTCCTCCAGAAACCAGAAGTGCTTGGTAACAAAGTTGAGATGGAGATTGCCAAACTGATCAAAGAAAACCACAAACTCCTGCGTCTGGGAATCCAGTTTGAGTTTCCTGCTGCCAGAATCAAGGTGCATGACAAACTCAGAGAAAACTTTGATGCCTGTAAGTTGGCAATGTTGTGTGCAGCCTTACTTGTTTAGCACATCACAGTCCTAGTTGTCCTCACTGTCAACACATCATAGTCCTAGTTGTCCTCACTGTCAACACATCACAGTCTTAGCTAGAGGACAGACCAGGGACAATAGGTTTGTGTTGTACATGATGTCAGTTTGTACAGATTTGATCTGTTGAAGCAAATAAAGTCAATTCAGTCCTAATGCAATTTTGATGAAAAGATTTGTGTTAAGGCCTGCCACAGACTACTTGCATCACATCACTGTTCAATATTCTTTTTGTTCCCTTATTGGAAAGGTTTCTAAATATCATGTCAGCCTTCAATATCCTCAAGAACAGCAATAAAATTTCCCCATTTATTTAAATTTATGGGGTTTTCCCCCCATAAATTTTCCATGACCATCCTGGGGCCCGTAGTTCCATTTAGAGAACTGCTGGCCTATTCAAGTTTTAGATTGTTACAAAAATAAATAATTCTATCAGACCTTTGTACACCTATGCCACTCATAAAGAGTTGAATTATTGGAGAACATTTTCAAGGTTGAATTATTGGAGAACATTTTCAAGGTTGAATTATTGGAGAACATTTTCAAGGTTGAATTATTGGAGAACATTTTCAAGGTTGAATTATTGGAGAACATTTTCAAGGTTGAATTATTGGAGAACATTTTCAAGGTTGAATTATTGGAGAACATTTTCAAGGTTGAATTATTGGAGAACATTTTCAAGGTTGAATTATTGGAGAACATTTTCAAGGTTGAATTATTGGAGAACATTTTCAAGGTTGAATTATTGGAGAACATTTTCAAGGTTGAATTATTGGAGAACATTTTCAAGGTTGAATTATTGGAGAACATTTTCAAGGTTGAATTATAGGAGAACATTTTCAAGGTTGAATTATTGGAGAACATTTTCAAGGTTGAATTATTGGAGAACATTTTCAAGGTTGAATTATTGGAGAACATTTTCAAGGTTGAATTATTGGAGAACATTTTCAAGGTTGAATTATTGGAGAACATTTTCAAGGTTGAATTATTGGAGAACATTTTCAAGGTTGAATTATTGGAGAACATTTTCAAGGTTGAATTATTGGAGAACATTTTCAAGGTTGAATTATTGGAGAACATTTTCAAGGTTGAATTATTGGAGAACATTTTCAAGGTTGAATTATTGGAGAACATTTTCAATGTTGAATTATTGGAGAACATTTTCAAGGTTGAATTATTGGAGAACATTTTCAAGGTTGAATTATTGGAGAACATTTTCAAGGTTGAATTATTGGAGAACATTTTCAAGGTTGAATTATTGGAGAACATTTTCAAGGTTGAATTTTTTTAAAATACATAAATAAATAATGACAGTCTAAAATATTTGTTCTCTCATAGGATCATGTTCTCTCATAGGATCATGTTCTCTCATAGGATCATGTTCTCTCATAGGATCATGTTCTCTCATAGGATCATGTTCTCTCATAGGATCATGTTCTCTCATAGGATCATGTTCTCTCATAGGATCATGTTCTCTCATAGGATCATGTTCTCTCATAGGATCATGTTCTCTCATAGGATCATGTTCTCTCATAGGATCATGTTCTCTCATAGGATCATGTTCTCTCATAGGATCATGTTCTCTCATAGGATCATGTTCTCTCATAGGATCATGTTCTCTCATAGGATCATGTTCTCTCATAGGATCATGTTCTCTCATAGGATCATGTTCTCTCATAGGATCATGTTCTCTCATAGATCATGTTCTCTCATAGGATCATGTTCTTTCAATTTTCTAGGCTATTGTTTTGTTTCTTGTATTTTCAGTGAGGAAGAAACGTGTTGGAAAAGACAGTTAAAACGTTGCCTGGAAGATCAGACAAACCACCCCTCACTTCTTATGTTAAACCCAAGTTATCAAATCATCTCTTAGTCTACACCTGGATCTATTCAATCATCTCTTAGTCTACACCTGGATCTATTAAATCATCTCTTAGTCTACACCTGGATCTATTCAATTATTTCTAAGAGATCATTTTGCTTTGTACATATTAGAATGTAGATAGGTGTACTTTCGTTTTTTTAAAATTGTAAAATGCTTTTAAAAGTACAACAAAAAGAAAACAGTTCTGGTCAAAAGTTATGTAACTTTAACCCCCGACAGAGTTATGTAACTTCAACCAAGACCTAAATCTCTGCATGTATATTTGTATGATTTCTGTATTATTAGTTGTCTGTCTGACAACGATGGGTGCTTACCTAGCTTTTTAACACATTTCATTTTTATAAATATTTGTACAAGACTAGAGCGTGTTTGATTTTACAATGTGACTTGCTGGTAATTTGTTACAAGTCGATTTGGGGGAAAATGTTCAAGAATTCTGTACAGGAAACACACAGTGATTAAAACACACAGTGATTAAAACACAGTGATTAAAACACAACCATTTTTCTCTGTCCCCCCATGAGGTATCCACAGCAGAGCCCTGTGTCTTGAAAACTGCAACATGTTGCTAAGGTGGCGCCTTTTATAGCTACCTTTCTTGTAATACCTGTAACTACCTGTCTTAAATGTGGCTACCTGTAACTACCTTAACTGTAGCTATATATAGCAACCTGTCTTAACTGTAGCTTGAACATGTGACATCTGCAGAGCTATGCTAATTGAATATTTAAAAAAAGCTTTTGTCGAAAGTTTAACCTAACACCAAGTTTTTATAAGAATTGTCACAAGCCATATCTTATTCCAATGGTTGATCATTGGTTCATCTATAGAACAGTGGTAGTATTTTTAATAGTCCTTGGTTTGGGGGGGGTGGGAGGCATCCTAGTAAACACACACTTATGAATCTAAAATTCTTTTACAAGAAACTGCAAATCTTATCTATTTTTGTTATCACGTCCTTGCTCTTTTTTTCTTTCTTTGTCTTGTCCATTTCTGCCTGAAAGATTATTAAGATCCTATAGGATTGTCATTTCAAAGACTGGAAAAATGTGTGTCTCATTACATTATGTAATTTTTATACAAGTTTTTGGTCAATATTTTTCATCATAAATTATTGATGTGCAAAAAGAAAAAGTTTTGCTTAAATAAAGTTTCAAAAATGTTTTTGTGGCCTGAACTGACTGAAATTAACTTTGATATCAAATATCTGTTGAGTCCTCACAGAATTCTAGATTCATATCTTAATGACCTTGGTCCAGCTACATACCCAAGATGTTTCTATTGATAGATAACTGCCATGAGAAATGACAAGAGCTATTTATAGGATTAAGTCCATGATGCACCTGTGCTTATCACTTCCAGCCAAAACTAAGTTGTTGAATGTCTGAGGTTATGAAAGTGTTTTCCACCTCATCTTGTCAGGGACTTGCCAGATGTTTGCAATGTTCCACACTTGTTCACCAATCCGTGGGATACTTATCCAGTTGGTATTTAATTTAAACTTGAACTAATTCATCCAAGTGGATATGTGATGGGTCGCCATGACCTTGTCAATGTTTACATTGATTCAGCAACATTAAACAGAAAATGTGATTTCAATTTTCTGGCTTTATTACTGTTGTTTTTTAAATGTATTACATTAAATATTACATTTAATTTTGTTTCCCCTCCAAATTTAGGGGTTAAAAAAACTTTTTTGTGTCAATAACAAAGAGTTGTGTTCAGTGTAATTTGAACTTTGGTTGTCATGGAGACCATCATTAGGATATTGTTATATTTGAACTTTGGTCGTCATGGGGAGACCATCATTAGGATATTGTTATATTTGAACTTTGGTCGTCATGGGGAGACCATCATTAGGATATTGTTATATTTGAACTTTGGTTGTCATGGGAGACCATCATTAGGATATTGTTAAATTTGAACTTTGGTCGTCATGGGGAGACCATCATTAGGATATTGTTATATTTGGAGAGCTTTGTCTCACAAGGGACACCACTCAAAACTGTTTGTTGGTGACTAAAGAGAGGCGACTCTTGCTTGAAATGAGAGACTAAATCGGTGGTTGTTATATCTTATAAAAAATGTTATTGGCCAGTTCAAAACAGGGGAAGTAATGCTAGATGTTCCGAACAGGGGAAGTAGTGCTAGATGTTCAGAACAGGGGAAGTAGTGCTAGATGTTCCGAACAGGGGAAGTAGTGCTAGATGTTCAGAACAGGGGAAGTAGTGCTAGATGTTCCGAACAGGGGAAGTAGTGCTAGATGTTCAGAACAGGGGAAGTAGTGCTAGATGTTCAGAACAGGGGAAGTAGTGCTAGATGTTCAGAACAGGGGAAGTAGTGCTAGATGTTCAGAACAGGGGAAGTAGTGCTAGATGTTCAGAACAGGGGAAGTAGTGCTAGATGTTCAGAACAGGGGAAGTAGTGCTAGATGTTCCGAACAGGGGAAGTAGTGCTAGATGTTCAGAACAGGGGAAGTAGTGCTAGATGTTCCGAACAGGGGAAGTAGTGCTAGATGTTCAGAACAGGGGAAGTAGTGCTAGATGTTCAGAACAGGGGAAGTAGTGCTAGATGTTCAGAACAGGGGAAGTAGTGCTAGATGTTCAGAACAGGGGAAGTAGTGCTAGATGTTCCGAACAGGGGAAGTAGTGCTAGATGTTCAGAACAGGGGAAGTAGTGCTAGATGTTCCGAACAGGGGAAGTAGTGCTAGATGTTCAGAACAGGGGAAGTAGTGCTAGATGTTCAGAACAGGGGAAGTAGTGCTAGATGTTCAGAACAGGGGAAGTAGTGCTAGATGTTCAGAACAGGGGAAGTAGTGCTAGATGTTCAGAACAGGGGAAGTAGTGCTAGATGTTCAGAACAGGGGAAGTAGTGCTAGATGTTCCGAACAGGGGAAGTAGTGCTAGATGTTCCGAACAGGGGAAGTAGTGCTAGATGTTCAGAACAGGGGAAGTAGTGCTAGATGTTCAGAACAGGGGAAGTAGTGCTAGATGTTCAGAACAGGGGAAGTAGTGCTAGATGTTCAGAACAGGGGAAGTAGTGCTAGATGTTCCGAACAGGGGAAGTAGTGCTAGATGTTCAGAACAGGGGAAGTAGTGCTAGATGTTCCGAACAGGGGAAGTAGTGCTAGATGTTCAGAACAGGGGAAGTAGTGCTAGATGTTCAGAACAGGGGAAGTAGTGCTAGATGTTCAGAACAGGGGAAGTAGTGCTAGATGTTCAGAACAGGGGAAGTAGTGCTAGATGTTCAGAACAGGGGAAGTAGTGCTAGATGTTCAGAACAGGGGAAGTAGTGCTAGATGTTCAGAACAGGGGAAGTAGTGCTAGATGTTCAGAACAGGGGAAGTAGTGCTAGATGTTCAGAACAGGGGAAGTAGTGCTAGATGTTCAGAACAGGGGAAGTAGTGCTAGATGTTCAGAACAGGGGAAGTAGTGCTAGATGTTCAGAACAGGGGAAGTAGTGCTAGATGTTCAGAACAGGGGAAGTAGTGCTAGATGTTCAGAACAGGGGAAGTAGTGCTAGATGTTCCGAACAGGGGAAGTAGTGCTAGATGTTCAGAACAGGGGAAGTAGTGCTAGATGTTCAGAACAGGGGAAGTAATGCGAGATGTTCAAGAAATTATTTTCATCATTTCTCTTGTAGCTTTGACATGAAGTTAAGCCAATAATTTCAGGCTAGTAAAATTTGTTTCATTAAACCAAAGCCAACATCATTGTACCAAGTGTTTCCATTCTAGATAGAGGTCAGCCGACGTTAGCGTCTAGCCATACATAAGAAAACAACAACACATATTTATTCCAATAGTTTCTAAAAATTAGGGTGTTTTTTAGATATTTATTTTTAGTATTAGTTGTTTAATTCTTGTATACTTATTGATTTGTACTAGTTGTACTTAGATGTGATAAACAAATGTTGGTGTTTTTTTACTGCAATTTTAATTTATGCATTATTTGTTCCTTTCTTATTTCATAATTATTTTAATATAATTGTATCGTTGATCGCAGTCACTAAAAATAAAAATAAAATATCTTAAACATAACTGAAATATTTTTGCGCTGTACATTCTTGAAAGGAAAATCAAATCTTTTTCATTTCAATAAAATAATTTAGTTGATGAATTGTGCATCCAATAGTAACAATGTATTTAACAAAAGTTAAAGTCTACACAGTTCAATTATTCTCAGGCATTCACTGCCTATTCTTCATCTAATTAATGTGTATACAAATCTTTATAAATTTGAACAATGTGATTTCCTTTAACAGCATGCAGCCAATTCTCTTTAATCCAGATTAATCATATTATTTATTCAACTATATGTTCTTATGTGGTGTCATGTATTGAACTATTGGTTCATATTTGATGTCATTGATTGAAATATTTCCTTGTCTCTGTTCACGTCAATTATTTACCATTAGCTAGGAACCTGCTGCAAGCTAAAGAATAAATTTGTCTTTTTTTTAGTATTATCATGTTCTTGAATTGTTTGCTTTCAACTTTGATGGGATGTTAAAATTATTTACCTAATGTACATGGATCTCTTAACATGAGTATGTTGTACACTTATTGTCTCCCCTTGCCAGTATTTTCAATTCCCAGCTCTGTTCTCTTATCCTCATCTGTTAGATTCTAACACATAACATCACATTGTTCCCAGGATCTGAGTGTGTTACTCTATGGGATCCACTCAAAGGATGGTCCTCTCTGTTGTCCCATTCATCTCCATCTTATTTCTTTATGTACATGTATGGGCATATGATGTTGGAGATGGAGTGACATCAACTTCCATCAACAGCTACCGGGCACCATCATCAGCTACTGGGCACCATCATCAGTTACTTGGCACCATCATCAGCTAACATGCGGTCTACAATCATGTGATATGTGATTGATGGTTCACCGACAAAAAGCCCCGACAAATGGGCTCCGACATAACGGCCCTGGTCAAAATGGCCCTGGACTAATAGATGGACTTATAGTAAAATGTTCAATCAAATTTTATATTCGTATTTTTACTCACCGATTCAGTTTCAGGTTTAGTTCACAAGAAACAATAATAATGACATCACAAGAAAGAATTTAATAACAGTTACACGATATGGTACCAAGTCACGGTTGTTTGTTGAGAAGAAATACTATAATAACATCACAAGAAATAATTTTACCAATTTTTTTTAAGGATGAAAAAGTTGACAAAAGCTTAAAATGCATAAAAAATTATATTATTTGTTAAAAAATGTAAAAAATTTGTTCTGGGGCCTTTTTGACGGGTCACAGTGATTGATAATTAATTGGAGGATAGCTCACACCCTTGGCAATGTTCATTAGAACAATTTATGAGAACCTCTTAATGAGGCTGGTAATTGGGAGCACCTCTACAAGACGTGAGAGTAGTTCAAGTTAAAGATGTTCATGAGGACATGGTATGAGAACCTCTGACTGTGGCTGTTAATAGGGAGCACCTCTACAATACGTGAGAATAGTTCAAGTTAAAGACATTAGGTATTTGTTCCATATACCTTGATAAGGGCCAAGATGATTTCTTATTTCCCTTTATAATGATATTATCTCCCTTAATAAGTTATGCAGCCAAATAATAAAGACAGCAATAATGTACTCTACTTCTACTATTGTCACATTCAGCACAGAAATTGTGATCATATTCTGGTATAACTTTGTTTCATCAACATTAACTATCAAGATCAACAACACTCAAAAACAGCGGGGAAAAAACACACATTTGCTAAAACAAACAAACTTTTCATGTTACATTCGCAAAAACAAACACATCTTTCTTGAAACATTCGCAAATACAAACACACCTTTCTTGTTATATTAGCAAAAACAAACACACCTTTCTTGTTACATTATCAAACACAAACACATCTTTCTTGTTACATTAGCAAACACAAACACATCTTTCTTGAAACATTCGCAAAAACAAACATCTTTCTTGAAACATTCGCAAAAACAAACACATCTTTCTTGAAACATTCGCAAAAACAAACACATCTTTCTTGAAACATTCGCAAAAACAAACATCTTTCTTGAAACATTCGCAAAAACAAACACATCTTTCTTGAAACATTCGCAAAAACAAAACACACCTTTCTTGTTACATTAGCAAAAACAAACACACAAAGAGAAATTCACACACAGCGTGGAATGGGTTGCCTGATTAAAACAGAAAAACCAAAACGCTATCAACATTCAAAACTCTAAATAAAAATGAAAGACTATACATAAACCAGGGATAAATGTAGAAAACAGTGAGAATCAACAATCTTCTGTATAGAATTATCGTCTGTAATGTACAAGATAAGAATAATTTATGCATCTGACGATCAAGGAAACTGAGCAGACGTGAAGACCGACTTGTGATTGGTGAATAGGAACAATGACGTCATCATAAACAGATTTGCCAAGTTCAAGGACAGGGTTGTAGCTCACCTCTCTCAGATGGCGATCTGTAGGCCGTGGGGACTGTGGAATCTGTCGAAATTGTATGATAATCGTAGATATATGTCATGTAGGCCATTGGGACAGTTAAACAGTGGGATACTAGCGTGATACACTGGACATCGTTATAATCAAGACTATACAAAACAATGTGTACCCGTAGATCAATAAGAACAAAATGGCTTGAAGATGTCTGACTAAAAAGCTGTGTGTGGTTGTATGAAGCACAGCTTTAATAATAACATACTTCAACATACAAACTTACATAAATGAACATTTGAGAGACTGCTTCATCCAACAATTCAAAACACATGTTCACAAGATGAACATTTGAGATTCTCATTGTATGAATCTAATTCAATTAAACATTCACGAACAATTTCACATTGTTACACTATATGTTCAAGTTATTTTGTATCTAGACTTACTTTGTAGTTCAATAGAGAACAAGTTCACATTGTTACACTATGACTATATGTTCAAGTTCTTGTATCTAGACTTACTTTGTAGTTCAATAGAGAACAACTTCACATTGTTACCCTATATGTTCAAGTTCTTGTATCTAGACTTACTTTGTAGTTCAATAGACATCTCACGTAATCCTAGCCAGTTATCTCCTGAACATCTGTAAACACCGTAGTCTGAACTCTGAACATCCCATATGACTAGGATGCTGGTCACGTGATCTGGTGGACTAGGGATGGTGATCACCTCGTATCTGTAGTAAAACAAGAGAGAAGTTTTCATGGATAAACTTTTATTTGTTCTTATTTGTTTTAACAAAAAACTTACATTATTTTATTCACGCGTTTTATCAAAGTTTACATTATTTCATTCACTCGTTTTATAAACAATAAACTAACATTATTTTAGCCATTTATTTATCAACACTATACTAACTCTGCTTTGTGACTAACCAAAATGAAAATGTCCACATAACTAAAATTGCCAACTGACCTCCCACAAGAATGGACGAAGCTGCTGTCCTTTGTCCAGAAGATGTGGCTTTGCATGGGTAGGGGATATCCCTTGATGTTACAAACCAAATCTTTAGAGTAGCCGATGGCTTGGCTGACCACAGGCTTGGCTGACCACAGGCTTGGCTGACCACAGGCTTGGCTGACCACAGGCTTGGCTGACCACAGGCTTGGCTGACCACAGGCTTGGCTGACCACAGGCTTGGCTGACCACAGGCTTGGCTGACCACAGGCTTGGCTGACCACAGGCTTGGCTGACCACAGGCTTGGCTGACCACAGGCTTGGCTGACCACAGGCTTGGCTGACCACAGGCTTGGCTGACCACAGGCTTGGCTGACCACAGGCTTGGCTGACCACAGGCTTGGCTGACCACAGGCTTGGCTGACCACAGGCTCCGCTGTGGAGACCTCAGGGGGAACTGAGAAAAATTGTGTGTGTTTTAATCAAATTTTTTAGTAAAATGTTTACTTTAAAAACATAAAAATGAGGAAAGCGTAAAAAAAATTACCCATTATTTGTTACAGTGAAATTAAATTAAGTTTTGTGGGTAACTGTTTATGTAATGGCTAAATTTTGAAGTTAACTGTTAGCTGGCTATAGGTAACTGTTGTCTGGCTATAGGTTAACAGTTAACTGTCAGTTGGTTATAGGTTAACTGTTTGCTGGCTATAGGTTAACTGTTAGTTTGCTATAGGTTAAGTGTTAGTTGGCTATAGGTTATCTGTTAGTTTGCTATAGATTAACTGTTGTTTGGCTATATGTTATCTGTTAAATGACTATATGTTATCTGTTGGCTGGCTATAGGTTAATTGGCTACATGACAACTGGATATGATTAGCATATGTGTGTCAACCTCTTCATCTGTGCAGTTATGATCATACCTGTTCCAACATCACATGATAGGAAACACAAATAGTTTTCTTGTTAAGAAGTAAAATAGAATCAATTTGACCAGCTTACAGTTGACAGTTACTCGAATCTCTCTCACGTCCTTTCCAACGGAGTTTTCAGCCATGCACTTGTAGACACCAGCGTCATCAGAGTCAATGAAGTCAATGCTGAGAACATTGCCCTAACAACCATAGGAAATCAGAAACACAACAGCACCATTAGATTTTTTTAAATTAAAAAAAAATTAAATGTATAGCTAATGATTATTCTATTTTATTTATTTTATTTTAAAACTAGAAAGATCTTAAAATACTCTTTGATACACTTGACTTCAGGTGCGTCCCCTTACTACTTCTCGGCACACCCAAACTCAAGACGTTTAACAAAAACAAAAAACTATACTGAGTTTTTAAAAAAATGTTATATTGCTGGCAGCTTGAAATGGTGACGTTATCAAGCTAAGAGTCCATGATTGATGCCTCTACTTCTATTTTGGTCCATATCCTGGCCTCACACTGGAAACTGAGCACTTACTTGAAATTCCGTTCCTCCGTTCGGCAAGAGCTTCCCATCGCTCCTGGTCCATTGGATGACAGGCTCGGGTCTACCCGTGGCGTAACACTGCAACTTGGCTGGGTCATCTTTGTCCTTGTTCATGTCAGTGCTGGTGTCAAGGTCAGAGATCTGGGGCTTCTCTAGGGGAGTAATCATTGTTAGAATAATAATAATCATAATCTATATATATATATATATATATATATATATACCCTCGCTGGGGCCGACCAATGTCTCGAGACTAACAATGGTTCTTGCGTTCACTTGCTTTGTTCCTTCACAGAATAACATGAGATTTTTAGTTTAGTGGTTATCACGTCCGCCTTACACGTGGAAGTTCCTGGGTTTAAACTCCAGCGAAAGAATTATTTTTAAAAAATTTTAAATGTGTGTTTGTGCCCGCTCTGTTTCCCCCTTTTTTCGAACATGGCTGGCCCTCTTTAGAGTCGGCCAATCACAGTTTATGGTTGGCAAGCTAATGTGGTGATGGGTGGTGGCCAGGTAGATAACCTTAGTTCGAATGTTTCGAGACCAACAATGCGTCGGTGTTTCCCCCCCCCACCCACCCCACTGACGTTCACTCGCGTTGATTTGATTTCTTCGTGCCATAGTTTGTCTCCGTTCTTTCCCCCCTTTCTTTGCACTATCCATGAGCAAGTCTGTGGCGTAAGCTACGCCGCAGGGCGTATCTTGTAATAATAATAATAATCATAACAGTTTAATAATTTTATAGCGCCGTACCACAGTACCCCCAGCATGCAGCTGGGCTCACACCACTTCACATAAAAATGTAAAAATGTAATTAAATATTCATTCAGTGTTAAACATTCGTATCAAAACTACAACATATGCAAAATATTACTCAAAGAATGGATGCTGTGCAACTTTACACATGACTTTTTAAAAAAACAATCCCTTATATAAACTTCACCGTCTTGTCTGTCTTGGTAGGGTGGGCGGGTGGAAAACAAAAGTAAATAAAACAAACCCGTAAAAACAAAGTTTTTGACTATAAATCCCTTATATATGAGACATAACTAAAAGTATTGATTATGTTCAAAAGTGACAAACATTTACAGACTGAAACCGAAATTATGTCCCCTGGCGATAGCGACCGCTACATATAGTTTATATAGATAAACTAAAAATGCATTAATTTTAATTAGGGTACGTTCGATCGATCTGAAATTTTGATACGATGCATTGTTAGGTGACACGGGTCCGTGTGCCAAATTTCAGCTCGATGGCTTGACTGGAAGTGGGTCATTTTCGACTTTTGTTTTTCCGCGGACGGGCGGGCGGGCGGGCCCAAGACAGAGACGGTGGTGAAGTTAATATAAGGGATTTAATAAAAATGACCCACCTCCCGTGATCCTATCGAGCTGAAATTTTGCACATACACTTGTGTCACCTAACAATGCATTGTATCAAAATGGTAGATCGATCGAAAGTACCGTAATTAAATTAATGAATTTTTTAGTTTATCTCTATGTAGCCGTCTGCTAAAGTTGACCTCCACGTGTCACTGGAGTTAACTCCAGCCCTCAATGACCACATTCCCATGTTTTACAGCAAGGGGAGTTCAGTCACGATCGGTCTGTAAATGTTTGTATGTTATTTAACATAATCAATACTTTTAGTTATGTCTCATATATAAGAGATTGATAGTCAAAAACTTTGTTTTTACGGGTTGTTTAATTATTTACTTTGCACACGCACCAACGAACCTTCGAGGGAATATTGCCTGTCAGGCCTGCACATACTCTATTCTAACTGACCACAGTTGACCCACTTACGTACTACAAGTAACTCTCGATTGCTGGCCACGTAGGACTGAGGTAAGACCTGTGCTACACAGGAGTAGTTTCCCTCATCTCTGGGCTGTACGTTGTTGATGCGATGACGCCAAGATGTTGGTGAAGGTTTATCAATGGTCCAGCGGACGGGATCGAACGACCTGTTGTTAGCAGAGATCTGAAGGATGCTACCGTTGGCGTAGAGTCTCCAGGTCACCTGGCAAAGAGGCGAACGTTATTTACATTGTTAAGGTTTGCATGAGGTTCGTCTAACAAGAATCAAAGATTAAGTATCGCGGCTATCACTTTTTGGTAGCGGATTTTAGCGGAGGGCCGCTCCGTTTAAAATGATTGTATTCCTTAGTTAACATTACAATGATTGTATTCCTTAGTTAACATTACAATGATTGTATTCCTTAGTTAACATTACAATGATTGTATTCCTTAGTTAACATTACAATGATTGTATTCCTTAGTTAACATTAAAATGATTGTATTCCTTAGTTAACATTACAATGAGTGTATTCCTTAGTTAACATAACAATGATTGTATTCCTTAGTTAACATTACAATGATTGTATTCCTTAGTTAACATTACAATGATTGTATTCCTTAGTTAACATTACAATGATTGTATTCCTTAGTTAACATTACAATGATTGTATTCCTTAGTTAACATTACAATGATTGTATTCCTTAGTTAACATTACATTGATTGTATTACTTAGTTAACATTACAATGATTGTATTCCTTAGTTAACATAACAATGATTGTATTCCTTAGTTAACATTACATTTCGTGGAAAAAACAATAAACGATATCATAAAGAATCAATCAATAAAACCTAAACATAAATGGTTTTTATTTATTGTGCTAATGTCATTGCACCCTGTAGATATGTGCCACCAACATAATAGATCAGGTGTGGGCAAAGTGCGGCCGGAGAGCCACATGCGGTCCACCACAGAGTTTTGTGCGGCCCGCACTCGCCTCATTAAACTGATTCCTTAATTGAATGTAATAGTAGCTAGAAATTTAATATGTAATTAAATGACTGACCCAGGAATCCACGGGTACATTCCTCGTCACGCAGGTCATCATGACATCCTTGCCGAGCTGCTGGACAACGGTGTGAGTACCAGGACTTATAGGGGGGTCAGTCTCGGTGATGTCTACCGTGGGGTCATCAGTGAACATCGCTGGAGAATAAAATCAGGATATACTTTAAGCCAAGAAACAGGTGTAACAGGCCAGATTAAACCCCTGACCAGAATATACCCGGGTATAATCTGGCCTAGGCCAGAATATACCCCCGGGGTTAAACTAGCCTAGGCCAGAATATACCCCCTCAGGCCAGAATATACCCCTTTGACAACATGGGGACATATAGTAAAAAATGGATGAATGACTTTTTAGACTTTCTGAACTTTCTCTTCATGTTTTAGCTCTGTCAAAGAAATTAAACTCTTTTCTTAAGTAGCAAAATTGTTTTAATTAAAATACAATAATAATTATAAAATATTTGACGATAAATGAAATGAGCATTACATTTTATTTGAAGATGATGATGTAGTTGTCTCGTTTTTAAAATTTGAAATCTTATTTAATTTTGACGATTCAAGATCAAAAGTTACAGTGTATGCAAATATTTATTAAATCAGCGTTTTTATTTTTTTACATTTAAATTAACATAATCCAGCACTATATGATTATTTTAAAACTATAATTTAAGACTGGTTTTATTTGTTGCTTTTCAAACGCGTGTTAACACTTTGGATTCCTTACCATTATCTTATCTTATCATTTAGAGACGATCCTTCTATACAGAAGATTATTACATCCTACGCTTATCATTGGTTTATATCTAGTTTTGAATTTGTATTAGAGTTTTACATGTTGATAGTGCTAGTTTCAAATGTTGATAGTGTTGGTTTTAAATGTTGATCGTGTTAGTTTTTAATGTTGATAGAGTTGGTTTTAAATGTTGATAGTGTTAGTTTTAAATGTTCATCGTGTTAGTTTTTAATGTTGATAGAGTTGGTTTTAAATTTTCATAGAGTTGGTTTTCCTGGTTTCCTCAGCCAACCCATTCCCCACTTTGATTCAAGTTGTCATGTAGTTGTTATGTAGTTGTTATGTGGTTGTTATGTGGTTGTTATGTGGCTGTTATGTGGTTGTTATGTGGTTGTTATGTGGTTGTTATGTAGTAGTCATGTAGTTGTTATGTAGTTGTTATGTGGTTGTTATGTGGTTGTCATGTAGTTGTTATGTAATTGTCATGTAGTTGTTATGTATTGCCAGTGTTCACGTGTTGAATTACTTTATCTCTAAGGAGGATGTGGTTGTCCTCTGTTCCTGTCAGAATGTAGCTTATGGCCCTGAAAGTAACCGCTTTTTTTTCCTTTAATATGTACGTCTCGGTTGTTCAAGATCTCGATTGCGGCCATAATATACAAACTTGTCAAAAGTAAGGCCAAGAGTTGTGCTAATACGCTTTCTTCTTGAGATTTTTAGTGGGTTAAAAGTCCTAAACTGCATTTGTTTTGAGACAGGTTGTATCACGATGATATCTGTTTCTTCACCTGTGTTTTCTTGTTCCTTTTGTTGTATGGTCCCATTGACATTACCTTTAACAGAGTCATCAGGGAACTGATTGGGTGAAGAAACCTGTTAATTGCTGTAAACTTCTACGTTACTGACATTGTCGGTGTTTCTTAGTATTTTGTCAGCCGATATATTCTTTAGCTACACTTTTCCCTTGTTTAATGATTCTACCACGAGGTAGGGACCAATCCATCAGGGTTCCATGATTTATATTTACGCCTTTCAAAAGAAATTAGGCTGGTTTAAAATAAAATAATAGGGCGCGACGAGATCAGAGGTTCTTTTGAATACAGTTTAAAGGGAACACAATCCGTCCTTCATAACAATAGATAAATGCATAGAAAGTGGACAATCCAACATTGGCGAAATCCAATAAGGATGACCGTACTGTTTTAAGGGTAACACAGGTAAAAATGAATTGCGCTGATTTAAAAAATAACAATAATTTGCGCTACTGGAACAAAGGTTTCTTTTGAATGTCTTAAGACGCCGCAAAGGCAACCGAGCTACAGATAAAGGTTCGGAAATACGACAAGCAACATGGGATGACGTCAAACGATGTTTCTCACACTTTATTCGGCCTATTCCTTTAACTATTTTGCAGATCAGTGTATATTCTGATAGATTTTTAAAATAGTGAAAGCGCCATGATATGTTTATTTCAAAAGTAAAATGAAGATCGCCCTAAACCATGGTTGCCAGTAACATTTAAAATGTATGCGCGGAAAAAAACATTCATGCATAATTTAATTCATACTTTAAAAAAAATCTTTATTGCCATACTTAAAATAATTAAACATAATGATTTGATTAATACGCGAGGTACACGAAAAAAATGTTCGCAAGTGTTTGAAAAGCTACAACTATAGTCCCTATCGCGCTTAAATTACTTTAAAAAAATAATCAATTCATGTATTGTTTCAACTTTACAATTTTAAAAAAAACGCTGATTCCATCTATACTTGTGTAGACTGTAACTTTAGATAAAAAGTTACCGACCTATCAGACATCGTAATAAAAGAAATTATATTATTATTGTTAATAAAACATCTTTCCTACTTAAGTAATGAGTTTAACTTCTCTGACATAGCTAAAAATCTAATAGAATGTCTATATAGTCATTCAGTCATTTTTTACTATATATCCTCATGTTGTCAAAGGGGTATATTCTGGCCTGGAGGGGTATAATCTGGCCTAGGCCAGTTTAACCCCCGGGGTATATTTTGGCCTAGGCCAGATTATACCCGGGTATATTCTGGCCTAGGCCAGTTTATACCCGGGTATATTCTGGTCGGGGGTTTAATCTGGCCTGTTACACCGGTACAACTTAATGAAACGGGGTGGACTATATTTATTGGCAAACTCTTCTTGGGGCGCCGTCTTCTGGTGGCACCCTCTATTTGGTGGAACCCTCTTCTGGTGGCACCCTCTATTTGGTGGCATCCTCTTCTGGTGGCACCCTCTATTTGGTGGAACCCTCTTCTGGTGGCACCCTCTATTTGGTGGAACCCTCTTCTGGTGGGGCCCTCTTTTTGGTGGCACCCTTCTCTGGTGGCACTCTCTTCTGGCGGGTTCACTATTGTGGGGCACCCTCTTTTGTTTGCACTCTCTCTTATGATGACACCCACTTCTAGTGACAATATGTCATGTGTGACAAGATGTTCAATGGGACAAGATGTTCAATGTGACAAGATGTTATGTGTGACAAGATCTTATGTGTGACAAGATGTTCTGTGTGACAAGATGTTCTGTGTGACAAGATGTTCTGTGTAACAAGATGTCATGTGTAACAAGATGTTATGTGGAACAAGATGTTCTGTGTAACAAGATGTTCTGTGTAACAAGATGTAATGTTTGACAATATATTCTGTGTGACAAGATGTTCTGTGTGACAAGATGTTCTGTGTAACAAGATGTCATGTGTAACAAGATGTTATGTGTAAACTGATGTTCTGTGTAACAAGATGTCATGTGTAACAAGATGTTATGTGTAACAAGATGTTCTGAGTGACAAGATGTTCTGTGTAACAAGATGTTCTGTGTAACAAGATGTCATGTGTAACAAGATGTCATGGGTAACAAGATGTTCTGTGTAACAAGATGTCATGTGTAACAAGATGTTCTGTGTAACAAGATGTTCTATGTAACAAGATGTTATGTGTGACAAGATGTTCTGTGTAACAAGATGTTCTGTCTAACAAGATGTCCTGTGTAACAAGATGTCATGTGTAACAAGATGTCATGTGTAACAAGATGTTCTGTGTAACAAGATGTCATGTGTAACAAGATGTTATGTGTAACAAGATGTTCTGTGTAACAAGATGTCATGTGTGACAAGATGTTCTGTGACATGATGTTTTGTGTGACAAGATGTCATGTGTGACAAGATGATATATGTGACAAGATGTTCTGTGTAACAAGATGTTCTGTGTAACAAGATGTTCTGTGTAACAAGATGTTATGTGTGACAAGATGTTCTGTGTAACAAGATGTTCTGTGTAACAAGATGTCATGTGTCACAAGATGTCATGTGTAACAAGATGTCATGTGTAACAAGATGTTCTGTGTAACAAGATGTAATGTTTGACAATATATTCTGTGTGACAAGATGTTCTGTGTGACAAGATGTTCTGTGTAACAAGATGTCATGTGTAACAAGATGTTATGTGTAACAAGATGTTCTGTGTAACAAGATGTCATGTGTAACAAGATGTTATGTGTAACAAGATGTTCTGTGTGACAAGATGTTCTGTGTAACAAGATGTTCTTTGTAACAAGATGTCATGTGTAACAAGATGTTCTGTGTAACAAGATGTCATGTGTGACAAGATGTTCTGTGACATGATGTTTTGTGTGACAAGATGTCATGTGTGACAAGATGATATATGTGACAAGATGTTCTGTGTAACAAGATGTTCTGTGTAACAAGATGTTCTGTGTAACAAGATGTTCTGTGTAACAAGATGTTCTGTGTAACAAGATATTATGTGTGACAAGATGTTCTGTGTAACAAGATGTTCTGTCTAACAAGATGTCATGTGTAACAAGATGTTCTGTGTAACAAGATGTCATGTGTGACAAGATGTTCTGTGTAACAAGATGTCATGTGTAACAAGATGTTCTGTGTAACAAGATGTCATGTGTGACAAGATGTTCTGTGTGACAAAAAGTTATGTGTGACAAGATGTCATTTGTGTAAGGCCTGCACATACTCTATTCTAACTGAACACATTTGATCCACTTACGTACTACAAGTAACTCTCGATTGCTGGTCACGTAGGCCTGAGGTAAGACCTGTGCTACACAGGAGTAGTTTCCCTCATCTCTGGGCTGCACGTTGTTGATGCGAAGACGCCAAGATGCTGGTAAAGGTTTATCAATGGTCCAGCGGACGGGATCGAACGACCTGTTGTTAGCAGAGATCTGAATGATGCTACCGTTGGTGTAGAGTCTCCAGGTCACCTGGCAAAGAGGCGAACGTTATTTACATTGTTAAGGTTTGCATGAGGTTCGTCTAACAAGAATCAAAGATTAAGTATCGCGGCTATCACTTTGTGGTAGCGGATTTTAGCGGAGGGCCGCTCCGTTTAAAATGATTGTATTCCTTAGTTAACATTACATTTCGTGGAAAAAACAATAAACGATATCATAAAGAATCAATCAATAAAACCTAAACATAAATGGTTTTTATTTATAGTGCTAATGTCATTGCACCCTGTAGATATGTGCCACCAACATAATAGATCAGGTGTGGGCAAAGTGCGACCGGAGAGCCACATGCGGTCCACCACAGAGTTTTTTTGCGGCCCGCACTCGATTCATTAAACTGATTCCTTAATTGAATGTGCTAGTAGCTATAAAATTTAATATGTAAGTAAATGACTGACCCAGGAATCCACGGGTACATTCGTCGTCACGCAGGTCATCATGACATCCTTGCCGAGCTGCTGGACAACGGTGTGAGTACCAGGACTTAAAGGGGGGTCAGTCTCTGAGATGTCTACCGTGGGGTCATCAGCGAACGTCGCTGGAGAATAAAAACATGATTTACTTTAAGCAAAGAAACCGGTACAACTGGACTTAATGAAACGGGGTGGACTATATTTATGGGCAAACTCTTCTTGGGGCGCCGTCTTCTGGTGGCACCCTCTATTTGGTGGCACTCTCTGTGCACCCTCTATTTGGTGGCACACTCTTCTGGTGGCACCCTCTATTTGGTGACACCCTCTTCTGGTGGCACGCTCTATTTGGTGGCAATCTCTTCAGGTGGTTTCACTATTTGGGGGCGCCCTCTTTGTGGGAACCCTCTCTTATGCGACACACCCTTCTTTGTGACAAGATGTCATGGTCGACAAGATGTTCTTTGTGACAAGATATCTGTGTGACAAGATGCTCTGTGACAAGATGCTCTGTGACAAGATGTTCTGTGTGACAAGATGTTCTTTGTGACAAGATGTTCTTTGTGGCAAGATTTTCTTTGACAAGATGTTATGTGACAAGATGTTCTGTGTAACAAGATATTCTGTGTGACAAGATGTTCTTTGTGACAAGATGTCATGTGTAATAAGATGTTCTGTGTGACAAGATGTTCTTTGTGACAAGATGGCATGTGTGACAAGGTGTTCTGTGTGACAGGATGTTCTTTGTGACAAGATGTTCCTGTGTGACAAGATGTTCTGTGACAAGATGTTCTGCGTGACAAGATGTTCTGTGACAAGAAGTTCTGTGTGACAAGATGGCATGTGTAACAAGATGTTCTGTGTGACAAGATGTTCTGTGACAAGATGTTCTGTGTGACAAGATGCCATGTGTGACAAGGTGTTCTGTGTGACATTTGATATCATGTGTGACAAGATATTCTGTAGGACAAGGTGTGCATGTGTGACAAAACTTTCTGTGTGATAAGGTGTCATGTGTGACAAGATCTCTGTATGACAAGATTTTCCGCGTCACAAGACGTTCTATGTGACAAGATGTTCTTGTATTTAGCAAAAATTGGATGAGAAACCTACTCTTGAGATTTTGGTTTAAAAAATCCTGGCGCTCAAGACAAATTTTGACTTGTACATTACATTTACTCTTGCTGGTGTACATGTATTAAACACAATTACGGTTCCAGGCATTTTAAAAGTTTTTATGACAGTAAAATGAACTTTGGCAGTGTGTTTAAGTTTTCTTTGACTTGGGTCTGACTGTCGCTTCCTGATGGTGAAGCTGATTAAGGTCTAAATTAGAGAGAATCTCTATTTATTACAGTCAACTTTGTCACCATGTTTTTGTGATAGCTCAGTTCTTGTCAGATTTGTAAGGGATGGAGGCGAATAACTTGGACACATCTTGTACTGATGAGACACACATTGTGTTAATGAAGACACACATGTTAATGACGAGACACACATGTTAATAACGAGACACACATGTTAATGACGAGACATACCTGTTAATATTGAAAAAAGAAACAATATGGCATAGAATGTCGTCATTATAAAAATATTGCACAAAAACTTATGACAAAATAGGCTAAACCAACAGGATGTAATTCTGGAAATCAACTAAACTTTGACAGAAAAAATACGTTTTATATGTGTTAGGCTATGGTGATTCTACACGCATGCGCGGGTAGGGTGAGAAAAAAACCCTTACAGTGAGATAAGACGGGACAGAGACACCTGGCGGCGAGATTTGGTAGCAGCAGATCGTTGTCAACAAGAGTTCAGGTCAGAATGGAAACAAAGATAGCAAGCATTTCCACTACTAGAATTAATTCTTGAATGAATTTCTATTTATTTAGCAACTTTTAATCCGCAAGTTCAGAAAAGTACAGGTTTCAAATAGTACCTGGCTTCAATGATTGTTGATGGTTGTGGGATTGCCCTATGTCCACTGTATGCCCTATGTCCACTGTATGCCCTATGTCCACTGTATGCCATATTCTCACTGTGTGCCCAATGTCCACTGTATGCCCTATGTCCACTGTATGCCATATTCTCACTGTGTGCCCAATGTCCACTGTATGCCCTATGTCCACTGTATGCCTTATGTCCACTGTATGCCTTATGTCCACTGTATGCCCTATGTCCAGTGTATGCCCTATGTCCAGTGTATGCCCTATGTCCACTGTGTGCCCTATGTCCACTGTTTGCCCTATGTCCACTGTGTGCCCTATGTTCATTGTTTGCCCAATGTTCACTGTATGCACAATGTCCAGTGTATGCCCAATGTGCACTGTATGCACAATGTCCACTATATGCCCAATGTGCACTATATGCCATATGTCCACTGTATGCACTATGTCCACTGTATGTCATATGTCCACTGTATGCCATGTGTCCACTGTAGGCCATATGTCACCTGTATGCCCAATGTCCACTGTATGCCCAATGTCCACTGTATGCCATTTGTCCACTGTATGTCATATGTCCACTGTATGCCATGTGTCCACTGTATGCCATGTGTCCACTGTGGGTCATATGTCCACTGTATGCCATGTGTTCACTGTAGGCCATATGTCACCTGTATGCCCAATGTCCACTGTATGCCATTTGTCCACTGTATGCCCAATGTCCACAGTATGCCAAATGTCCACTGTATGTTATATGTCCACTGTATGCCATTTGTCCACTGTATGCCATGTGTCCACTGTATGCCATGTGTCCACTGTATGCCATGTGTCCACTGTAGGCCATATGTCACCTGTATGCCCAATGTCCACTGTATGCCCAATGTCCACTGTAGGCCATATGTCCACTGTAGGCCATATGTCACCTGTATGCCCAATGTCCACTGTACGCCCAATGTCCACTGTAGGCCATATGTCACCTGTATGCCCAATGTCCACTGTATGCCCAATGTCCACTGTAGGCCATATGTCCACTGTAGGCCATATGTCACCTGTATGCCCAATGTCCACTGTACGCCCAATGTCCACTGTAGGCCATATGTCACCTGTATGCCCAATGTCCACTGTATGCCCAATGTCCACTGTAGGCCATATGTCCACTGTAGGCCATATGTCACCTGTATGCCCAATGTCCACTGTACGCCCAATGTCCACTGTATGCCCTTTTTCCACTGTATGCCATATGTCCACTGTATGCCCAATGTGCACTGTATGCCCTATGTCCATTGTATGCCCAATGTCCTCTGTATGCCCAATATCCACTATATGCCCAATATCCACTATATGACCAATGTACACTGCATGGGAAATGTCCACTTTATGCCCTATGTCCACTGTCTGCCCTATGTCCATTGTATGTCCTATGTACACTGTATGCCCTTTGTCCACTGTATGTCATATGTCCACTGTATGCCATATGTCCACTGTATGCCATATGTCACCTGTATGCCCAATGTCCACTGTATGCCCTATGTCCATTGTATGTCCTATGTACACTGTATGCCCTTTGTCCACTGTATGTCATATGTCCACTGTATGCCATATGTCCACTGTATGCCATATGTCACCTGTATGCCCAATGTCCACTGTATGCCCTATGTTCACTGTATGCCCAATGTCCACTGTATGCCCTATGTCCATTGTATGCCCTATGTTCACTGTATGGCCTAATTCCAATGTATGCCCTATGTCAACTGTGTGCCCTATAAAAAAATCCCTATATCCACTGGATGGCTAAGCACTATCTCACACAATGTCACTTGTGCTACAATACTATAACAAAAAAACTGAAAGTCAGATGTTTATGCAACTTTCTATTCCTTCAATTCAATATCTTTCATTACGTTGTAGATTTACTAGAGACACAACGGTAACATGCAGTATCCAATGATAGAACTGAATAAATAGCGACAATAGTCCCTTGGTGGTTCGTTGGCCCGTGTGCAAATAGCAAACTCGTGGGACAAGTTGTACATTGTACAACATCAATTTTTGTGTGCAAAACTTTACACGCGACAAACACAAATATATTATTCTAACAAAGCGCTATGTCCTGGTCTTACCCTACCCCCTTCACACACGCTATACATAGTCCTTCATCCATGGCCACTTCTCACAGTGGAGACATTTCAATAATTTCATCAACATTTTCATTTAAGTACATTATATTCATGTATATATGTATGTGTAAACAAAACTTGTTGTGTTCACAGAATGCCAAGTCACGTGTTAATGACGTGTTTCCACAATTTCCACGCTTTAAAAACCCAGGTCACATGACCAAACCCTACACCATCCTGGCAGGGATGTCCAGGGACTAGCGAGAGGGGGGGTCTTGGGGTGGTCTGATAATAGTAATTTGTTAATGACATGTCCGCCTAGTTTTGGTTTGGTAGCAAAGTCTTAGAAGTGGGTCTGGACGTTGGCAACAAACCAAAAAATTTTTTTTTAAAAATGAAAAAAGGAAATAATTAGAACGCGTCCAGAGTTTTGGTTTTGTTATGAGGCCTTTGGTTTATTTAGAGACTTGTGCATATCGTTTTGAGGCAGTTATAAGCAGAATAAGATGAACGAAATTAAGTTTGATTGATACAAAGATCAAGAGTTTTCATGTGTGCATACAAGTTTAAAACATTTGGGTCGCTTTTCACTACCCGTTTGTTTCTATTTTAATGTCACCTACACTTTTGGCAAATGGCTTCCTCGTGTTTACCCTACCACGTATTTCAAGTGATATTTATATGGGCCGGTTATTTTGGTGAGACTGCACAGACCTGTGATAGGTTGACCAAACAAAACACGGCCATCTTAGTTTTGATCCCATATCAACAGATATGCAACATGACAACAACAATAAAGTGATAATTGACATTTTCTCAAAACAAGTATTTCATTTTAAGACTGTCTTATTTTGTTCTTGTTCTACCTTTAATAAGTGAAGACGGCGTTAATGGTTAAACTTTCTTTCAATTCCAACGACTTTCATTTTACAAATCAATATTTTGGTTTTGAATAAATAAATTTCTATCTATTGATCAGAATCCACCCAACTGTATATCCATCGATTAACTAGAATGATGGCTATGGCACAAATCTGATGTCAAAAGACTATGCCAACAGACAACTAAAGATCAGAAGCCAGTCACTAAAAAAAATAATTGAAAAAATACTGACCATGATTACTTTCCCTCGGCCTTCGGTGAACTAAAATTTCAAGACAGTATTTGAGAATTCTTGTAAAGTAAGGAGTTTGTAAAAATTTTAGATCAATTTTTCTTCATGAGGTATAGTAAGGGAGGAATATCCTCACTCCATGAGGTAGTAAAGTAAGGGAGGAATATCCTCACTCCATGAGGTAGTAAGGTAGGAATATCCTCACTCCATGAGGTAGTAAGGGAGGAATATCCTCACTCCATGAGGTAGTAAGGGAGGAATACCCTCACTCCATGAGGTAGTAAGGGAGGAATACCCTCACTCCATGAGGTAGTAAGGGAGGAATATCCTCACTCCATGAGGTAGTAAGGGAGGCATGTCCACATTCACATAGATTTAAAATACATGAAAAACAAACAGACTTAAAAGAAGAAAAGACAAGCAATTATTTTTTTTTACAATAAACTTTAATGTTTGAAATCATACAGCACAATTACATTGTCAAACTTTTCATTCAACTAGTAGAAAACAACTGTCACACATTAGATCTAATTTAATTCTGTCATGCAAAAAGAAGTGACATTTTTATTTATGCTTATTAAAAAAAAAGTTAAGTAAATTATCCAAAATGATTATTATTTTTTTTTAAATGTTCAGCTTATTTTTAAAAAAGTTCTTTATTGATAATATCTAAATGAACAAGTGTTCAATAAAACCAAACATACAACTTTAGTACCAAACCAACACACTGCACATATGAACTAGGGGTCTACTGATATGCCTTTTTGCCGATACCGATATTACCGATATTTTTTTTGCCGATATGAGTGCCGATATGAGTATTTGTTATGACAAAAACCAGCGGTCATATTTGATGACGTCATTCTTAAATTTATCACTCGTAATTATTTGTCTTTAATATTAGGGGACTACCCATACGCATTTTTGCCGATATTACCGATATTTTTTTCCGATATGAGTGCCGATAGGGTATTTGTTAGGACAAAAACCAGCGGTCATATTTGATGACGTCATTCTTAAATCTATCACTCGTAATTATTTATCTTTAATATTAGGGGACTACCGCTGGCATTTTCGCCGATATTACCGATATTTTTTTTTCCGATATGAATATTTGTTAGGACAAAAACCAGCGGTCTTATTTGATGACATCGATCATTCTTAAATTCATCACTCCTAATTATTTATATTTTATATTAGGGGTCTACCGATAAGTATTTTTGCCGATATTACCGATATTTTTTCTCCGATATGAGTGCCGATATGAGTATTTGTTAGGACAAAAATAACATCGGTCATATTTGATGACGCCATTCTTAAATTTATCACTCGTAATTATTTATATTTTATAATTAAGGGGTCTACCGATATCCAGTTTTGCCGAAATACCGATTTTTTTTCCCGAAACGAAGTTTCCGATGTGTTTACAAGTTCCAGATCATGACCTACATGGGACTCAACAAAACGAACCGTCCTTTATAAAAATGTACAAGCATATTAGGTACTCCTTTTGAAACTTCAACCTTGACTCATAATTATTAATTCTAACCAATAGTTTAATGGCTTTTGCACACGGCCACCTTTTATGAATGAAACAATGATAACAAAGTACAATAGTAATATAGTGAAAATGAGGCTGAAGCTTGAATGGTTGCCAATGACAACACGTCTTCACACGGTACATTTTGTTATTCCATACGAAACGAAATGTTTTAGACATCTGCGATTCTGCGTGCATCTTTGCTATTAGAGCAATTACGTGAACATAATGTTTACATGTTATCCATTTATTAGAGCAATTACGGTATACTTGGCATCGGCACTATTTACACAGTATTTCTGAGTATACGAAAATCGGCCGATACCTAAACAATATCAAAGCACATGGCACACTGTATCGTGGCTGCACATATTAATACTAGGACTCTTTTGACTATTTCAATACTGGTATCGGGGTCGATATATTAATTTGTCGAGATATTGTAAACCTAAATGATAGTTTTTTTGTTTCCGTTTTTTTTTGGGTCAAAATGTCACTTATTATGAAATATCGGTGACGTCAATATCGGGACCTTTAACAGGCTACCGATACCGATATTGCCGATATCCAGATATCGGTGCCGATATATCGGTAGACCCCTAATATGAACCCTACATAACAGTACAGTATTGATATGAAGATATGGAGATTTAAGATTTAATTGACATACAAGATATCTCATTAACCAAATTTTTTTTTGCCAAAAAGGAAGAAAAAAAAAGATTGTGAAACATAACATGATCCTGAACTGATCATCAAACTAGGCATTAAACAAAACAGACCTCATTATCTCAGTAAAATAAGACTTGTATATAGTAGATGTTTCATGCATTATTGGAATATTCTTTTCAAATGGGAAAACAGCTGCCTAGGAAGTAATCTTGTTTTGCAGTGATGGCTCACACCCTCAGCCTCCATTGGGAAAACTGCAAACATTTCCAATGCATTAGATTTATAGCCATCAACAGGGGAGGTTACTCAAATAATCACACACACACATTTCTGAATAGTTATGAAATTAATGTCAAGACAAATCACTTCAACTAACAACTCAAGAATGTGATTGTCTCCCTTGGTACTGACATAAGACAAATAAAAAAGAAAGATAACTAAGAGCTATTGTATTATTACTTCACATTATTCAGATTGGTAGCAACAACTTTGTGACACACTCACACACTGGAACTTATCATAGACTGGAAATGTCATACTTGTGTTGGTGTCATACTTGTGTTGGTGTCATACTTGTGTTGGTGTCATACTTGTGTTGGTGTCATACTTGTGTTGGTGTCATACTTGTGTTGGTGTCATACTTGTGTTGGTGTCCCAGTGAGCCACTCACACACTGGAACTTATCATAGACTGGAAATGTCATACTTGTGTTAATGTCCCAGTGAGACCACAGACAACAAAATGTCATACTTGTGTTGGTGTCATACTTGTGTTGGTGTCATACTTGTGTTGGTGTCCCAGTGAGCCACTCACACACTGGAACTTATCATAGACTGGAAATGTCATACTTGTGTTAATGTCCCAGTGAGACCACAGACAACAAAATGTCATACTTGTGTTGGTGTCATACTTGTGTTGGTGTCATACTTGTGTTGGTGTCCCAGTGAGCCACTCACACACTGGAACTTATCATAGACTGGAAATGTCATACTTGTGTTAATGTCCCAGTGAGACCACAGACAATAAAATGTCATACTTGTGTTGGTGGCCCAGTGAGCCACAGACACAACGGAATGTCAACAGTTTAAGAATACCAGACATGTTAAAAAAAACAATTATATACATTCAAGATTTTAAAAAAGTTCAGTTAAGTATGTACAAATACATAAGACACATCATAACTGCTGTTAATAAATATGTACAAATATATTTAAAAATCATTAAGGTTCAATAAACTATTTATATAGATAATTTGCATACAGATCCTTAAAAAAATTGCTTTATCAAAATATTGGAATGGAACGTTGATCAGAGAGCCAGTAGTCGAAAATGTTCTTAGCTAACAAAATCAATTCAGCACTTAATATCAATATATTTTACAGAGACCCAATAACTGAAATGTTCTTGGCTAAGAAATCTTATTCAGCATTTACTATCAATATATATTATAAAGAGAAATTAATGGAAAATGAAATTTGATGTTTGCATAAAATTAATTCATTGAAATAGTAACCTGATAAAAAATATTTCGGAGAAAAAAAAGAAACCAAAAAAAAGCAAGGAATAATACAAAAGCTTTAGTAAGTCTTAAATAGTTGAACAATTCCTGAATGTATAAATTTGGGAAAAAATAGATATATAAAATTTTAAAAAGATAAATAAATTAACTTAAACATAAAATAAAAAATATAAGAATATTTTTTTATAAGCCAAAAAAGAGTTGTGCCCCATGTCTAGTGGTAACAAGGACACAACACAAACCTGAAGACAACAATATATTAGGTAAACAAGATTTAAGTCTGATGAGAGGTGGCATCTATCTGATGAGGCGGACGTGATGCAGGAGAAAAACTGTAGTCAGCATAAACAGAGTTGCCAAATTCAAGGACAGGAATGAAGCTCCGCCTCTCACTGACCCTGACCTGTCTTCTGTTGGGACCGGTGAACCTGGGGGGAAATGTATGATTGATGTGTCAGCAATATACAATCAAACATTAGCCTCTCACTGACCCTGACCTGCTTTCTGTTGGGACAGGTGAACCTGGGGGGAAATGTATGATTGATATGTGTCAGCAATATACAATCAAACATTAGGACGGGTAAACCAGGGGGAATATATATGATTGATATGTGTTAGCAATATACAATCAAACATTATCCTCTCACAGAGCCTAACTTCAGGTGGCCAGGTAAACATAGGTTATCCTCTCACAGAGCCTAACTTCAGGTGGCCAGGTAAACATGGGTTATCCTCTCACAGAGCCCTAACTTCAGGTGGCCAGGTAAACATAGGTTATCCCACAAGCACAACTAAAACCAAGTTGACTACAGCTTCAAACAAGAAAATGAAAGCTTTGGACCCAAAACCAGGTCACAGATAAAATAAGTCATCAGCTAATTCATGAACTCAGTGGTCCAAGACTTACTTTGTAATTCATGAATAATAAATTTATTTGAAGCACCGTGAGCCCAGTTTCTTACTGGGGTACAGCGCTATATAAATTATCAATTTATTATTATTATTAACCCAGTGGTCCTAGACTTACTTTGTAATTCCATGGCTACATAACGAGATCCCTTGTCATTCTCCGCTGAGCACTGGTACCTTCCAAAGTCAGAACTCTGGACATTCCAAACGACTAAAATGCTAGTTATCCGATTGGACGCACCAGGAATGTTACGAATTTCATATCTGAAGTGATAACAAATTTTTACAAATCAAAAACTGAAATTATACTTCTTAATCCATTTAATTCACTTTAAAAGAAAGAGAAACAACATATCCTTAAAATATCCATAGGGATAAAAGGTAAGCTGACCTTCCACCAGAAATGATGGGCCGGCTCTCTCTTGACCAAGCGATTTGGTTTCCACCAGGTGGTGGATAACCCTTAATGTTACACACCAACTCTTTGGTGTATCCGACAGCTTGACGGGCAATGGGTGTCCCCGTGTAGACTTCAGGACGAACTGGGAACAAAAGAAAAATTTTTAAAATAATATTTATTGAAGAAGACTCACTTTAATCTTTTTCTATTTGTCAAATATAAAGATAGAAAAAACAAGTTCCATATGTTCTTGGTTATAATTTCTTTTGATAACGCTTTGCACAATGACAGGAATTTTTTAAAATAAATTTGAGTGTATGATATGAAATTTGCTGTTGTAAAATATCAGATTTAGAAATAATCTTAAAAATTATCCAAAGTATCTGTGACAAGAAACAACATGCGATGATAACTAAGTCTTGAAAAGTTGACCAACTCACAGTTGACAGTTACTCGAATCTCTCTATAGTCCATGCCGGCAGAGTTTTCAGCTGTACACTTGTAGATACCAGCATGATCAGATTCAATTCTGTTTATATTCAGCACATTGCCCTGAGTAGGATGAGGCAAAAACAATTACAATAAATAAATTACATCATTGCAACATTTAATCAAATCAATATCATAATAAAATTATTTGTTTTAACCTTTTCAAATATGGATGCCCAGAAATGGTATAAGTTAAAAATTACAGGCGAAGGGAAACAACTCCAACTTAACAGTAGGTAAAAAAATTAATTAATCTATGTAACAGTATATTTATGAAATAAAACAATTGGCATTCAAAATTATATACTGTATGTGTTGTAAAACACTATTTCCAAATGGTTTTCTTGACTATATTCAAATTGCCAAGTTTTTAACTACTCAAGATCAAATTTTTTTAAAAAGAATCTAGACGTCAGAAAAATCAATAACAATATTTAACAACGATGGCCCCCCTTCTCATGGTATTTCCATATCAAACACGAGACTCTCCCTTTCTATATATCAACATGTAAACATCACAATAGCATGACCTGAAGTGGACACTATAAGTTTGCAGAAAAAAAAATAATGACACAGTCATTTAAAAAAGAAGGTTTGGGGCTTGCCTGAAATTCTGTTCCTCCGTTTGGCAAGAGTTCCCCCGCCATTCTCGTCCACTTGATTAAAGGCTTGGGTCTACCGTTGGCGTAACATTCCAATTTGGCGGGGTCATCGGCATTCTTGGTCATGTCTGTGCTGGTGTCAAGGTCAGAGATTTGGGGCTTCTCTGGGGAGAGAACAAAACTCCATAAATAATGCAACCTCTAAAACAATGAATTTTAATAAATTACATTTGTAAGCCTGCAAATAAATAACAGAAAAAAAAACAGTTACTGAACTTAATAATACATTAATAATGTCCATTTCTGTTGTGCTGTATTCATTCATAATGAATGTTCATAGGGAACAATAACAGGAAGAGATAGACAAAAGGGTTTCACATCTGAAGAAAGACAAGGTAAGAGACTTAGAGAGTGCAAGATAAGTGATGAATGATTAAAAACAAATTGTTTGCACCTTAAAGAGCAGAAGTCACAAGAACCTACCTCGCACCTTGAATGAGTACAGCTTAAACAATTAAATGAGGAATACTTAGGATTCAAAAGACACCAGGCAACTGTACATAGATGCAGGTCTGGCATAATTAATTGTAAGAGAGTTACTAGGGGGGAGGAGGGTTACAGGAGACAGCGGTAAGGAGATATGCACTTATTAAATGACAGCTTTAAACCTGGTTAAATTCAAAGAAAGTAAATGTACCTTATAACTAATACCACCCCCCCCCCACCCACAAATTTAAAAATAAATATTAATCAAGGATTTGACCATTCTGTCCCAAATCAACCATTAATTTGATGTAATATGGAGTGGATCAATATTTCAACATAATAAAATGAAAATATTACAAAACTGGGTTAGCATGTTCTAAATATAATAAAACAAAAAATGAAACAACTATCAAATTATATGACTCTTATAGACACAATATTAAAGCATTAAGTAGATAAAAAAAATTATTATCTTTTTCCTGAACAAATCAGGACCCTCTAAACACATGTTTATGCTAAGCTAAGAGTAGTTATGAAATCTGATTAATGACAAAGAAACCACTTACGGACAACTCTCAGCTCTCGTACACTAGTCACGTAGTTCTGTGCCCCGACCTGGACTTTACAGGTATAAAGTCCCTCATCCGTGGGCTGTACGTTCTGAATACGCAGACGCCACGCAGTAGGAGATGGTTTATCAATAGCCCAGCGGAAAGCATCGTACGACCTGGTGCCAGTTGCGATCTGGATGAGACTGGCATTTCCGCGGTTTGCCTGCACAGTCCATTGCACCTGGGGCAACAAATATTGACTAGATAAAGACTTGTATAACTGATATATATGTGAAGACTTGTATAACTATGATAAATATGTGAAGACTTGTATAACTGATAAATATGTGGAATGAGGCAAGCTACTGTGATCCTATAAAAGACAGTTTAATAATTTAAAGCAATACATTCATGCTGTCCGCTCATTCTCTAGACACTGACACTTGTCACACTGACTCTAATGCATTATAATGAATTTTATTTTGAGTATCTATAAAATCTCACACAGGTAAACAAATCTGTCACTTTTCATTAACAAAATATGTGCATTGACCTTTGAAATATGTAACTACAGCTATAGCAGCTGACTCACTGTGAATTCAATAATGACAAATATGTGTTTAAGTTTTTTTAAAAAAAAATATCTAAAGAGACCCCCACAACACAACAAGTTTTAGAGGCTCTATGCAAACACCTCAACATCCACAGGTCGGTTCTCCACAACACAAATCATCTGGGCATCTTTGTCCTGCTCCTGGATGATCATCTTGTAGACCGGGTTTACTGGAGGGTCTGTCTCACTAATGATCACTTTAGGGTCATCAGCGCTGACCACTGGATGGGGATAAAAATAAATTTGATGTATGGAGTCAGTTAATGAATGAAAAATAAAATTCCCATGCATTGACATCATTAATGATAAAGTTAAGTCTGATTTTCAAAACCCTTTACTTGGTTGAAGCTAATGAATATGACATGGGTAAAAGTCTTTTCAACAACCCTCATTTCAAGTTTTCAACAGTTATCTCCAACTTATCAGTCAACTTTTTATTTCTTTTGGCTTCACTTTAGACTTTAGTTTTATATAACTGCAACCTCGTTTTTAATAATCTCAGACTAACATTTCTTTGACGAAAGTGAAGTAATTAAGAATAAATATGAGTATGATTTTTATTTTAGTATTATTAATACTTCCATTATAAAATACATAATTATTACAATTTACAACATAATAGTCAACAACAGTTGTCACTTTCGAAACTTAAATTTGCTTGGACTGACTAGGTACCTGACTTGGTCATTAGAAAATATTACTTAAACTTTAAACTACAGTATAGACATTTAATTTATTATTTTTGCTTTGTAAGTTTCAGACTTACTCTTACTAATTACTAAAAACAGGTTGATAACACATTCAGTAAAGACTCACAAGAAGTTGATATTCAGATTATATTATTAATATTATTAGTTTTTTTAGTATAAAAGACAATTATAATTTGACCATTCATAGACTATAATGTCTATAACTATATTATATAATGTACTTTTTTTTATAGAAATAGAAACACTGACTAACTATAAGTTTTATAGTTAGACTCTAACTCAAACTCTAACACAACACGGAAGTGTCAAACATAAATGGATGCGTGAAAGCAAAGTGTTCTTAAATCTAAGTATTTCATTGAACCTTAATATTGGCCTACCTGTCACAAGATAAGAAAAGCAAATACATAAAACTACAAAATGACCTGTGCCCATTTTGGGGGCAAATTTTGTTGGCAAACTATTATCCTTTCGATACAAGACGCCTTTACCAACTTTTTGACATAGTCTAAGATTTCCGGTATTTGTTGCGCATGCTCATAAACACCTGTCCTGTGTACCTGTGTCCCCTGTCGCCTCTGCTGTACAGTGCGCACCTGATTCGGGCATTCCTACTTCCTGCTTCCGGTTATGTTTGTAAAGTTTATTTCATGAAAGATTGAAGAAAATAAGCACGTCCTCATGAAGCTGTGAAAACAAAGACAAACGATCATGGCATTTTCTTCACACAATTTTAATTGCAGCTTCATTCCTAACGTGCCAAGGTATTTTTATAGTCCTCGTTTAGTTACAATGTGAAACGTTGAAACTTTTTATTTTAGATAAAGTTGGGTAGCCGTGAAATGATGTGGAAGAGACTCAGTTTAGGGTTGCTTGTTAATGTTTAAAGTTTAAAAATGGATCTGAATAATTAATAATACTAGACGCCCCCGCGGTGTAGCATATGCCGCAGACTTGCTCATGGAGAGTGCAAAGAAAGTGGAGAAGGAACGGACACAAACTACAGCACGAAGAAATCAAAACAACGCTAGTGAACGTCGTTGGGGGGGGGTGGGGGGGTACTGCCAACTCATTGTTGGTTTCGAGACATTTGCAGGCGAAATTCGTTACACCCCTAACTTCTTTAAAGTCAGCTATAAAACGAAAAATCGGTTTAAAATCGGAGTTACATAATCGATAATCGGTTTTCACCCAAAAAAAAACCACGCAATTAACAATCCTAAATATGACTAACTTCACTAACCCTCGCTAGGGTCGGTCAATCACAGTTTATGTTTAAGGGATGGTAGTATTAAATGGGAGGCGGGTAACAACAACCTCAGTGTGCATGTCTTCACGTTTACTCGCTATTTTTTTATTTACTTGGTGCTGCTTTTTGTGTCTGTACTTTCACCCCCACCCCTTTCCATTCTTTCCACTGTCTATGATGAGCAAGTCTGGGGCGTATGCTATGCAATAAAGGGGTAAAAGAACGGGCACAAACAGACATTTTTAAAAATAAAAAAAAACAACAATGTATTCGCTGGGGCTTGAACCCAGGACCTTCCCCCGAATGAGGCGGACGTGATAACCAGTACACTACAAATCTCACGTTTTCTGTGAAGGAACAATGCAAGTGAAACGCAAGGACCATTGTTGTTCACCCTTTACTACCTTCGCTTTCCAACCGTTAAATGTGATTAGTTGACCCCAGCGAGGGTCATTCGTCATGTTCGGTTGCACATACTTGCAGCTTGTCTCGCATGGTCCCATGAAGAGAATTATATTATATATATATATATATATATAGATAATTAATAATGAATTGAAATCAGTTTTACAATATTAAATATAAAAATTTGCAATGACAATATATCAATATTATTTAAAATACATTTGTCACTAAACTATACTATACATTTGACTTTGAAAGTCTTTGTATTAATATGAATTCTTACTCGTAATAATATTAGTAAGACTTTATAATTTTTAGTTGGTAAAGTTTTTGTTAAAATCAAATTCAAATTACCTGGGTTAGTACTTTGAAATAAGTTATCATTATAATTAATTATAAGCCTGTATTTAAACTATTGGCTAAAATAATATATACAAAAATATTAGATTAAAATATTTGATTGAGAGTAGGGTTCAATTCATTTGTCACAGGTGTACATTATTTATATATATAAAGAAATAAAGATTACACTTTTCTCTCCAAACCATTGTTATGTGAACTGTGAAGCCAATTTTTTTTTAAAAACTTTGTTTTTAGTTTTGGCCCAACAACCTGAGATTGTAGATGAAATCTGGCCAGAAGTCCAGCCCATTGGCCGCACTGGTCGCATCAACTGTACAGTTGCACGTCTGGGAGATAATACTGTGAGTTTTTTCTGTTTTTCATTTTAATTAGAGAATTGACTTGTATTTATGGCTGTTGAATCATCAGATGCTATGCAATGAAATTTATAAAAGGACACATTTAAGTAGTCTCTATTGTTAACATTAATTGTTCATAATTGTTGTTTTGGTATAGTAAAATTTTAGTTCAGTAAAAGTAAAACTCAAAACTTTCATTATTTATGACCTAATCAAAGCCACAGAACAATTACAATTACAACATTGTAAGGTAAGTTTTATGCAGATCGGTCTCTCATTAATTACTGTCATATTAGTGATTTTTGTTTTAGACCTATTAGCCTAAATTGTAATTCAGACAATGTAATTATAAATAATATTTATAACATGAAGTAATCCTGGCAACGTTAAGGACACTTGGGGAGGTAGGACTGACAAACAGAACTCATATTTGGGGCCCCTTACGCTTGATTTATGTTATGATGATGCGTGTAGTAAGATTTTTCTGTTTTATTAGTGAGCCATTTCTATAAATTAATTGTTAACAAATGATAATATTAAAAAATTATTTAGACATTTAAATTTGAATTTAAATCTAACATGAGAGTAGCATTAATTGTACAAAATGTCCAAAGCTAACTTAATTTGAGAAAATATTTTTCTATTCTCTTCAAATGACTTGATCTTTCAAATGTATCTTTATGTGACCTGTCAAAATGACCTTATCTTTCAAATGTATCTTTATGTGACCTGTCAAATTGACCTTATCTTTCAATGTATTTCCAGGTCACCTGTCGAAATGGCCTTATCTTTATGTGACCTGTCAAAATTACCTTATCTTTCAATGTATCTCCAGGTCACCTGTCAAAATGACCTTATCTTTATGTGACCTGTCAAAATGACCTTATCTTTATGTGACCTGTCAAAATGACCTTATCTTTCAATGTATCTCCAGGTGACCTGGTACCATGAGCAGTACTCACAGACCATCTCCGTAGGGGAGACCATCGAGGTCAAGAATGACATTTTGGGAGGGTTGAGGAAGTACGAGGTGCAGGTCAGGAGGACCGTTGACCGTGTCACACATATGCTGGTCATCAGACGTTTGCGTCAACAGGACGCAGGAAACTACACGTGTACTGTCCGCATCCAGTCCATGTCTGACAACCAGTGGCCGAGAAAGAAAGGCTCGCTGATTGTTCAAGGTCAGGCCTCATATTATGTTCTGGCAGTTTAAAACATAGACCAACTTTTTTTCCCCCTTTAAATTCTTTGCTTGATGTTTCATATTATCATGTTGAAAATGATAATTTTTTTTCTCCATAATGGGATGAGATATGTTAACGTTTAATGCCCCAAAGCACGGTAATGTGTGCCTTGTCTCTAATGCCAAAGAGAGGTAATGCTCACCTCGATAGCACTCTCTTTAGTAATGAAATCATAGAAAGTAGAAATTCTTAATTTAGTGAGAGAAGCTTTAAACAACTTCTGGCAATGGTGGCCGTTGACTTCGCTGGTGTTATTGAAACTTACTGCTTGATTCTCGAAGTTTTTTGGGCGTTTATACATATTTTTTTGTTGAAAATGTGATTTTGCTATGCGTTATTGTAAAAATAATAGAACTAAACTGCAGGTAAAAATAGTATTAAACTCAAGACGGTTTTTTTGGATACGTAAAATAACCATTCTTATCCTAACAAAATGAAGTCAGTATGACAAAAATAATATAAATACATTTTACGCAATTTTTAAAATTTCATAACCACTTGATCGCAATAAACGGGAAATCCTTACGGGACTGAGGCGGAAATTTTGAAAAAACTTTCTGGGGCATTAAACGTTAATATATGTTAATGAGAACCTGTCAAGTCTGTGAAAAAAGACAGTTTGTTTAACTTACTCAAATACAGGGTGACACACACAAAATCATGAACCGTAACAACATATTTCAAGAATGGATTTATTCAGTTTGAATTTAGAGGACATAATTTTTGTTAAATGATAAATTCCATTAATGTTTCTTCAATGGCATATTTTAAGGTTTACATTACTATGAATAAAATGTGTTTTTTTTTAATTACTCTTGGTTTTATTAGATTATTAAAAACGTTCCAGTTTTTTTGTGACACCCTGTATTATCTGAATCACAACTTTCTTTTAATATTTCATAGATTTTATTATGGATTTTTTGGTTCAGCTGGCAATTTTGGATACTTTTTTGAAGAATAATTTTTAAACTGCATTTCTTAATATTGTTTCAGTGGCCCCAACCATCAGGGGCTGGTGACACAACAGCTGTATTGCAGGTCAACAGGGGAGAGAACTCCAGTTTTGCAGTGTGCTGCCACGGGGATACCTTATCCCAACATTACCTGGACAAGATCAGATGGTGGCTTGTTGCCTGTACTCCCAAACCCAGTGGCTCAGTTTAGAGTAAGTTGTTTAATTTAGAGTAAGTTGTTTAATTTAGAGTAAGTTGTTTAATTTAGAGTAAGTTGTTTAATTTAGAGTAAGTTGTTTAATTTAGAGTAAGTTGTTTAATTTAGAGTCCCCTATTATTTACCAAAATCAAAAGAATTTTAATGGTTCAATATATTTTCCATAAGACAGGTTTTAGTTGTTTTTCACTTCTTCTTCTACATATTCTTTTGGCCTGAGACTTAGTCTCTTAAGGCCTTGGCTAATACCTGGGCAACCTGCTTCATCTACTGAGCAGTGCCATATAACATTGTCTTCACGTGCGACTCTTTTGCCTCCCTAACCTCCCCGGCTATGTCTAGCGCGGGACACGAAGTTAACAGGCGTAGTACTGTTTCTGAGGCTTGGTTGCAGTGACGGCAGTTTGAGTCCCTGTTATGGTCTAGCCTGTTGAAATATGAGTTGCTTTTCACTGAACCATTTGTTCATATTTATTCCATAATCCATTGTTCAAGGAATCTTTTTAGTATTAGCTTATATTAAGTGGGGACATGATTTCCTATTACAAGGAAATTTTTCATATTTTATGTGTGTTTAGTTTTTTAGTTAGTTATGATAGTAATTTTCTTACTGAACATTGAAAAACTTTACTGCTGCAAAGAAATACTGATTTGTAGTTTTCAAAAACATAATATATGATTTTGATGACTCAAAGAATTTTAAGAATGCAATAAAATTTTATGTTTTAAATCTTTTAAAAGGATGATGTACAAATTTAACAGTGTTTTGAGAATCTTTTCTGTCTGTTGTACATTGTGTCAGCTGTTGTACATTGTGTCAGCTGTTGTACATTGTGTCAGCTGTTGTACATTGTGTCAGCTGTTGTACATTGTGTCAGCTGTTGTACATTGTGTCAGTTGTTGTAAATTGTGTCAGTTGTACATTGTGTCAGTTGTTGTACATTGTGTCAGTTGTACATTGTGTCAGTTGTTGTACATTGTGTCAGTTGTTGTACATTGTGTCAGTTGTTGTACATTGTGTCAGTTGTTGTACATTGTGTCAGTTGTACATTGTGTCAGTTGTACATTGTGTCAGTTGTTGTACATTGTGTCAGTTGTACATTGTGTCAGTTGTTGTACATTGTGTCAGTTGTACATTGTGTCAGTTGTACATTGTGTCAGTTGTACATTGTGTCAGTTGTTGTACATTGTGTCAGCTGTTGTACATTGTGTCAGTTGTACATTGTGTCAGTTGTTGTACATTGTGTCAGTTGTACATTGTGTCAGTTGTTGTACATTGTGTCAGTTGTTGTACATTGTGTCAGTTGTTGTACATTGTGTCAGTTGTACATTGTGTCAGTTGTTGTACATTGTGTCAGTTGTTGTAAATTGTGTCAGTTGTACATTGTGTCAGTTGTACATTGTGTCAGTTGTTGTACATTGTGTCAGTTGTTGTACATTGTGTCAGTTGTTGTACATTGTGTCAGTTGTTGTACATTGTGTCAGTTGTACATTGTGTCAGTTGTTGTACATTGTGTCAGTTGTTGTAAATTGTGTCAGTTGTACATTGTGTCAGTTGTACATTGTGTCAGTTGTTGTAAATTGTGTCAGTTGTTGTACATTGTGTCAGTTGTTGTACATTGTGTCAGTTGTTGGACATTGTGTCAGTTGTTGTACATTGTGTCAGTTGTACATTGTGTCAGTTGTTGTACATTGTGTCAGTTGTTGTACATTTTGTCAGTTGTTGTACATTGTGTCAGTTGTACATTGTGTCAGTTGTTGTACATTGTTTCAGTTGTAAATTGTTTCAGTTGTTGTACATTGTGTCAGTTGTACATTGTGTCAGTTGTTGGACATTGTGTCAGTTGTTGGACATTGTGTCAGTTGTTGTACATTGTGTCAGTTGTACATTGTGTCAGTTGTACATTGTGTCAGTTGTTGTACATTGTGTCAGTTGTTGTACATTGTGTCAGTTGTTGTACATTGTGTCAGTTGTTGTACATTGTGTCAGTTGTTGTAAATTGTGTCAGTTGTTGTAAATTGTGTCAGTTGTTGTAAATTGTGTCAGTTGTTGTACATTGTGTCAGTTGTTGTAAATTGTGTCAGTTGTTGTACATTGTGTCAGTTGTTAGACATTGTGTCAGTTGTTGTACATTGTGTCAGTTGTTGTACATTGTGTCAGTTGTTGTACATTGTGTCAGTTGTTGTACATTGTGTCAGTTGTTAGACATTGTGTCAGCTGTTGTACATTGTGTCAGTTGTACATTGTGTCAGTTGTTGTACATTGTTTCAGTTGTTGTACATTGTGTCAGTTGTTGTAAATTGTGTCAGTTGTTGTACATTGTGTCAGCTGTTGTACATTGTGTCAGTTGTTGTACATTGTGTCAGCTGTTGTACATTGTGTCAGTTGTTGTACATTGTGTCAGTTGTTGTACATTGTGTCAGTTGTTGTACATTGTGTCAGTTGTTGTACATTGTGTCAGCTGTTGTACATTGTGTCAGTTGTTGTACATTGTGTCAGCTGTTGTACATTGTGTCAGTTGTTGTACATTGTGTCAGTTGTACATTGTGTCATTTGTTGTACATTGTGTCAGTTGTACATTGTGTCAGTTGTTGTACATTGTGTCAGTTGTTGTACATTGTGTCAGTTGTACATTGTGTCGGTTGTTGTGCATTGTGTCAGCTGTTGTACATTTTGTCAGCTGTTGTACATTTTGTCAGCTGTTGTACATTGTGTCAGTTGTTGTACATTGTGTCAGTGTACATTGTGTCAGTTGTTGTACATTGTGTCAGTGTACATTGTGTCAGGTGTTGTACATTTTGTCAGGTGTTGTACCTTTTGTCAGGTGTTGTACATTGTGTCAGTTGTTGTACATTCTGTCATTTGCTGAACATTGTTTACATTTGACTTTGACAGAGTCCCCAACTTCCTTTGGTCAACGTGGACATCCAGCACATGGGAGTGTACCGTTGTGTTGCTGATAACAACATCAAGCCACCCGCTGAACATTTGGCAGAGGTTTTGGTCTTCCATGCCCCTAAAACCCGTGTCGTCCAAGATTCTGTTGGCCAGGCACAAAACAGAAGGTTTCACGCCAAGATAGAATGTATCGTCCAAGGTAACTCTTAAAACTTTACTTTCAAAATTAATGCAATGACAATAAAAAAATATCTTTAAAAGATAAACATAGCTCATATGCACTATATTTAGTTCATGAATTTTTTATATCGAATTAATTAATAATTATGTGTGTAACTAATTTTATGTAAAGCGCTGTGAACCCAGTTGCTTGCTGGGGTACTGGGCTATATAAATTATCACTGTTATTATTGTTCAAGGTAATCCTATGTTGTTATTATTGTTCAAGGTAATCCTATGTTTGTTAATTGTGGCCTGCTGGGGAAGTTATTAAAAACTTATGAGATATTTATTTGGTGGCATTGAGAAACAGCATAAATCAGTAATTGGCTCAGTCTTTCCAAACAGGACTATAACCAGTCTTAAGTGCAGGACATGTCCTGTTTTATCTAGAGCAGTTATAAACATAATTTTAAATTATCTGTAATAGCTGAAGTTCATTTTTTGTGCCATTTATAATTAATTTATTAGTAGATAATTATTTCATGTTGTTTTTTCAATTCCATGTCATTACATTGAAAATTAAGCAGAGAAGACCAACCTTTTAAATTTACTGAGATAAAAAATAATGTCTCTTTGCTAAATTTCTATAAGCTGTTTTTTTTAAATTTATACTTCTGCAAGAATGTACGGGTATTACTGTCCCCTGAGGCTTACACATGAATGATGACTGCACAGAATTTAAAGTTATTACTTCCCCTGAAAGTTGATCTGTTTGTTGTGTTTAATTAGGTCACCCTGAGCCCACCGTTACGTGGGAGCGTGTGGTCAATACAGGTCGCGTGCGTATCACGGATGACGATAAGTTTGACATTAACAAGCAGACAACAGACAACCAGAATCTCAAGGCCATGGAGCAGTGGTACACCATGAAGATTAAGAATGTCCAGGCCAACGACTACACAACTTATTTCTGTATAGCCGAGAACAACTTTGGCAAGAGTAACTCAACAATTGATCTCTTTGGTAAGTTTATCATCCTTTTACCCCAAATCTTTGTGCTTCTATCGATTTCTTTTGTTTTCCTAGCCCCAGTAACTTAGCTGGCATACTGTCTAACCTCCCATGATATAAGCCAGAGTTTTTATAATAGGTTCCATAAATATTCATTAAACCTTTTTCACAAAAAAAAAGTTCTCGGTCCGAGTGTTTAATTTTGGCAAAGCAGATTAATAAAATGGAACATGAAATGTTAAGGCTTGTAAATAAAATTAAAACAGATATAGGTGTTTCAGTTTGAGCTAAATGGAAAATAAAATTGAATTGTTCAAATTGCCCTGGAAAGGACAAATATTACATATTAATGTACATTTTAAAGGTTACATGTCAGCCAAAATGTAAAATTATGGGTAAAGCTGCATATTTCCAGTGCCTTTGATCTTTGTATTTGATCTTGCCATATACCACAACGTCGACACCAATCCATTTAACAGCAATGTTCAAATATTTTTTCTAAACAGAGACGACCGAGTGCCAAGGACCCAACTGTCCGTCACTTCCTCCGTCGAGCTCGCCGTCAACTGTTCTATCGTTACTGACAACATTCACGGTGGCCATGCTACAAGTTCTGGTTCATTTGTAAGAGTTTGTGCGTGTTAAAACGTTGTCCCCATACATTTGCCTTACTCAGAGACAATGAGTTGCCATTCATCATTCCATTGGTTATTTTTACAAGAATTACTTTTTAGTCTCCTTGATAAGTGTAAAATTTGTATTCCAACCAACTCCCAGAGAAAGCAAACTTAAATTTTCAACATTCCTGAATTCCCGCCTTACGTATCCGTTGTCAACAATGTTTCCCTTTTACAGCCAGCATATTTTGTAAAATATTGCCCAAAAAAATGGAAGCTGTGCAACTTTGTTCACGTTTTACAATGGTTGTGACTGATACATATAGTAAAGTAATAAGATAAAATTTTACCAATTGTATATATTTATAGTAATCGAAATAATAATTATCATTCCAATTCAGTTCAAGTTGATTAATGTGAGATTGTTAAATAAAACGAATGTTTTTCATAGCAGACATTCCAGTAGAGTTGTCAAAATTCTGTTGTATCCTAACGTAGTAAATACATGATCATATATGACAATGTAAACTTGGATGGTATGAATGTTGACATTCCTGCTACCATCTTATGTCCCATAAGATGATTGTAAATGTCACGTAGACTTTTGTTTGTTTGAATGAAGTGTGACATCTGTGTGAATTGAATTAACATTCAGACATCTGTGTGAATTGAATTAACATTCAGACATCTGTGTGAATTGAATTAACATTCAGACATCTGTGTGAATTGAATTAACATTCAGACATCTGTGTGAATTGAATTAACATTCAGACATCTGTGTGAATTGAATTAACATTCAGACATCTGTGTGAATTGAATTAACATTCAGACATCTGTGTGAATTGAATTAACATTCAGACATCTGTGTGAATTGAATTAACATTCAGACATCTGTGTGAATTGAATTAACATTCAGACATCTGTGTGAATTGAATTAACATTCAGACATCAGTGTGAGTTTGATCAACATTCCAGGCGTGTAAATAGAAAGTTGACTTAAAATGTCGTGTACAGTTCCTCAAGTTATTATTTAGTTCATTACTTTATCATTGTTCTTAAGCTTACTTTTGTACAGACTTGTAACCATTTATATAACTTTAAAGATAGTGCGTGTGAATTGTTGGCACAAGTGGAACAGGAGATTGGTAATACCAGCTCAATACGTAACATATATGTTTGTGTAACCAGTGCAGTATGTAAGATATGTGTTGGTAAAACCAGCTCAGTACATAACATGTATGTTGGTATAACCAGTGAAGTATGTAACATATATGTTGGTGTAATCAGTGCAGTACGCGTCGTAAGACATGGGACACTGTAACCCATATGTTATTTTACTGGCGGGGGTCAACTTTTACCCTCATATTGTATCTTCTACATTTTTTTATAACATATTAATATGTGACGTTCTGCCTGTTTATTGAATTTCCAAACATTATTCAAAGATAACTTGGGTATTTGAGTGTCTCATGAATGTTTGCTAACTTTAAGCGTAGGTTAAAGGTGAATATTCCAACAACATTTTATTCTGAGTTTGGGGCCTTACATATGAATATTTTTTTAGGAACTTTAATGAAGTAAGAGTTTTTAATTTAACAATGATAATTCTTTTCCAGATTTTTAGGTTCTTTTTCTTATAACAAATTCTCTTTGTCCCTTAGATACATTTTTGTCTGTTTGACTTAAGTGAATGATTGGTTGTTCACCATACTCAATATATTTTCTACATCATCTCTTTATAATTGGTTCTCCACTTGGATAATTTCCCTGATGGTAAGATCTGATGTGAATATTTTTTGTATGAACAAATATTTTGCCCTCGTAATGTTTACACAACTGACGTGGCAGCTGATCTGTTAGTGTTTCTTAAAATAAAAGTTCAATAAACAAATAATAAACATGTTTTGTATTGGTGCAGTGATTGGTGAAGTAAAGAAACCAGGTCATTAAATATTATTGGGCGGTTATATTTTATAGTTTCTTAATATGTCAGCTGATTTTAAAATTAATTTTTTTGTTTTTTTTTGGTTTTTGCATAATTTTCTGTGAAGCAAACATCTGCTTAAATTAGGCATTTTTTTATACTCAAAACAATTAACGTTCATTTCTACTCGAAACAATTAACGTTCATTTCTACTCGAAACAATTAAAGTTCATTTCTACTCGAAACAATTAACGTTCATTTCTACTCAAAACAATTAACGTTCATTTCTACTCGAAACAATTAACGTTCATTTCTACTCGAAACAATTAACGTTCATTTCTACTCGAAACAATTAACGTTCATTTCTACTCGAAACAATTAACGTTCATTTCTACTAGAAACAATTAACGTTCATTTCTACTCGAAACAATTAACGTTCATTTCTACTCGAAACAATTAACGTTCATTTCTACTCGAAACAATTAACGTTCATTTCTACTCGAAACAATTAACGTTCATTTCTACTCGAAACAATTAACGTTCATTTCTACTCGAAACAATTAACGTTCATTTCTACTCGAAACAATTAACGTTCATTTCTACTCGAAACAATTAACGTTCATTTCTACTCGAAACAATTAACGTTCATTTCTACTCGAAACAATTAACGTTCATTTCTACTCGAAACAATTAACGTTCATTTCTACTCGAAACAATTAACGTTCATTTCTACTCGAAACAATTAACGTTCATTTCTACTCCTATGCTGCTCCATGATAATAAAAGACTCAATTATTGTTCTCTCCACTTTGAGTTTTTCCTTAAGAATTAAGTAATATTACATTTGAAGAATAGAAGTTGTGTTTATCTAACAATTAAAGCCAGTCTAATAGAAGTTGTGTTTATCTAACAATTAAAGCCAGTCTAATAGAAGTTGTGTTTATCTAACAATTAAAGCCAGTCTAATAGAAGTTGTGTTTATCTAACAATTAAAGCCAGTCTATTTCAACATGCCTTGACTGAAGAATGTGTAGATAAAAGGTTTGCCACTACAACCAATGACAAGTAATTTGGTTTGGAAGTGTGTCATCGAGGTCAAGGTTACCATCTGGAGGGATCTGTTACTTAACCAGGGTGGCCAGACCTGTAGGAATTGAGAGCCTCATTGTAGCACTATGGGTCATTAAACCTGACTCTGAAATCTTCCAGTAATCCTTGTGACATAACTTTCATAAATTGTATGCAATCGGCAATATGAACACGAGAGCCGCATCGCAAGCTGCTGTTTGACAACTGTTGTCCTAGACAATGGCACTTACAAGAGAGTCCTCACAAGCTAGAGTAATGCACCTAAATACTGGAAACATTCTGATCATGTCTTTTATATGAATGCCTTGGAAAAGTTCAGAAAAGTAATAAATTAGACAACATCGGCCCTGGCATGACCAAAGGTATCAATACATTGTACTTTATTTTAACATTAGTTTAACTCAACAAGGACAGGTTATCTTTCCTTGTTTCCACTAGTTCCTGCGGGTGATCTCAACTTCACAATCAGACCCGAGGTCTTCTGCATAGGCAGAAACTCTCTCGTTGTCATCCAGAGTTACCTCTTGACCTTTGAACCTTATTATCATCTGGAAGTTCTCAGCCGGATCTAAAATACCCTGTTCTTCAAGTAGCCTGGCCTTGACCTTTACGTTGGAAATATCGGGGGAGGGGGGTGAAGTAAATGTACATTATTTTATGAATAAATTGTATCTAATTATGTAACACACTGGCACTGGCTTGTTTATGTTGATTCAATGTTTGTGCTCATAGTGTGGTCATAGTGTGGGCATAGCTATAGACGTCACATATTATTTCACATAAAAGTATAGGATAGATCTCCTGAAGAGGGCTGAGTGTGTGGCCAGGTCTCCTGACCCCATCAGCCAGTCAAGTCTGAATGCCATCATGAAAACTGCAACTTTTGGACCACAGCCCTGTTTGAAGAGACCTTTTAGCTGACACTGTTTTATTATGTCTTTTAATTTCTCTTTAAGTTTACATTAAGACTTAAGGTTGAGACAGGTTTATTTATTATTCTTTCAACATAATTATATCTGTAGTAGTTAACATGTCTTATAACATTATATCTATAGTAGTTAACATTTGTTATAACATTATAGCTATAGTAGTTTACATTTCCTATAACATTATAGCTATAGTAGTTGACATTCACATATGTAAATACACATCTTTATTTCATAGTTAACTTATGGCAGCCCTTGCCTTACCTCTTTTATGTAATCATCAAAAGAAAATTCGTCCTGCTCTTTAATTATATTGTTAGAGAACCTCACCAAGTTGACAATCACACTGTGGAGGTCAGATTCTGAAATGTCATTTGTGAGATTGACGTTTTGACATTTACAATCGTGTTTAGACTTAGATTGAAACTCATCTTTCGAACATAGAAAGTTGTCAAAGTGTCCAAACAAACTAGGGGACATAACCTGGTTTTATTATATTAAATGTTATTTTTTAATACTAAGACTTAGTTCGGATTTTTATTGTAGTCCTAATGGATTACTAATGAGTCTGATGTGTACACACTTGAAGAAGGAATATTAAAATATTTGACATATTGATGGCTGGTGCTTTTGGTTTGTGAGGCTATGACATTATGGGTAATCAATAGTATAACCAAGGGGTGCCCAAAGTCCGGCCTGCGGGCCAAAACCAGCCCGCGATGCAGTTTTGACTGGCCCTCGCCCTCATCTGAAATAATTAATTGAATGACTTAATATTTAATAAACGACATTATATATATAAGAAAAGTCGATTTTTTCCCATTTTTTAATTAAGTCAAATGATGGCGAAAATCGATGACGTTTATTTTTTAACAACGTGAAAATGGATTTTTAAAACCTGATGAAGTTATGTGCTGTCAAGTGTAAGAAATTCGTTGACGACCAGACCAAAGCGTGCTAACTATGACTAGCTGACTGAAACTGAATGCACTGAGAAGCTGAAGGAAATGGAAGCTGGATTTAGCTCACAAGTAACGTTTATTTTCAAGAATTTGTCAGGCAGATGAAAATTGCCCAAAGGAAAGTTATGAGGTGGCAACACTGAAAGCGAAAACATAGTAAATCTTTTACTGATGGCGAGTATGTAACAGATGCTTGATGAGAATACTTGAAAATAACTGTCCCGAGAAAAAATCAGGAATTTCCCAATGTTTGCCTGTCACGCCACATTGTGGCCCTCAGAATTAAAGAAATCTCATCTGACATTAAAAGACAATTAGAAGCAAAATCAGAAAAATTTGAATGTTTTCGATATCCTGTGATGAAAGCACTGATGCATCTGACACTGCCCTACTTCTTATTTTTTTAGAGGAGTAAATAATGACCTGTGTGTAAGTGAAGAATTACTTGACCTTCAGAGTCCAAAAAAAAAGGGGGGGGGGAAGACTTATTTGCTTCAGTTTGTTCTGTTATCAAAGACAAACTTTAGTGGAAAAATTATCTGGAATTATAATGAGATCCTTGCAATGACTGGTGAGCACAGTGGACTAGCAACACTTGTCTGTAACACAGTGGACTAGCAACACGTGTCTGTAACACAGTGGACCAGCAACACGTGTCTGTAACACAGTGGACCAGCAACACTTGTCTGTAAGTCAGCGCAGAGGGTGGCAAACCTTTTTAAACTTCACTGTATCATTCACCAAGTTCTTTGTACAAAGCATCTTAGATATCATCTTGTCATTATGTCAGGGATAAAAGCTATAAACTATATTCGATCTAAAGCCCTGTTTCAATCCAGTTTCAGCAGTTTCTTCTTGACATCTAGGGAGAATACGGAGATGGTGTGTATCACAATGGTGTAAGATGGCTCAGTCGGGGGACAGCACTTATCTTCTTATCTTATCTATACAGACGCTCCTTCTATGCAGAAGATAGTTGCGTCCACAGACCATGACAGATGATCTGTTGGCAAGTGATGCAGCATTCACAGGCCACGGCTTTGTGGGTTCCACGCATTACCCAGCCGCCTAACTACATGTAGTGTTAGGTACCCATTCGGAGCGGGGTGACTCAGGGACGCCCTAGGCCCCGGGAACAAACCCTTGCCTTCACACGGATTCGAACCCGTGACCATCGGTACGACAGTCCAGTGCGCTGCCACTCGACCACCACTTCAGGGCTTCTGCGCATGCAAAATAGAAATTGGGCAATTCATGTAAGATGAGAAACAACCAATTCCAGAATTATTTGATGCTGCTTGGCTGGGAGATTTTTATTTGATTTGATAAGACATCTAAACGTTCTTAACACAAATCTTCAAGGGCTCAATGCAGTGGTAATTATATTCACAACTGAGAACTAACTGCAACTTGTCTCAAATGCAGTCTAATACCACACATTTACCCTCACTGCAGGAAATCATTACAAATTTTCCAGAAAGAAGCTTCAATGAGCAAATGCACATGTATGTTGCAAATATCTCATTCATGGCTGATGAATTTCAAAGACGCTTTCAGGACTTTGAAACTATTGAAAAAGAAATCTTTTTTTTTGTGTCTTCATCTTTCACTGTTGACCCTGATAATGCTCCAGGTAATCTGAAGCTAGACCTTACTGAGTTGCAGAGTGATGCTGAATGCTCATTGTATTTAAAAGAGATTCGAACATTTGCTAAGAAAATGCTTAATTTTTTTGGCTCGACATACATGTGTGACAGACATTTTCAGTTATGAATTTTAACAAGAACCGTGTGAGGACGAGAATAAGTGACCCTCACCTGCATGATATCATACGTATTAAAACCAGGATCATTTAGCCTGACCTCACCTATTTACTGCATTCAAGATCTCAGTTTCACCCTTCCCATTAAAAGTTTGCAAAAAAAACTCCTCAACATATGTCATTTTTGTTTATTATTTTAATCCGGCACGCGAATATCTTTACTTCAAGGAATATGGCCCGTCATACAAAATGTTTGGACGCCCCTTGTATAACCTATATACTGTATGTACTGTATATATATATAATACTAGGGGTTGTAGTGCGCCTATGGTGCCCACTTTTATGGTGTGTCAAAAGCCCAAGTAACTTATCCTTGTTTGATAAATACGAAATATCAAACTTCCTGAAATGTACACAAAGTATTTTATCATTATAAATCCTCTTTTTACATCGTTCCCTTCTCCAAAATTAAAATATAATCTAAACAATGACGTGATATAATATTTTTTACGCCGAGTCTTTAATTTATAATAATTTTGCACAGCTCCCAAATCACACCTTGTATTAAAATATAAGCTCAAACAATGACGTCATAGCGTTACGGATACAATGATCCATCCAGTGAGCCAGTGACTTGGACTATTATATTATTTGTATAAACAAAGTTGAGATAGTATTTGTATGTATTTTTGTATCAACAGTTTGTTACACAATCAAGAGAAAATCCCAACGATAGAAAATTGCCAACTTGGAAATAACAGTCTTCTATATATATAATTCACCAACCGAGTATATGCAAAGAAGCATGACGAATGACCTTTGCTGGGTTCGACCAATCAGTTTATGGTTTGGCAAGCGGAGGTGGTAGAGAGAGGGGCAAAAATGTTTCTTGCGTTGTTCCTTCACATAATAACATGTGATTCGTAGTGTAGTGGTTATCACGTCCGCCTTACACGCGGAAAAGTCCTGGGTTCAAGCCCCAGCGAAAACATTATTTTTTTAATTTTTAAAAATGTGTGTTTGTGCCCGTTCTTTCCCCCCTTTTTTTGCGAACATGGCTGACCCTCGCTAGGGTCGGCCAATCACAGTTTATGGTTGGCAAGGTAGGGTGGTGAAGGGTGGTGGGCAGGTAGATAACCGCAGTGCGAATGTCTCAAGACCAACAATGCGTCGGTGGTCCCCCCAAAATCGACGTTCACTCGCGTTGTTTCGATTTCTTCGTGCTGTACTTTGTGTCCGTTCTTTCCCCCTTTCTTTGCACTATCCATGAGCAAGTCTGCGGCGTATGCTACGCCACAGGGAGTATCTAGTTCGTTATACCATACATATGGTGTTACTACAGTGACAGTCTGTAGTGATACAGTGACAGTCTGTAGTGCTACAGTGAAATACAAAATACACAAACAAATTGTGCAATGAAAACAATAAATTTGAGCTTTATTTTTAGACTGATACGACAGTAAACGTTTCGGCTAATGCCTTCATCAGTACAACATAAAATACATTCTTACAATACTTACATAAGTAATAATAACATTCTTAAAAAATATTGTATTTTAAAATATTTATGTTAAATAAAAAGAAAGGAAAAACAAAAACAAACATGGACACAGGATATAGCAAAAAGGGGGCCCCCCTTTTTTGCTATATCCTGTGTCCATGTTTGTTTTTGTTTTTCCTTTCTTTTTATTTAACATAAATATTTTAAAATACAATATTTTTTAAGAATGTTATTATTACTTATGTAAGTATTGTAAGAATGTATTTTATGTTGTACTGATGAAGGCATTAGCCGAAACGTTTACTGTCGTATCAGTCTAAAAATAAAGCTCAAATTTATTGTTTTCATTGCACAATTTGTTTGTGTATTTTGTATTTTATTTAAAAGCTTTATTGCAGTCCCATTCTATATGATGTATTAGTGCTACAGTGACAGTCTGTAGTGCTACAGTGACAGTCTATAGTGCTACAGTGACCGCCTATAGTGCTACAGTGACCGCCTATAGTACTACAGTGACAGTCTATAGTGCTACAGTGACAGTCTATAGTGCTACAGTGACAGTCTATAGTGCTACAGTGACAGTCTAGTGCTACAGTGACAGTCTGTAGTGATACAGTGACAGTCTTTAGTGCTACAGTGACAGTCTGTAGTGCTACAGTGACAGTCTGTAGTGCTACAGTGACAGTCTATAGTGCTACAGTGACAGTCTATAATGCTACAGTGACCGTCTATAGTGCTACAGTGACAGTCTATAGTGCTACAGCGACAGTCTATAGTGCTACAGTGATAGTCTATAGTGATACAGTGACAGTCTTTAGTGCTACAGTGACAGTCTGTAGTGCTACAGTGACAGCCTGTAGTGCTACAGTGACAGTCTATAGTGCTACAGTGACCGTCTATAGTGCTACAGTGACCGTCTATAGTGCTACAGTGACAGTCTATAGTGCTACAGTGACAGTCTATAGAGCTGCAGTGACAGAGGTTGTTTGACATGTTTTTTTAAAACGTATTGATGGATCTTAAAAACTGTAGGTTGGGGAGGTAGACGTTACGACCCTAATGTCCTATCGGGAAATGGAAATCCAGAAAGAAAGAAATTTCCGTGAAACAGCAACATTTTGGGGTCCACCCAGCTCCGAATGTGTACCTGACACTAGTTAGGGAAACAAAGGAGGCTGGGAAATTGCGTGGTCACTCATAGCTGTGGCCTGTGAACGCTGCATCACTTGGCAATACGGTCTTATAAAAACGAAGGAAGTAATAATCTTGTGTATAGAATGAGCGTCCGTAACAGATACAATGTCTCTTTTTGTTGAGACATGCTGTCTGAAAGACCGGCTATAGTAGTGGTATAAGCGTAAAGTAGTAACAATGAATAGGGCAATTAATTCTAAGCTGGAAAAATCAAAGGGTAAAAAATCTAACACTCAGAAAGACATGGATTTTAAAAACACACTTTTCTTGTTTCATTGGCAAGAACAAACACAAATTCTCATTCCTCGCGTTTAGCATTCATGCGTGGAATGGATTGCCTGATCAAACAATGAAAATCGACACACTATCAACATTCTATTAAACATGTACGACTAGACATAAACTACGGATAAGCGAGGACGTAATATTCATGAGCGTCTGTTCGATATGATAAGATAATATGAGATAAGGATTCCAGAGCAAACCTGGGTCTGAGGTTAATTTTATTAGTTTCACATCAATCCCAGCTATAACACCAAACAAGCACAAGCTGTAACACCACACCATTCCCAGCTATAACAACACACTAGCCCCAGCTATAACACCACATCAGCTCTAACTATAACATCACATCAATCCGGACTATAAAACCACATCATTCCAAGCTATAACACCATACTAGCCCCAGCTATAACACCAAATCAGTCCAGGCTATAACACTACATCAGTTCCAGCTATAATACCCACATCCAGCTATAACACCATCAGCTCCAGCTATAACACCACATCAGCCCAGCTATAACACCACATCATACCAGCTATAATACCACACCAGCTCCAGCTATAACACCATACAGCTCCAGCTATACCACCACATCAGCCCAGCTATAACACCACATCATCCCAGCTATAACACCACATCATCCCAGCTATAACACACATCAATCCCAGCTATAACACCACATCAATCCCAGCTATAACACCACATCAATCCCAGCTATAACACCACACCAGTCCCAGCTATAACACCACATCAATCCCAGCTATAACACCACATCAATCCCAGCTATAACACCACATCAATCCCAGCTATAACACCACACCAGTCCCAGCTATAACACCACATCAATCCCAGCTATAACACCACACCAGTCCCAGCTATAACACCACATCAATCCCAGCTATAACACCACATCAATCCCAGCTATAACACCACATCAATCCCAGCTATAACACCACACCAGTCCCAGCTATAACACCACATCAATCCCAGCTATAACACCACATCAGTCCCAGCTATAACACCACATCAGTCCCAGCTATAACACCACATCAGTCCCAGCTATAACACCACATCATCCCAGCTATAACACCACATCAGTCCCAGCTATAACACCACATCATCCCAGCTATAACACCACATCAGTCCCAGCTATAACACCACATCAGTCCCAGCTATAACACCACATCAGTCCAGCTATAACACCACACCAGCTCCAGCTATAACACCACACAGCTCCAGCTATAACACCACATCAGCCCAGCTATAACACCACATCACTCCCAGCTATAACACCACACCAGCTCCAGCTATAACACCATACTAGCCCAGCTATACACCACATCAGTCCCAGCTATAACACCACATCATCCCAGCTATAACACCACATCATCCCACTATAACACACATCAATCCCAGCTATAACACCACATCAATCCCAGCTATAACACCACATCAATCCCAGCTATAACACCACATCAGTCCCAGCTATAACACCACATCAATCCCAGCTATAACACCACATCAATCCGGACTATAACACCACATCAGTCCCAGCTATAACACCACACCAGTCCCAGCTATAACACCATATCAATCCCAGCTGTAACACCACATTAGTCCCAGCTATAACACCAAATCATTCCCGCCTATAACACCACATCAATCCCGCTATAACACCACATCAATCCCAACTATAACACCACATCAATCCCACCTATAACACCACATCAATCTCAGCTATAACACCACATTATTACCAGCTATAACACCACTTCAATACCAGCTATAACACCCCACCAGTCCAAGCTATAACACCACATCAATCCCAGCTATAACACCACATCAATACCAGCTATAACACGACATCAATACCAGCTATAACACCCCACCAGTCCCAGCTATAATGTCATGGCGTGATTATGGCCGCTTTAAGTTAAGCACCGGGTGACATGTTTGTGAAGGAATGCTCTCCTATACGCCTTATCAAAAGCCTTGAGGTGTGGACGTGATATGCCTTGTTTTATGACCCTTAATATTCACTTCAAGTAATTAGAATTGCAAAATAAAACAACTTACCTAATTCTTCAGCCATTTCACAGAAATCAATTAAATTACATAAATGTATTTGTCAACATGAAACCATAAAGAGCCACACAAGCGTGAAGTCAAGGTATTGATTTGTTGAATGGGTTATTTTTGTTATGGGAAAATCCAATTGAACTTGGCTTCACGCGACGCTACTGCCGTTATTTTACTAAAATAAAATATGCAAGTTGTTTTTAATTAGGAAATTGTTGGATTACAGCATTTGGACAATGCTGGATTTACGTATCTTTTCTTATCTGTTACAGACGCTCCTTCTTTACAGAACATTATTGCGTCTTAAGCTTATCCATGGTTTATATCTACTCTTGCATTTCTATTTGGGTTTTAAATGTTGAGCACACCGTGCCATCTTCTGAAGGTCTAAGATCATTAGTTAGCTTGACATTCCGACTATACATGACCTCACAACGAGTGCACTTGGTTGAGGCCCGTGAAGAAGTGTGATATACAAATTCTCAACTGAACACTAAGAAAACGTTTTCTTGAGAGTGATATACCTGCTAAACTAATATGATAGCTGTTGGTATGATCTACAGTTGAGGGTAAAAGTGATGGAGACACTCCAGCTTCTGCCAATTATCATTTTATTATTTAACCTTTAATTTATATCTTTAGAAATTCCGTAACAGTCTGACTAATATGAACATACATTTTTTAGCAGATTCCACCCAGTGGCACACATCTTGTGTACAAACAATCTTAGGATCATAAGACCTCGGCCACATAGACAAGCACCAAAAAATCTTAGGATCTCTAGAACTTGCTCACCACATTATCAAGCACAAAGTCTCCGTCTGCATCTGCATCTACTGCTGTGTGAGAATAACTTTGTCACAAAGGCGAGCTCCAATGTAGAGGAAACAGATACATTTAAAAATACAGACGGGATGTTGAATACTTTGTGTCAAAGTTTTAAGAAGGATCACATAGAGCTTCAATCGTTGACGTTTATAAATGCCAGTCATCTGTCACTAGTTTAATATCAACATGATAAGTCCTAATTGTTGGTGCACTGTTTGCACAGACTTTCTAGCATGTTTCTCAAAGAGTTGATGTAGTAGCAAAGAATTAAAGAAAAAATTGTGCTGTTGAAAAAATGTTCCCAATGATGGTGGCCTTGAGTTAATCTGAACTATGACAAATAAATAAAGATGTTTAAGATGTCCCTTTTTCTTGAATAACAAATTTGAATATTTACATATAAAAGCTGGAACAATTTATGTAATAAGTGTGGATAAAATTATCACATTTTTATTACAAATTTGGTGCTATTATGTCAGTAAACATGAACAAAAACTTTATAAAAAAACAACTAAGCAACAATGTTCCCTGTAAGGTTCATTGGTCCGTGTGCATAGTAAAAAAACTCATGTGCAAAGTTGCGAAGCATCCATTTTTTTAGCAATATTTTACCAAATTTGCTGTGTGGTATTTCTAAACTGCTGCGAGGCGTCGGTAAGATATCTGCACGGCCGCGCACCCGCGCAGCTTAAAGGGAACATTGCTAAGCAAGTCATTTTTTTTGAAATCCAGGTCATTAAAAAAGAAATCCAAGTCATTATTTATAATAAATCATTCTTTAAATTCAAGTCATTGTTTGAATCCCAAGTCATTTTTTAAAATCTATGTTAACTTTAGTTTATAATATGTAAGTTAATTTGACCAAATTCATTAAATGAAATTATGGACAATGTTAACCAAATGATGTAATAATAATAATAAATGATGGACAGTATGATGAAAAGTATGATGGACAGTACTGTAGTGTTACTTTTTCAATTTATTTCACTCTATAACTATAATCGTTCAATTAAAATTTCATGAGATTTTTTTGGATCAAAAATTTAAATATCAAAACATTACTTCTAGATTCATAATACTATAAATGATTAAATGTATTCTTAAAAATTGTAAGAAAGGAACAACAAAATTAGCATATTAAACATATGAAGACCTCAAGGGAAGAAACTGCTATGTGACATTTACATTTTTTTATAGTAATCCCCCTTGTATCTGATAGAAGATCAAAAATAGAGTACACTGAATGAGATTTTATGAAAAAAATGATGTCTCTGACCCTATGAAAAAATTTAAATCTATTTAGTTAATATATAAGAAATCTGTATAATTTTGAACTTTAAAACTTGAATATCTCAAAACTACAAAAATGTGACATGGCCGTTTATTCCCTTGAGCTCTTCATATGTTTTAAGTATTTTGCATCTTAACCATTCATGGTATTTTAAAAGGGTTAAGCATTTAAATATTTTGATAAAACACCGGCAAAGGTCTTAAACTGATTAAAATACCAGCCGCTTTCCTTACTCCCACTTTTTATTTTGAACTAAAAAAACCCCAAAATACAACATTAAAATAACACATCACAACATGCTAGATTTGAGATTATTACTGGAGTTACAATTGTTTCACATTTATGTTACACTTCACGACCAAATTAAAGTAATAGAATAAATAATGGAACAAAATATTTAAAGCTTTGTAAACTGACAGAAAATTTGAAAGGAAGTTTGTGACGAAAGTAAATGTCTTCACAGCTGCTGTACAACAAAATAAGAAATATTTAAAATATCCCAAGATCAAGACTAAAAAATAATTTGTTTAAAGCTAACTATTTTAAATTTTAAATGTTTAACAATGTTAAAAGTCAGTTATTTAACAAAGTTGAAAGTCAGATATTTTAAAATTCTAAATGTCTGATATTAAAAGTAAAAACAAATTAAAAAATCTAGTTGAAGTGAAGCAAGTCCAACTATTTCCCAAGTTAACGTAGTTGCTGCCCTTGATTCCAAGGTTTATTATCGAATATTAGTTACTGCCCTTCATTTCAACTTTAAACTGTTCAGGTTTTATTGGCCTTGGATCTTTGTCAGGTGTTCTGTGGACAAATCAATCAACATAGGTTTATTTATAGAACAATTCACAACTCCTTAAAAAATGTTCCCCAAATTTGCTTCTTATAATTAGTTATTACACAAGACAAATAAGCACATTATAAGAATAATCAGATTAAATTGCAAAATTATTGCTTAGAGAGTTTTTAAAAAGTTTTTAAAAAGTACATTTAAAAAAAATATTTTTGTAAGACACATATTTTACAAATGTTCTGTAAATGAATGTGCTATTTCCAGGTTAAAACCTACATTTGGTATAGCACTGTTAATTATTTTCCTTTTCTCTATCGTAGCTTCCATTTTTTGTTCAAACAAAAACTTAATTAAGAAAAGTCTCATACTTTAAAATAACCAGGACAATATTGTACTGTACATACACTCTATAATAGTCTATAAATCCATGTTCAGCTTCCAATACTGTATTTGCATAGGACTCTCTATTTTAAATTAATTATAGCAAAGAAAAAAAAAGGATTCTAATTTTTCTTTTACCCTTTTAGGACAATCTCCAGCTCAATATCAGACGCCAAGTCTTTCAAATAATGTCTAACAGTTTTATTGTCCTCTAAGCCTATCCTGGTTTGTTGTAGCCCTAGAATCACCATGGCGTAAAGTGAGGGATCATAAATTGTTTTTTTCAAACATTTGGTTTTCTCCTGAAAATAAAAATTAAAACTTTAAATTTTATATCTTATCTTATCTTATCTTATATTAATTAGAAGAATAAAAAGATTTTTGTTTCTATCAGGTAAGAAAAGAGAGAAAATAATTTTAAAAGTCTGTATTTCCTAAATTTTAGTTTATCAATCAAGTTTTTAAAACAAGTTGGTAAAAGTAAGTTAATTTTATTATATTTTTTAAGTTTAATATTTTGATCTTTGAAATATAAAATAAAAATAAGAAATATAAGATTAGTAAAATTTGTGACAGTGATTTAGAAATAGAAAACAAAGCCAGTACAAGCTTATGTGTTTCAAATAAATCAAAATTGAAATGACATACATGTACAGTAATATTGAAAACTCATAATTAATGTCACTTACCATTTCAATTGTACTTTCCACAGGAAAAAAGATGTTTTCTTTAAAGGTACTATCAGGTAAAACCACTTTTTTAATATTAACTCCTTGGATTTCAACCTCTGAAAAATAATAACAATAAGTCCCAAGTAATGATATGAACAATAAGTCCCAAGTAATGATATGAACAATAAGTCCCTAAGTAATGATATGAACAGTAAGTCCCAAGTAATGATATGAACAGTAAGTCCCAAGTAATGATATGAACAATAAGTCCCAAGTAATGATATGAACAATAAGTCCCAAGTAATGATATGAACAATAAGTCCCAAGTAATGATTTGAACAATAAGTCCCAAGTAATGATATGAAAAATAAGTCCCAAGTAATGATATGAACAATAAGTCCCAAGTAATGATATGAACAGTAAGTCCCAAGTAATGATATGAACAGTCATTTGTTATCAATTAATAAAATATATAAATATCTATGTTATACAAGTATCTTTCAATACTAATTGAAAAAATGATTAATTTACAATTTGTACTATGTAATCTGAGGTTCCCATAGTTGTGGTAGTAACAATTGTACAAACAAGGAGTTCACTCAAGTCTAAACCTAATATGCAGCCATAAAAGTTGAAAACAATGTTGAAATTAATATTGAAAAATCAGAAAATAAATAATTGATCAGAAGATCATGTTTTCAGCAGATAAGAGAACCAAAGATGGGCAGCGGCGTAGCGTGGGTATGTGCTGCCCGGGGCAGTCGCCCCCTACAGCAATCACATACACGTACTACTCAAAACTATGACTACTAGTGGGGCACAGTGGTCGAGTGGCAGCGCGCTCTACTGGCGTACCGATGGTCACGGGTTCGAATCCATGCAAAGGCAAGGATTTGTTCCCGCGGCCTAGGGCGTCCCTGAGTCACCCAGCTCCGAATAGGGTACCTAACACTAGTTAGGCGGCTGGGTAATGCGTGGAACCCACAAAGCCGTGCCTGTGATTGCTGCATCACTTGCCAACAGATCATCTGTCATGGTCTGTGGACGCAATTATCTTCTGCATAAAAGGAGCGTCTGTATAGATAAGATAAGATAAGATAAGATAGTAGTTTGCTGTTGATCACTGAGATGAATTGTGACTAGTCTAATACAAATGCTGCACCTAATAAACATGTGTGTGTCCCATAATCTCTTTTCCAGGTCGTAGGGGGTTCTAATATTTTAATTTTTGTGATTAAACATTTCTAAAACTGGAAATTTTCCTTCTGATGTCATGCACTTAACATTTAACTTTACTGTAACTTACCGAGATCTCCTTCACTCTCACAGTTGTCCATTTTTATTAATGGCAATTCTAAGAACTAAGAAGAGAAGAAAAAATATAGTTAAAATAAATCTAATCTAAGAATATAAACATTACATGTCAACTGTAAAATCGGTAATTTCCTTAACAATTAAACGGTGTAAAGTTTATTCCTTAGCCTTAGCACTTAGGCCCTCCGCCTCCTTTATTTGAACATTTTTTAGCTAGCTTGTATTATTTCAAAATTAAGTATTAGGAATTGTAACATAACTGTTGCAATTTCTTTACAATGAAACTAATTAAAACTAATAATGAATATTCATTCAATAAAAATATATATTAAATAAGAGGAGAATTGGAATAAAACTTAGAATTTTAATTTTATTAACTTGCACCGGAAATACCCATAAGAAATATATATTTTACTTTTACAAACTCTTCCATTTTAATTTTTAGTAAGAGTACGATCAAGACTCACTAAGACTAAGACTAAGACAGCAACTAAATTACTATGTCAATGTCATACTATGCCTGGATGTCTTAAAGAAAGACTTGAATGGGTAATTAAATAACGTTAGTTAAAAAATAGTAATCATTTATATTTATATGAATATGATTTATTAATTCAAGTTCAAATTTCAACGTTTCTTGTGACGTGTATCTTGGAGTCTTGGCACTCTTGGAGATGCAAAGTAAAGTGAAAAGTCAGCATGCAGAGCACTTTGATGTTATTGATATTGCCTATTGATATTGCTAGTGACCGCGGTGCTAAGCTTTTCTTTATAATATTATAAGTTATCTCCCAGATTAAAAATAAAATAAAACATTATTGAATTATAATTATATTATATTTATATCATTATTATCATTATGATCAATGATTAGGACTTAGGAAACTTGGAATGTTGAAATTTTAGAAGTTTAGGAGCGCATGAAAAGTATTTTAAATTTTTGCTAATAATTGAAACATTGATTTTAAAACGAAGTGATTATTCGCACGGTTTTGGCAGTGTGGATAATGCAGAGTATTATCCGCATGGGTCGCGATGCATGCGTCTTCGAGTGGCTGGTCACGTTGAAAAAAAAATGCACTCGGTGTAGACAAAGACAAAATAATGGCAGATATCACTCGATTGATTTAGGCTAAATGTGTAATTTATATGCTAATACTAATTAAAATGTCACGGTGGTCGAGTGGCATGCGCACTCGGCTGGCGTACCGATGGTCACGGGTTCGACTCCAAGTGAAGGCAAGTATTTGTTCCCGGGGCCTAGGGCGTCCCTGAGTCCACCCAGCTCCGAATAGGTACCTAACAATAGTTAGGGAAATAAAGGCGGCTGGGTAATGCGTGGAACCCTTATAGCCGTGGCCTGTGAGCACTGCATCACTTGCCAGCAGAACGGCATGGTCTGTGGATGCATTAATCTTCTGTATAGAAGGAGCGTCTGTATAGATAAGACAAAATGTAATGATTACTGAAATTTTAAAGTAGCACTGCCATAAAAATTTATAGTTGAGCAATTAATGATAATAACTTATAATTTTAAAATTATGAAATTTTTCATCAGCTTCTCCAGGTGAGTTGTTGACTTGACTTATCTATACAGGCGCTCCTTCTATGCAGAAGATAGTTGCGTCCACAGACCATGACAGATGATCTGTTGGCAAGTGATGCAGCGTTCACAGGCCACGGCTTTGTGGGTTCCACGCATTACCCAGCCGCCTAACTACATGTAGTGTTAGGTACCCATTCGGAGCTGGGTGACTCAGGGACGCCCTAGCCCCAGGAACAAACCCTTGCCTTCACACGGATTCGAACCTGTGACCATCGGTACGACAGTCCAGTGCGCTGCCAGTTGTTAGTCTAAGCCTAATTCCATTAGTCATAATGGTACGCGGATCGAATCCTAGGACGGTCTTACATATTTTTTTATAATATATTTTTTTTGGGGGGGCGGGGGGGGGGTTATTTGTTTTACAACCACAGTGAGGATATTTGCAAACACTCAAGCAGGCTCTTTCCCAGAAACATTTTATTATTCTCCCCCAGCCCCACCCGTCTTATTTATTGTGTTAGTCACTGTTACAGACTCTCACTTTTAAATTTTTATGCCGTACCATTATATAGTTTTTCGCTTTTGCATGCTTTAAATTAAATTAACTAATGGATTTATGATGACCACAGGTATGATGCTAGTTTTGTGGAGAATAATAATTAAACTTTTTAATTACGCTGTAATTACAGAGTCTCGTACAATTATGAATGAAAGTTAATAAAGGTACATCATAATATATAGAATAATAAAAAAATCCGTAAAAAAACAAGTTTTTGACTATAAATCCTTTATGTACGAGACTTAACTAAAAGAATGTTCATTATAATACGCAGCGCAAGACCATCCAAAAATACAAAATTGTAGTTGTGTCGTAAAACATGTTTAATATAATGCGCACCGATCAGGAATATGTTTATTAAAAGTGTTGTCAATAAAATACCCACCTTATTGCCTGATAGAAAGGTTGTTCAATATAATGCGCACCCTTACACTCTATCTAAAAAAATAACATGATACATAGGAATAAATAAAATAATCTAAAAAATCAATAATACAATTACGGTACATGTGATCGATCTGAAATTTTGATACATTGTTTTTATCATCGGTACGAAACTGCCTGCAAAATTTCAGCTCGCTAGCTTACGAGGAAGTGGGTTAAAAATTGATCCAAAGTTTTGGCGACAAGGGTGCAAGGGTTCAAGGGTGCAAGCAAGCAAACACCACCAGTTAATATAAAGGATTTAAAAATACAAAGTTGAGTGCACTGGAACATTAGTTTTATATCAGCTAAATCCGTAGTACTACTAATTAATTAATTAATGATTAATCATTAACTAACGGCATGCAGGTCGCTCAGATTATTGCTAAAATGGATACAGATAAAAGATTCCAGTCACTCGAAAGACGGTTAAAATAATTTAATTAGTTTGACATTATTCTCACGGTCAAAACCGTGCGAAACCGTGCGAATAATGTTCGACATTGTCCGCACGGTTTTGACCGTGCGAATAATGTTGAACATTATTCGCACTGCCAAAACCATGCGAATAACGCTTGCCTTTTTAAAATGTTTTTTCTTTTTAAAATTTAAATCTAAATTTATGTTATTTAAAGAAAAAAATTCAACATTTAAAAAAACAATATTTAAATTCTGAAAAGCCCAGTTGGACCTATTTAAAGTGTGTTGAAATGCTAAAATAAAACCTACAGCATACATACAGTCTTCTACTTCTGTATATAACATTTTTTGTATGTTACTTTTTAATCTTGTTTATTAAATGTGGGGGATCTTTAGATGTTCTCTGTGTCTGATCATATACTTGATCATTTCACACTGCCCTGTGAACAAGAGTTGGTGGTCTCACTGATTTGGAACAAGTAAGACAATTTGGCAGTTAGTAAGGGTCAGGAACTTTGTGAATGGGAAAATAAGAATTTCAATTTCATGATTGAACATTTTAAAAGCTAAACAAATTTTTTTTGTTTAAAAAAAATAATTTTTTTTTAAGTATTGAATATTTGTTAGCTTTTAAAAGCTATCAAATATTCAATACTTAAAAAAAAAGACTTTTTTTATCAGAATATTAAAATATAGAAATGTATTTTAATGTTACTTTTCTGAAAAATCAATTTTTCATGCAGCATTTTGTTTCCATTTTGGTTGTTCATTTGTCTGTATGCTGTGTTTATCCCAGTGGTTGAGAGAGGTCAATGACATGATGACTGGTTTAATGCCAATATCAATCATTATCTTATCTTATCTTATCTTATCTGTTTACAGACGCTCCTTCTATACAGAAGATTATTGCGTCCTACACTTATCTATGGTTTGTGTCTAGTCCTGCATTTTTATTCGAGATTTAAACGTTGATAAAGTGTTGGTTTACCTGGATTCTTCAGGCAACCCATTCCACGCCCGAAGTCCGGACGGGAAGAATGAAAATTTGTATGTGTTTGTTCTTGCATACGGAATAAGAAAGGTGTTTTTATCCTTATGTCTATCTGAGGGTTGTATTAAGTTATCTTTGTGTTGTATTTCTAAATTAGAATTAATTGCTTTATGTAGGATTACTACTTTGCTCTTGGTTCTTCTATCCTCTAGTGTTTCAAGGTTTAATGATTTAACTAATGGTGTTATTCTTGTCAGTTTTGAATATTCTCCAGTAATGAATCTGGCAGCTCTTTTTTGAATTTGTTCTAGTTTATCAATGTTTTCTTTGGTGGATGGGTCCCATACAGAAGATGCATATTCTAGTACAGGTCTCACCAAAGTGAGATAGCATTTTAGTTTTATATCTCTATTACATTTGTTAAAGTTTCTTTTTATAAAGCCTAAGATTTTGTTTGATTTTTTTATACTTTCATTGACATGGGGATTCCATGATAGTTTCTCATTTATTAAGACTCCTAAGTATTTTGCATCTTTAGTTTGGGTCAGCTCTTTACCATGAATGTAGTATTTTGAATTTATTTGTTTCTTTAATTAATTTATTTAAAGATAAAAATTTGAATACTATGTTATACACTGTAATTACAAATTAAATAAAAACTTAAAAGAAAAGACCTTATTGCACAAAGTATTTAGTATTTTTAAGTATAAGTAAAACAAATTAAATTTAATTGTTATTAAATTAATTTTTTTTTATATTTATGGTTTAGTTTATTTAATTTTAGTGCACATCTCCACAGTCTCTCTTTGTACAGTGGATTTTGATGAATTTTATAAATTACTGGTATTTTATACTTTTTTAATGAGGGGCCGTCCATAAATGACGTCACGCGATTTTGGCAGATTTTTTACCCCCTCCCCCCCCTCGTCACAAAAAGTTAGACCCCCCCTCTAAAAATACGTCACAAAGCTTTGACCCCCCCCCAAATAAAAATAAAAATAAATTTTAAAAAAATAAATAAAACCTCATTTTCTATTTGAAAATAAGCATGTTTCAAATCACTTTTATTGTCATTTAAGCATTTATTATTTATTTAGTGAAGGTCTACAGTGTAATATTGTAACCCGCATTTTTTTAAAGGTTTAACCGGCCTTCAGAAAACGAACTGTGTTAACATCCTTAGATTACATTTTATTTTAATGCATACAAATTAAACATTGACTATTAATCATCACGGTTAACGTCTTTGCTTAGAAAAAAAATTATTTAAAAATAATATTTTTAAAATGTATTTTTTAAAAATCCCTCAATTGACTGACGGGCATCCCGTAGGAAAGAGGCCGGCGAACAGGGGTAAATAACCTAATCTGGGGTCAAAAGGGAATTCTTGGGGGTAATGCAGACTCATTTGGGACATATAACATCCACTACAATCCACCAGATATATTAAAATATGTCACGTGTACGTGTACGCTTGGAACATATGCCCATTATTGAACCGGTTCCTTCCAGAAAATGCATTTTTAAAAATTTGACACCTATGTGGATTTCTTACCTACTACTATACGAAGACACCTAAATCCACCCTACTTTCATTTATATTGACTCGAGTGACAATAGGCCTAATCTTAATCCACATGACTTGACTGTATCAAGTATCCTTTCTGTGATATTTAAAATTAATGCCTTAAAAACTAAGCTAAGAAGAAAAGTTGTTTTGTGCTCCTCTTGAATTGCGATGTCAAGAATTTGATGCATTCAATAAAGTTAATGAATACTTGATTAACTTTAAATGGGCTCATTTATCATTATATCTAGAATGGCCAGGGGCGTTTGACCAAAAACCAATCGAACAATTATATCAAAATCAAATTTAAAACGTTTATAATTCTATCAAATAGATCCCCCCCCCCTTTAAAGAAAAATGATATTCCGTGTCGTTTTGACTTAAAATATCTACACATAATCCTATTCAGATCATTTTTAGACACTTGTCATGCTTGTAAAACTCACCAGTAGCATTTTTGGGGGAGGGGGGGCTAACGAGGCTCCCCCAAATCCCCGAGTCATGTGAGCAGCACCTAGAGTCTGGGGGTTGGGGGGGGGCGTAACGCACACATAAACTTGTATATTTTGGGGTAACGGGCAAAAAAGTCGCCTGCCGTGAGAGAACCAAGCGGAGCTGCGGTTACATCACAAATGCTTTGATGTCAACATCAAACAAAGCAGGGTAACAATTTCATACGTTATCTTGGGGGTTCTCAAACTTAATGATTATAATTAGATTTAATTTTCATTTCTTGATAGCTTATGCCAACCAGCGTCTGATGGCCTATCGACCGGCACATTGAGAAGCACTGATTTTAAAAAGAAAAAAAAGTCATTAAATAAATTGTAAGCGACCAAATATTTCAGTGGAAGTTTTATTTAAAGTTACCCTTTTGATGTGACGTCACATTTCTTTAACCCCCCCTCCCTCCCCCTCGTCACAAAAGTGTGACCCCCCCTCCCCCCCTAGGTGCGTGACGTCATTTATGGATGGCCCCTGAGATTCAACTTGTCTATAATAGTATTTAAATATCTTTTATTAAATTAAAGTTATTCTTTTATTTCCAGATCTTATTTAATTATAAAGTATATTATCATCCAATTTTCTGAGGTGACTTCAAGAAATTCCCCAGCATCACATTGATTGATTGGTATTATTAAACACAGAGATGGCAACTCTTTCATCTGTTAATCCTGGTAATTAATTGTAAAAAATTATTCTTTATGCTGTAACATTGTAGAAACATGTCAATTTTAACAATTAACTCGGAATCCTAATCTTCACGTTTTTTTTTCAAAAATAAATTTCTATTAGATTAAATTAAATTATTTTGATTATTTTGAAAAAAATCTAATATTAAATTTGACCTTAAAATTCACTTAATTTATTCATTGACACTTTTAAGTTGAGTTGTACATTTAAAAAAATCAATTTTACTCATGGATTTATTTAAAATGTAATATTCAATATAATTATAGCAGCCTAAATAATTGTTAAGTTTTTAGGTTTTAATCTTTTATTATCATCACAATTAGAGATTGTCCCATTTTTTAGCCTGTTGACCCAATTTTGGGTTGTAAACAAATCGTTGACATTGTCATTGAGTGAAAATTTTATTTAGAAAAATATCTAACATTAAAGTTTTAGAAATGTTCCATCCTAAATCTAATACCTGTATCTTGTATGGTCTGAGATAAAGCAATTTAATAGGATGTGGGATAAGCCTGAAGCCTTCATGAGCAAACAAACAGAACACCCCAAAAAAAACAACAAACAAATCAACAACTTAGCTGCAATATAGAATCCTAACAGACATCAATCAAAAAGCAATATTTGATTGAATGGCTTTTAATTTCTTATTACCTGGCTTCATACCAGTCCATCCTCATTACTATGGTGTGACCTGTAGCTTCATACCAGCCCCACCTCATTACTATGGTGTGACCTGTAGCTTTATACCAGCCCCACCACCAGTCCCACCACCAGCCCCACCTGTAGCTTGTTCATTCATCCATATAGTTTTGTCATGATTTCTGCTTTAAATTAAAAGAAAAAGTATTCAACAGTGATGTCAGTAAAATATCAACATCTGGATAAATTGAAGTATCAAGCAACAATTTTGCTCCGTTATTTCTTGTCTTACAAGTCCATGTATTATATTTATATTTTTAAAATTTTTATTATTTCAAGAATCTGATTGTCTTAACATCAATTTAAAAGTTGTTCTTCCCAATGGAAAGACTGAATTTGCTTACATTAATCCTGAAAATAAAGTCTATGAGGTAAGAGTTTACAAAGCGCTTATTTATCATTTTATTTAAAAATTATGTCAATTAATTGGAAAAGAATTTTTATACATTATGAAATACTAGTGTATAACTAATAGTATTACCCGTCAAAAATGATGGAAGTTTTCAAAATAAATACATTTCAGCTGAAATCTATTTATTTTGAAATAACACAAACCCGTAAAAACAAAGTTTTTGACTATAAATCCCTTATATATGAGACATAACTAAAAGTATTGATTATGTTCAAACGCGACAAATATTTACAGACTGAATCTGTCTTAACTCCCCTTTGCTTTTAACCCGGGGGGGGGGAGAAGGGAAAGGTCTTGTCACCGATCGCTGGACCGAGCTCAGCGTGACACGCAAAATGTAAACAAAAGCACGCCGGTACACCTGGTTAAAACACGAGATGTGTTCACCTATGGCTGGGGTGAAGTCAAGTGACCCGTAAAATGTAAACGATAGCGATCACTACATATAGTTTATATAAATAAACTAAAAATGCATTAATTTAATAACTGTATGTTAGATCGATCTGAATTTTTGATACGATGCATTGTTAGGTGACATGGGTCAGTGTGCCAAATTTCAGCTCGATGGCATGACGGGAAGTGGGTCATTTTTTACTTCTGTTTTTCTACGGTGCCCGCCCAAGACAGAGACGGCGGTGAAGTTAATATAAGGGATTTAAAAATACACATCATAATTAAAAACAATGTAATGCAGAACTTTCATTTGTTTTATTTATTTTTATTTTATTCATTTATTTTCTTAATGAACAATTTTATGCGGACGTTCGAAAAGAGTTATTTTTGGTGCAGTAATTTGGTTCGCTGCTTTCTAAAATTAGTAGCGTCACGGACAGGACAGACGGGACGTGACATACATTGCAAATTATGTATATTGATGAGAAAAATGCTTTGTTTGAACAAAATCAATCAAAATCTCAATGTTTTTAAACCACCGTGGACCAATTTTCCCTATAAGATGAGCTGCTGTGCAGATATCTGACCGATGCAACGCAGCAGTTTAGAATTACTGGGCAGCTAATTTGTAAAATATTGCAATAAAAAAAATGGATGCCGTACTACTTTGCATACAAGTTTTTTTACTTTGCGCAAGGACCAATAAAACTTAAAGGAAAAATTGCCATGGATACATTCTTATGTCTAATGTTAAATAAGCTATTGCAGGCAGAAATATGACTTCAATTTTTTAGATAAATAATTGAAACACCTGAAAGGCAATTTTATGTTTTGTTTTGCATTCAGGAAAAAGAGCAAATTTTACGGGACGCAAACATCCCATATCCTAATCTCTATGTGTTGGTTTTATTTGCTGGACCAAACAAACGGATAATCTTGGATGACAAAGTGCTGATGGACAGATACATAGATGATCTGGCTGGCGGGCAAGAATCTTATATAGAGATTAGAAAGAAAAGGTAAGGACACTTTATTGTCTATTTTGTTTATTTGACCATCTCAGTTATTTATTCTAACTTGGAAATACAACACAAAGATAATCTAATACAGCTCTCAGATAGACATAGGGATAAAACTATTTTCTTATTCCGTATGCAAGAACAAACACATACATATTCTCATTCTTCCCATCCGGATTTGGACATGGAATGGGTTGCCTAAAGAAACCAGAAAACCACAATTATCAACAATTAAAACTTAATAAAAATGCAAGACCAGACATTAACCATGGATAAGCATAGGATGCAATAATCTTCTGTACAAGTAGTGTCTGTAACAGATAAGATAAGAATGTTCATTTTAGTTAATTATTATAATTTTAAAAAAAATTATCTTTCAAAATTGATAAAACCCATGGATAAGTCAAGTAATATTTTTCTAACATGACTATATGAACAAAGCCTGAACAAAGCCTAGATTAAATTCATGTTTTGAAATATTTAACACATTTTAATCAAAGTCTTCAAAGATTAAGTCAAGATTATTGACAGTTCATAAATTGTTTGGAGATAAGTATTTATTGTTCTTACGATGCAATAACGGCTAGTTAAATAATTATTCAATTTTATTCCCAGCTCTGAAGTGGAACGCCCTCCCAAGCCAGTCAATTGTGAACTGTTTAATATCCAATTAAAATGAGATTATCAGTATCTGTGTAAATAGTTTTGTTTAATTTGGCAGATAGATAGCAATTTATTTTTTTGCCTTTGAAGTTCATCACATTTGTCATCTAATGTTATATGATAGATATAAATTTGCTGCCTTTCAAATTCATCACATGTATCATCATGATGTTATTCTATAGATTAAGTTTTCCACACCAAGACAAACTGCTAAAAAGGAAATCAATAAAAATATCATAATAAAATTTACAAATTAGCTCAGAAATGATCTGGAAGCCGGTTTAATTTATGGGGACTAAGGTCAATGTGTGTGTGACGAGTGTGTAAGTCATTGGGATAGATTTCCTTGAAAGAAATTTAGTATTAAATGACTGTACTAAAATATTTTATCTTCATAATCTTCAAGATAATGATAATAAATGAGGTGGCAGTATTAAGTCTTAACTCTCTACATCACTGATGTCTGTCTGTCTTAACTCTCAAGATAGCTGATGTTTGTCTGTCTTAACTCTCAACATAGCTGATGTTTGTCTGTCTTAAAGCTCTACATTAAACAATATAATTTGCAATGTCTGTCCGTGACGCTACTAATTTTAGAAACAAGCGCACCAAATTACTGCACCAATGCATCAAAAGGTGTGCAAATTAAAGATACGCTGTAAAAAATATTATATGACGTCATTGTTTTAGCTCTCATATTTTAATTTTGGAAAAGGGAACAATGTAAAAAGAGTATTTTATGATGGTTAATTATAAAATAAAAAAAACAAAGGGGCAGCCGTAGGCGCCCTACAACCCCTATTATAAAATACTTTGTGTACATTTCAGAAAGTTTAATATTTCGTATTTATCAAACAAGGACAAGTTAGTTGGGCTTTTGAAAAAGGTCGGTGCCGTAGGCGCCCTAAAAAAAGTGCATTTTTTCAAAATAAATAGATTTCAGCTGAAAACTTCCGTCATTTTTGACGGGTGATACGCTAGCTACTAATGTTTGCTTATGATGTCTGTCTGTCTGTCTTAACTCTCAACATCGCTGATGTCTGTCTGTATTAACTTTACATCACTGATATTTGCTAGTGTATGTCTGTCTAAACTCACAACATTCCTGATGTTTCTTAACTCTCTACATCACTGATGTTTGCTGATGTCTGTCTGTCTAAACTCTCTCCATTGCTGTCTGTCTAAACTCTCTCCATTGCTGTCTGTCTTAACTCTCTACATCACTGATGTCTGTCTGATATTTCAAATTGTTAACATTTATTCATGCTCTCCGTCTCACAGCTTTCAACTTCAACAAAAAAAAATTGTGAAAAAATTTAATTTTTATAAATAAATATGGCTATATATATATATAAATTAAACTAATTGATATATGCATGTACAATACATTTTCCTTGTTACAGTTTTAGAGTGTTGTAACATAAACTCAAAATTTTAAATTTGGAACAATCTACGACTGTCATCTAAAGATTGAAGGCAACACATGATTTATGAAAGTTGAAAATGTTTTTATTTATTTGAGCATGTAACACAAGCAAGCAGCATGTTAACCAACAAAAGCAAATATTCATGAGCTGTATACAAACATGTCAAATGTTGATGTGTCTTTATACAGATTTGGGCAGCAATAAAGCTTTAAATGGAATACAGAAGACACAAGCAAACAAAAAATTTTACATTAAATTTATTTCATATTTCATTTACCCTATCATTATCATAGATTAATTAAACAGGTGAGGAAAAGATTTTATCATGAAATTTTGTAATTTAAACACTTTAGTTTATTTGTAACGCTGAAGGCGTTCGCCAAAACGTTGATATGTGTATTTGTCTATTAATGAATCTTAAAATTTGTTGTTTTAATGAAGGAAATGTGTGTTTGTGTCCATTATGTTGAAAGGGACCCAGTTATCTAAGCTGCAGTCATCTGGCCCATGGTTAACAGTGCAGTTATAACACAATTTATTGTTCTTATATTATTCAAAATGTTTCTTGACTAGACATTAAAGAGAGTGGAAGGCACTGATAAACCCCAATGACATACAAAAAACATAGCTCATGAATACGCACATTATATTAATGTACCTGTCATCTGCTTCTGCTGACACAGTGACTTAAATTATTTTTTTTAAATGGTCTTGTAAACCTGATTTCAACATTAATAAAAAAGTAATTAAAAAAAATTTTCAACTAGTTAAAAAAATTGCAATTCGTTGATGGAGATACAGTGGCCCCAGATTCTTTATGATACTGTCATGTCATATGACCATGGATCATTTGTGTACCGGATTCTTTCTGATACTGTCATTAATTTTATGACCATGGATCATTTGTGTACCGAAATCAGACAATATTTGAGAACCCAATCTCACAATCCAGATAACATAGAAATACAAACAATGAAATGTGTACAAGAATAATTGTACATCAATGCAAATAGCAGAATGTTTATTAATGTTTATATCAGTCAAAAATATTGCAAAAAAGAGACAATTTATTTCATGGAACCAAACTGTGGAATGCTGCACCATTAGAAGAGTATTTAGTTCAGAGAAGTGACACTCTACATTGTTCGTTCGTCCGTCGATACGACGAGGACCACTCTAGTCATCCGAGGGTTTTCTGTGCGTGCGCAGATGGCTGATTAGGCCGATCCTTGCACGAAAGGTTCGGGAACAGAAGGGACAGGGGGCGAGTGCGACATCTCCTGGAGGGTTGACAGCATGGGCCTTTCGGGCTTGCCTCTTCTTTTCTGCGGCGGTAATCCGGTTTGCCTCACATGACCTGGCACCTTCGTGGATGGAAGAGCGCCAGGTGGATCGGTCCATTGCAGCTCGTTCCCACGTGTCTGGATTTATGGCAAACGCTTTCATTGAGGCTTTCAGTGTGTCTTTGAAGCGTTTCTTTTGCCCACCGTGGGACCGCTGGCCATACTGGAGCTCACCATAAAAGATTCTCTTTGGCAGTCTCTCGTCTGGCATTCGGACAACGTGCCCTGCCCAGCGAAGCTGGGACTGCATCAGGAGGGTGAAGATGCTGGGGAGACCTGCCTTGGTCAGTACCACTGTGTCTGGAATTTTGTTCTGCCACTTTATGCCGAGAATCTTCCTGAGGCTTGTTATATGACACTCTACATTATTAGAACAGTATATGATAACACTGATAACAGTATAAAATTACATTAACTTTTGACCAAAATAAAGTGAGTTAAAAGCATTTTTAACAGTGTTAAAATGCAACATTTTTACTATAAAAATAAAGATATCTTTAAAGCATCTAGTTCAGTAAATGCACTTTAATTTCTTTGGTTTCTTGAAAGTTCCACGTATTTATTTAATTGACATATGACTATGATGTTTGACTTTAAAATGAAAAATAACATATTTGCAAAGGTTAAAAAAAAGATTTTTCTAAAACGCAATAATAAAATAGCATTTAAATATGGCGGAGACTGGCATATATTAAAAATTAATTTAAAAAACAAAATAATGTATTGTCTAAATATATTTACATTATTAAAAAAAATTGAGTAGTTAAAATTTTTTTAAAAAATTGACAAGAACAATAATGGCATTTGGAAAATAAAAATTTCTATACCACAATGCCCATAGCAGCCCAAAGACTAAACACAAAACTGTGAATCATGAACAATTTATCATAAATTTAAACAGAGTATAAATAAAAGTGTTCTGATTGCTAAGCCCCCCCCCCTCGAGACATGAGAGCAAACACACTGTTAAATTAATGCCAAGTCAACTGAAAACAATTGTAACATTTATCTTTGGTTATATTGTAGTGATTTGGTATTAACAAAAGAATTATAATTAAAGCCTTCATTCTTAGAAAAAAGTGTAATATTTAATGACATTCCCATGGCATTCTTGGAGTGAGGCAAACATTTCAAACAATCAAATTTAAGGCAGGGTGAAAGTTGCTGACAAATGAAATAGTAAATAAATCATTCAAATATATGCCATAGTTAATAAAAACAATTTTAACAGTTTTAATCAACCACTAAAAGTAATCTGCGAGTATTTGAAGACAAATGCATGAGAAAAATTATCCAGATCTCTTAACTAGAACACAAGACCAATGAGTATGTCTGGGACAGAATAACCTCCATTGCAGGTCGTCAAGAAACAATTATAGTGACAATTAAAAAACGCAAGTCGGCATGGTTCGGTCTTCTGCTGCGACATGATAGCCTAACAAAAATCATCCTTCATGGCACTGTAGAAGGGGGCCGGCAAAGAGGTTGACAACGGACAGTGAATTAAAGATTGGAAAGGGCTGAGGTTGAATGAATTACTGGCGGCCGCTCAAGATCGACAAATGTGGAGATTGTTGTCTGTTGATGTTTCCATGCATGGACCACAACGGTCAAGGGACTGATGATGATGACAGGTCATGAGAGATGATTTTTAAAATTTTCTGAAGGCAGATAAGGGTGATAGGATACAAAGGCAGGGTGGAATAAAAACATTAAGCACAATAAGAGAAGTTTCAGCCGATTACAGCAGACAGATACAATCTTTGGATTTGTAGTTAACATATTATTACAAAGTAACAATAGACAAATAAACATATTATTATAAAGTAACAGCTGACAAATAACTATATTATCGCAAAGTAACAGTGGACAAATAAACATATTATCACAAAGTATCATCAGACAAATACAAACTAAACAACTAAATCAAATAAAAGAAAATTTTATATGGCAAATTTATGGAATAAAACAATATCCCTTTAAATTTGTGTGTAGACTTTTTGGTGCATATTACATGTAATAGTAATTTCTTATTAACTATGAAAAAATGATATTATACTTAAACTGAATTCACCAGAACCAGCAAAAGGCTGATGAATGTAGAGTATATTTTTAAAATGATTTTAAAAGCTGTTTACTCATAATCCCTACCAGATAGACAGTAGTCTGCCGGGTATCATCTTATTGTATTTGTACCTGTTCATACAGTACAGCACCGTTAAAGTTTACAAATGGCTAACAGTCAAAGACCCCATCATGTCTCCACCAGCAAGAAGAAAAGAAATATGAAGCCAGTATCAAAACTTATAGTGTGTTGGAAGAGGGGTGAAAATAGCTTAAAATTAAAACCTATGTTTTAACATGTATAGCAGGGTGGGTCGTCTTATATGCATGACAATACGGTATATGTCACAAATGCAAAATATAGTTAAACAACACTATATTACACAACACTATATTATAAAAATACATAAAAATTATGATGTAACTGTTAATATCATTAAAATATTTGTAATACTAGTGTGGTATATTGCATTATTTTGTTAATTAGTGTTTGAAATACTAGTATGGCATATTGCATTATTTTGTTAAATAGTGTAAGAGTGTAGTAACAGAACAACTCTGTCTAGAGCAGCATGCACACATTTTAAGAAACAGAGGCTATTAGCTTTGATGGTAACAAATAATAATGTAAGCATTGAGATGAAATATAAGAGACAGGGGCTATTGAGTTTTATGGTAAAAAAGAATAATGTAAGCATTGAGATAAAATATTTTAAATCTTATTTAGCTGCTTTGTCCTTTCTATTAATTCCACGTCTGCCTGACTGTGCTGGAATCTCATCCGACATTAATTTTTGGCTTGATAAAGTCTGAAAAACAATAAAGAAAACTATGCCACTTATATCAGTTATCTTGTGTTATTACTCAGCAGACATATCAAATGTTTATGTAACTCCCAGTTAAACTGGTAAAATAGATTATGAAGCCTAAAGACAAGGAAATTGTGTTTAAAGAATTTAATTTAATTTTCATGTCTTTGGATGTTGTAGTGCACATAAGTAAGAACAGGTTGTTCTTGGTTTAAGACCACGTTTGGTTTGGTTTGTGAGCAGCAACTTATTGATACGATCGTGAAAATAAAAGATACTGTTAGCTTTAATTTTCTGGAGATTTGATGTGAGCTGTTCCATAACATAAAATGTTTAAAATATGTGGAAATATTGGAGTGAGATGTTTTTAGCATTTAAAATAAATGTTGGAATTTATTAACTTTGTAAATTTTTAAAAAGTAGTCAAGAGAAAACGAACCTAAACACATGTTCACATAACAATTTCTAACTTTTTAAAATTGTAAATATAATGATTATGGCAATGATAAATACCATATTAGTATATACACAATGTACGAGTATAAATAATGATGATTATCAGTATGATGAATAACATAATATTATACATACAATGTATGAGCATCTATATATATAATTCTCTACGTCGCCCAACCATGCGGGACATAGCGCAAGTATGTGCAAACGAGCATGACGAATGACCCTCGCTGGGGTCGACCAATGTCTCGAGACCAACAATGGTCCTTGCGTTCACTTGCATTGTTCCTTTACAGACTAACGTGAGATTCTTAGTGTACTGGTTATCACGTCTGCCTTATACGGGGAAAGTCCAGTGTTGAAGCCCCAAGTGAAAACATTGTTTAGTTTTTTAATTTTTTAAAATGTCTGTTTGTGCCCGTTCTTTTACCCCTTATTGCCAACATGGCTGACCCTCGCTAGGGTCGGCCAATCACAGTTTATGGTTGGCAAGCTAATGTGGTAAAGGGTGGTGGGCAGGTAGATAGCCACAGTGCAAATGTCTCGAAACCAAAAATGAGTCGGCAGTCCCCCCCCCCAAACCGACGTTCACTCGCGTTGTTTTGATTTCTTCATGCTGTAGTTTGTGTCCGTTCTTTCTCCACTTTCTTTGCACTCTCCAAGAGCAAGTATGCGGCGTATGCTACGCCGCATGGGGTCTAGTATGTAATACTTATGATAAATAACTTATTAGTATATGTACAAGGTATGAATATACATAATGATTATGAGAATGATGAATAACATATCACTGCATATACATCTTTTTCAGCAATAACAACAATACAGAGTTTACAGACCTTTCTTGAAACTCCAGCTGGTATCCTGATGCCAAATACTGGATGTAATTTGTCATGAGATCACCGTCAGTGATCAGTCTTCGCTCAGTTGAGTTTACAAACAGTGCAGCATAGTCCCCAGGGTTAACAATACCATGTTCTGCCAGGATACTTGCCTTGATCTAGTTTTGGATGTAAAAAGTGAATTGGGAACAAATGAGTTATGACCTTATATTAGATAAAAAAGAATTTTGAATTATCTACCCTTACTGAAGTATTAGTAGAGAGGTATTTACAAATACCCTTACAGAAGTATTAGTAGTAGAGTTGTATTTACAAATACACTAACTGAAGAATTAGTAGAGTGGTATTTACAAATACTGTTATTGAAGTATATGTAGAGTGGCATTTATAATACACTAACTGAAGAATTAGTAAAGTGGTATTTACAATAAACTAACTGAAGTATTAGTAAAGTGGTAATACAAATACACTAATTGAAGAATTAGTAGAGTGGTATTTGCAACTACACTGACTTGTGCAACAGTTAAGTCTGTGCCATGCTGATCCATGATGTGAACACTCTTTACTTCACATTGGCCTTGACCTCCTGGTAAAACCACATTGACCAGGAACTCACTGTCAGGAGCAGACTCTATTTGATGAGACATAGAATATTTGGGTTAAGTTGAAATTGAAACTGTTGCATGCATGAAGAAATAAATCAAATAAAAAGTGGAAAATATATTTGAGGCTTAAAAAAAAACAAACAGGGTAGTTCAACAGACATGTAAGGCAATTAAATAATGTTAGCCTAGTTGCAAGTTTGTGATATTGATTTACATAATAAATGAGAGACTGAGTTCATTGAGACATGAGTAACATAATGATTAAGATAATAAGATTAATTAACAAAGATGGCAATAAATTATTTTAGCTAAAAATACATGTTTATTAGACATAGGCTATACTAAACAATGCAGGTAAATATTTTTGTTTTACACTGACCTAAATTAAGGCTATACTATACAATCAAGTAAATCATATTTTTATTTTAAACTGACCTAAATTGGATATTTCAGAAGGTTCAGCCATCTGTATCTAAACCAAAGTGAACATAACATAAAACTTTAAAAGGTATGAAATAAAAAAGAATAACAATAATATTAATATTAAATATTAATTATGTTTTTTCTTCAATGTATAAATTATTCAATGGACCAGGCATAAAATAAATAATTATACTGTATAATAGGGTTTATGGATAGCAATACAGCCCAGGGAACTGCAGATTTGGTATGGTATAGTACATAGAATACCCTTAGTGTGCAGTTCACGATGGTGCCCCAACGACCCAACCACGGGTTAATGGATAGTTCAAGTACATAGAATTTAACATTTTAAAAAAACCCAGTAGTTAACAGAAAAATAATGATTACAATAGTGACAATAGAGCAGCGTATTTAAAAAAAAATGATTTCATTAAATTAAAAAGTAACTATGTCTAAACCAAATACGTTAAAAAGTCTACATAAAAAAATATAATTAATTATACTTGTATTGTTACAATACAAATATAATACATTTTTGGCTTTTGTGTTTTCAAAATCATACTATAATTCTGTGATTATAGATTTACTATAAATACTATTACAGATTCATAATTTTGAGTCTGTTATAACTAAAGTTGTATTTATTCACAGTTTTTGCTTTTCAACGCATGCAATTTATTAGTGTTATTTGGCCTAGGTACACAGCTGCTAAAATAATGAGCACATATCACTATATTTAGGCTAAAATGTGTCATTCCTATACTAATACTAAACATTAGTTCTGAGATCATTTCAATTTAAAAACCAAATTTGTAAAAAGAGCACCGTCAAAATACGTTAACAATAAATACAGGTAGTTATAATTTTTAAAAATCACATTTCATCATGAACATATCCAGATGAATAGAATGTCGGAGGGCAGCTGAACTGGTGCTAAGAGGATCGAATCCCAGTACAGTTGTTTTATTTTTCTTAATTGTTTTTTTATTTTTTATTCTTCTTCTTTTTTTTTAAAACCACAAATAGGGTGTTGGCAAACCTCGTAATTGTAATTTTTGTACTGCTTATTTTGAAAAGCGGAGGCGTTGATTAAATATATTTAAATAAATTTATATTTTAGTATTAATAATTAATACACACATAAATATTAATAAATAAGCCCAGATCTATTAATATCGTATTCTATATGCCTATAAAATATTATGAAGAGGTTGTTAAGACATTATAGTGACTTAGTTTTTTTACAGACTATACTCTATACCTATGCCTATATAATCAATAATGGTAATAATTTATTAAGTGTAGAATAAAGGACTAGTCTTAACACTACCGTATATACTCGACCTATAGCCCGTTCGTTCATAAGCCGAACCCCCTCTTTTGGAAGAATATAATAAGTGTGTAAACCGACCCCAAAAAATAATATGACAGCATAAACAAAATGGTACACATTTTTTAAAACTACAAGCTAAATCGGTCATTATAATAGTTTACTTTTGTTTAGGTTGAAGAACAAATAAGGTAATGAATAAATGAGGTAAGTGCAGATGTTTAGTAATATTTTATAGCTTATGGTAGAGCAGTCGAATTTTGTAGAATGTAGAAAAGGACCTTGATGATCTACAATAACAACAATGATAATAACTGATATTCAATGTCAATGTACATGCAGCAATCACCTATGACCCACTCATAAATGATAAGCCGACCCCCCAAAGTCGGCTTTAGAACGAGTATATACTATACCTACTATATATATGGCATGGCATGGTAGTCCGGTATTTTTATAGATTTTAATGTAAGTACTAGTTTAGTTTGAGTGCGCTACATCAAGACATGAGTTTATCTGGTGGATTTTAGTAAGTGAAGTAGTCGTAATATTAATATTCCTATTTATTGTGTTACCACTAGTCGGAGCAATATATTAATATTATTATAATATGGCAATGGCAATAGCTTACTGCCTGCCTTAATGTTTCGACTAACAGTAGCAACATCCATTTAAGTAAGACTAGTAATAGTTTTAATTATTAATAGTAATAGTCTTTAATAGTTATAGATTATATGATTATAGAAAATTATAGTATAAGTATAGTATAGTCCATAGTATAGTATTAGTATAGTAATAGTGAAAGTACAGTGTAAGTGTAAGAGTAAGAGCAGTGTTGAGTAGTGTGGTGTGTGTAGTTTTACTAAACATTTATAATAGGAACGTTATTAAATTATTTAATTTTGACTGAAATTAAGATAGTTTCATTTATAACAATATAAAATCAACAAGAAAATCTCAATTTTTACAAATAAATTTTACCGTAACTAAGTTCTGAAAACCTTCTCGACTTCTTGTTCCAAAAAGGCCCAAAAAATTTATGAGTTAAGGAGTGTCTTCCGAGAAACGTTCCGATCACGTGCAATATATTTGTATACGAAGCCTCGTTTAAAACAGGATAAAATTTGCATTTTTTAAATTGTGCAGCATTTCAAATAATAAATAAGAAAAATTTTATAAGACGTAAATAATTAAATATTTGTAACTTTGAAAGATTAATTAGGTAAAAGTATACAATTTACGACAACTGAAATCTTAGGTCTAGGCATAGTCTTAGGTTTCTGATGAGAGGGAAACTGAAAATCAAAGTAAAGAACTCAAACTCGAAGGCAAGGCGGCGCCAAGGCCGCAAGTTGTTCAGATTTAATGATTTAATTTTAATGCTCAGAGTTGTAAAAGAGACAAAACTTTAATCAGTCAGTGTTAGATTTTTAGAATAAGAAAGGAGACCCGTTTATAGTATTTACATTCAATCATTGAGTGGGACGAAGGTTATTTTAGAAAACATTCAGTACAATTTATACTTAAATTTCTTCTGTATGGTAAAGGGGGGTAATAAGCCCAGGTTTCAACATGTTTTCTTTAATTCCCTTGAAATCAATAAAAATTACTAAATTCAAACAACTAACGCCTTTGAGTCATATGCAACACATATTTCCATAGTGGAAAATTTTTATTCAACACAATTATGAAGCAATATAGCAAAACTATACTAAAAAGTTAGACCTGTCCATAAATGAAACTTAACAGAAATGGAGGCAATAAGCCCCATCTTAATCTTATTGTTATAGAAATCATGGGCATGGGCACCCGCAGAAAATTTTCTGGGGAGGGCGGTGGGAGGGGGGCAAAATTTTTTCGAAGTGATTTTTTCCCCTTAAACTTAATTCTTAGCGCTATACGCAGATTTTTTGGCCGGTCACGTGACTATTAATTAAAATTATATACAGATCAGTACTACTTGTTGATTAATATTGTGATAAAATATACACCTACACCTTTTACTTATGTGGAAGTGAGGATCATATAACCCCGTCACTTAAAAGCTTCTGATATAAGATTTTTAAAAACTTCATTAATTCTTCTGTGGTCCAACTCCAACGGTTGTGCGCAGGATTTTTGATCTCAAAGTAACAGGTAGGGGATCGAATTTCGGTTGAAGACTTCTTTTTTTTATTTTTTAAAATTCTTTTAATTTTTTCTTTTCTTTTAATTTTCTTTCTTTGCAATTTCTTTTTTTAACTAATTTCTATTATCTATAATTTATAATCATGAGGTATTGTAAGTACGGCATTTCTGGAAGTGTTGACAGTGAGGGGATGAAAAAAGTAAAACAGAAAGAAAAGAATCCACCCCTGGGGATCGGTCACCGTACATCGGTCTTCTGCCTTACACTCCCAGTCGCGTGTGCGTATTCTGGCTGCTTTCATGTCCCTTTGGCAGACATCTTAAAATCGCAGACGTGGGCGACTTGTCTTCCCTTTTCCCGATGCCAGTTCTCTATATAGGAGGTCCTTGGGGATGCGGACAGGTCTCATTCTTTTAACATATCCTAGCCATCTCAGGAGTCTTTCACTAAGGATTGAGAACATGCTTTAGGTATTGGCACGCATTAGGACTTCAGTATTAGGCACTTTAACTTGCCATTTAATGCCAAGGATGCAACGCAGGCATTTCAAGTGGAAACTATTAAGCTTGCGCTCTTGAAATGTATAAGTGTACTTATTTAGTATAACATGAAAAAGCAGCAAGACCAAACATTCCAGGTAGTGACATAAAAAAGTCAGTGGGAAAAAGGTGCCGTAAGAGGTGCGTTCTGCTAAAAAAGAAAAAAAAACACTGACCATACTTATCAAAGACCTAATTTCAACAAAAAAACGGAACACTTAAACTAAGGCACATCTTACGGAATATGGCCAGCATAGATATGTGAAAGCAGATTTCTAGAAACTTGGACGTACAGCTGGACATACTCATAGTGGCCCAGGATACAGATGGCTGGACGTACAGCTGGACATACTCATAGTGGCCCAGGATACAGATGGCTGGACGTACAGCTGGACATACTCATAGTGGCCCAGGATACAGATGGCTGGACGTACAGCTGGACATACTCATAGTGGCCCAGGATACAGAAGGCTGGACGTACAGCTGGACATACTCATAGTGGCCCAGGATACAGATGGCTGGACGTACAGCTGGACATACTCATAGTGGCCCAGGATACAGATGGCTGGACGTACAGCTGGACATACTCATAGTGGCCCAGGATACAGATGGCTGGACGTACAGCTGGACATACTCATAGTGGCCCAGGATACAGATGGCTGGACGTACAGCTAGACATACTCATAGTGGCCCAGGATACAGATGGCTGGACGTACAGCTGGACATACTCATAGTGGCCCAGGATACAGATGGCTGGACGTACATGTGATGCTGGACATACTCATAGTGGCCCAGGATACAGATGCCTGGACGTACATGTGATGCTGGACATACTCATAGTGGCCCAGGATACAGATGCCTGGATGACTCTTGAAGATGACCTTTGTAATTTGAATGAAGGCAGTCGTCAATAATGATTGACAGCTATACCCAATGACAGGCAGAACCAGAAGACCCTTATGGTGTCTTACTACATTAAAGCTGGATCAACTTTTACTTTTGATGATCCAGTATAGAGCTTCAAGTGTTGGGGCATTTAAAAAAAGCACTCTGTTCATATTGAACATCTTCTTCGTTCTCTGTGATACCTGTTTAAAAGATATATGAACTGCTAACTATTGTCGGTTCATTGATTGGCCTAATACTGTAGGAAGAGAACGGCCCTGGAGCAGTTCATAGAAATGTAATCAGTGCAAGTATCCAACTTGTTCTTGTCTGTATTACTCATCCCAACCAAACTTTCGTCTTTCTTCTGCTGACAAAATTAACAATAATCTAGAAGTAGAAGCTTGATAAATATAGCATTACTACATGAAGTATATGTCTGTCCGACAGACTAAAAAAATCCAAAAACTATTCAGAATTTAAAAATGGCCTACAACTCAGTTGTTAACTACAGATAAGCTTTCATTGAATGTTATACCAAGCATAACTCTACTTTCTAGCTATTCTCTTTATTCCCTTGCTTGGGTTTTCTGTCTTAACCTCTGTATTTTTCTCTATGTTGTTTATGTTTTATGCACTGTGAACATTTGGGTTGAGTGGAATCCAGCGAAAATATTATTATTATAAATGATCAGTTTAAATTACTAAATCCCTAAATCATACAACATTTAGTTCATGAATCAACAACATTTTACGTAACATACTTTCATCTATCTCATATGTATGCCAATAAAATAGCAAATTTACAGGATATACACTGAATGTCCTGTAAATCATACACGTGTCAAGGGTAATAATCAATGATTCATTTATATTTTATTGTCAGTACATTTTTTGTACCAAGTTAGTTACCCTGTTCCTGACCTTTCACCTCTCATTTTAGTCAAATGACCTATATATTTGATATCTTATTACAACCACCAAAAATGATCTAATATTAATGATTATTTAATGTTTTAGTATTATAATAAGCTATATAAAATCTTTGAACCATTGTTGATGAAGATATCCGCCATAAGTATCCAAATGAAATTATTTCTTCAAACACCATACACCTCTAACAAATAATTATATATTATTCAAACAGGGTACATGTATGTATGGAGGTTCTATATAGGACTGTATGCCTGATTGCCTGTCTCACCCATATTTTGTTCATGTCTAACAAATCTAAACAAAAAGAAGGAGCAGATAATTTAAACACAAATAAATAACATTTTATTTTATGTCAGTCCATTTGAAATAATAATAAATAAATTGATAATTTATATAGCACTGTCTCACCCTTATTTTGTCCATGTCTAACAAAGCTAAACAGAAAGAAGGAATACAAAAATAAATAACACTTCATTTTTTTTTACGTCAGTCTATTTGAAATAATAATAAATAAATAGATAATTTATATAGTGTTGTACCACTGTAAGAAACTGGCCTCACAGCGCTTCACATACAAATTATAAAACACATATAAGTATTGATACATTCAATGTGAAACATTCATATCCTCACAACATATAGTGACAGAGTGATACAAATAGTAACACACGTAATTATCAGTGTATTCAAAGTGAAACATTCATATCCTAACTGCAACATAAATGACAGTACGGTACACATAGGCTACATTTATCATTTAAAGTAAATTAAAGAAATATAGTTTAATTAATTTTGAAGGAAAAGTTTGAAGAAAGTTGTGTTTACTATAGTCTTGAAGGCTTTAGTAGTTGGAATATCGTCAATTTTCTGACATTAAAAATAGCATCACAAATTTAATAATTTCCTTTGACAAACTTTCAACCTCCTGCAGGTACTCTGGAATATCTTCCCTTTATTTCCTGCCACTTTCATTTCTGATAAAAGAAAAACATGGAGTTTGATATTTACTAGTGAACAAGGAAATACACTTTATTTATAAAACAAAAAAAATTATATGATATGATAAGAAATCTTTCAATAATTGTGAAAAATGTGAAATAATAAAAAAAAAGGAGTTTTTTAAAATTTGTTTTTAAAACATTTTTAAAATTAAAAATATATGAAAGTGCTTACCAGATATTTAACAAAACTGGCATAACCTACATAATTTTTTGTGGGTGACAGTAATGACACCAGATTTTTAAACCATCTGGAATGAGTTACATCATGTATGAAGGTGTATGTGGGTTATTTAACATACATGTACCTGGCTTGACCTATATAACATATGAAGATTTACACCAGATAACTAACCTACCTGGCATGACCTAAATATGGTGTGAAGTTATAGACCAGATATTTAACGAACCTGAGATGGAACTCTATGTGATAGTCCAGACACAAGTAGTCAAAATATTCTGTGATAGGATCACTGTCTACTGTAGTTATGGTTGTCTCATCAGAAACAAAGAGCATGTCGTAGTTCTGAAATCCAGGAAGACCTGCCTCACTGAAGAGCTGCTCCTTCACCTGATGAAATCAAGGCTATGACTTTAATCAGTTAATCTTTCAATAATCTCAGACAAGACATTTTTTTCACAAGGAAGAGCAGATTAATTACATTAAAAATTATTAATCAGCAGTATATGTGAGGTGTCCACTAGGAAAACCTAAAAAAGTTGATTTTGGTGGTAAAATGAGTTACTGACATCATCTTGTTTAAATGGTAAAACTCTACAGTATTATTTTGGTTTGGTCATTTAAAACCTATTAAATATGTTGTATTTTATTGTTAAAAATATCTGCTAAGTCGCTCAAACATAAATGCCCTGTCCTAAAAATACTCTAAAAAGTGAAGTACATGTACATTAGTAGTTAGTAGGTTTTGCAAGTGGACCTGGACTCCTCAAATATTCATAGCTTCGTAGTATGACAAAAATTATTTTAAATATTTTCTATTCTATAACTTTGTGATGATAATCATAGATAATCTCTGACACTGACATATTTCATTAGGGTGCTACCCATGATTGAAAAAAAAACCATGCCAAAATAAATTGTTTTATCTTAACTTATCTTATCTGTTACAGACGCTCCTTCTATACAGAAGATTATTGCATCCCAGGCTTATGTATGGTTCATGTCTAGTTTAGAAATTTTGTTATAGCACCAATTATTGAAATGAATGTTGAAAGTGTGTTGATTTTCCTGGCAAAACATTCCACACCTGATATCAGACGACAGGAAGGAGGATTTGTATGTGCTTATTGTTGAGAATAAAAAAGAAAAGTGTTTTTATCCCTCTGTCTATCTGAGTGTTTTATTACATTGTTATTGCAAAGTATTTCCAAGTTAGAATTTATCACCTTATGTATTAAAACTACTTTGGTCTTTGTTCATCTATCCTCTCATGTTATTGGTTTAATTAATTAACTGCTAATGGTGTTACGCTTGTTGGTTATGAATATTCACTAGTATGAATCTTGCAGGACTCTTGCAGCTCTTTTTTGAATTTGTTTTTATTCCTTTTTGTTTGCTTTGAAATTAAATAAGATTAACAACAATAAAGAAAACTTTAAACTTCTTACATTTACAACAAGAACATCCGAACCATCATTATCCATGATAGGAATGAGTTTGACTAATCTTAGCTGATTGGGGTAAACAACTTGCACTTCATGGCCATGGTCCCTCTGGGCCTCTGCAAGAAAGACAAAGTAATGATCACTTAAATTCTTAACTTACCAAAAGTGATGATTATTGCAATTTAATTTAACAATAAACAAATTAAAAAGTTATTTTTAAGATTTGGACTTTTATTTCTAGTAGTACAATAGGATATAGATTAATTAATAGGTTATTAAAATTTAAAAAAAATTCAAAGTACATATTGTTTGTTTCATTATTTCATAAACTGAAAGATGGACTGAATGTATTTATTTTTTTAAAATAATTTATTCAGAGTATCTCAACAACAAATGAACAATGTAAAATAATTTTGAACATTTTAAAATAAAGCTGCATAGCAGCAAAAAATTAATTACTACTTTAATTTAGTTTGAAAATGTGTTCTGACTAACACACACAAAAATAATTTATGAGGTTTTCACCCGACCCAAACAAAGACCCAAACAAAGTGCCAATGTTGTGAGACTTTCTATATTACAAGTTGTTGAAGATATTCCGACACAGTATAAAAATGCAGGAATAATAGAAAATATTTAAATAACTTTAAGTCATGGAATAAAGATAATATAAAATATGTACGTAATAACACACCATACGTTGATATTTTGGAAAGATTTTTGAAGCCTGTATCGATTAAAAAATTTAAATACTGAAACTATAATTCTTCAAGAAAAAATGTTCAGTTCCAATCGCTGGAAGAGTCAGAGATGAAATTAGAATTATGTATTTTTTCAAACCTGTTTCACTATTCCTGAGTTTATATAACTGAACCTGTCAATATATCAAGAAAATATTTTACCTATCATTAAACACTTCTTTTGACTACTGGCAGAAATCAGCTACTAAACAACAGAAAAATAGTTATTTATAAACTTTTGCCTGGACTTAATACTTTATTTTTAAAAATAGCTTTTTGGTTGATGATAAAGGAAAAATGCTAATAATACAAATAAACATTTTTATTTGTATCCCTTTTTCTTTAAAATAAACTGAAGCTTATCTAGTAAATAAAATGAACTAGATAAGGGACCAAAAATTGATGTCCTCAAATCAACTGTAAGACTTTATTTACATGGACGTTTTCAATAATTATAAAATTGACAGTTCAAAAACAGTAACAGCCAATAAACACTGTCATTAATTTATTTCTGGATGTCCTTTCACTCAATAAATGTATACAATCTACAGGGAAAATGACAGTGAATTAATTACCATATCTTCCACTTTGAGCCATCTGAAAAAAAAATATGAGATAAATGCTTAGAATGAGAGCTGTCAATAAGGGGCCGTCCATAAAGTACGTCACACTAATTTTGACCATTTTTAACTCCCCCCTGTCACAAATCTCGGACCCCCCCCCCAAAGTACATCACACTTTCAAACAAAAATGATTATTTTATTAACAAAATAATTAAAATGTAATATAAAACACTGTGACGTCACACATGGCGGACCCCCCTCCACCCTGTCACAAATTCTAACACCCCCTCCCCCTCTGGAGCATGACGTACTTTATGGACGGCCCCTAATTACATTAATAAAGATAAGAACTTGAATTTATGAAATCATTAAATAAATTTTAAGTACTGTACATTAATAATGACATTAATGAAATTAAAGTGGTTTTTCAATTTTAGAAATTCTAAATTCCATTGTACATGTAATATAAAAAGGAATGCTGCATTGGCATATTACAATAGTGTCATATTATAATTTTTTTGGGATAATCTGCCACATAGATGTTGCCTAGTCAAATATGGTGTTGTTGTGTTCTGATGTAGGCTTCTATTAAAATTGAAAAAAATAATAATATAATACAATGTATTTCTGGGCCTAGGCTTTTGGTGACATTCTTATTTAGGGGCCGTCCATATATGACATCACGCGCCTAAGAGGGTCACGCATCTGTGACGATGTGTGACGAGGGGAAGGGGTGTTTAAGAAGTGTGATGTCACATCAAAAACGCGCAACTTTAAATAAAAGTTCCACTTAAATATTCTATTTCTTGCAATTTATTTAATGGCTTTTTCAATGGCTTCACACGTGTGACGATATTAGAGTGTAGAGTTACACTAAATACATACTCAAATGACAAAAAAGTCATTTGTAACATAATTTTCAATTAGAAAATACAGCTTTTTTTATTGGTTTCAAAGCTTTGTGACGTCATATTGGACGATGGGGGTCTAAGTTTTTGTGACGAAGGGGTAAAAATCGGCCAAAATCGCGTGACGTCATTTATGGACGGCCCCTTATAGAGGGTTACTGGGTCAAGGTCTTTGGTGATAGTCATTGAAATAGGGACCCTGGGACTAGGTCAAGGTCTTTGGTGACATGTTCATTAAAAGAGAGTGCAGCTATTGCCTATTATTTTCATAACAAGTAACAAATGAACATTCCTGGACAACTTTTGATAATACCTGTAATACAATATTTAAAAAAAATAGAACTTTCTATGCTTCCATATATTTTACAATTTTGTTGCTGGATGCCAGTACCATATGGATTTAACTTTTTTATGATGGACAACACATTGTTTGGTTTGTAGATTCAAGTCTACCTGGCTAATAATTAATGTTTGCAAAAACCACCCATCGATTCTATTTACATGAGCTATGCCCACACTATGCAAAATGTGAACCTTGATTTATATCTCTATATGCATTTCTGTGAAAAGATCAGAGGTCAGCTTGGCATTTCATGAGAAAACAGATGTTCTTTAACCAGTCCAGAAGTATTACCCAGGGTCGGCCTTAGGGAATCGGAGGCTCTTGGCGAAGTGAATTTGGTGGCCCTAAATGTAATAGAAAATTTTTTATAAAAAATTTATATGATTCCTGTGGGAGGCCCCCACTAATCAGAGGCCCTAGGCGGCTGCTTAGTTTCCCTATGCCTAAGGCCAGCCTTGTATTAGCTCTCTCAACCTCTAGGCTTAAATATTGTCAACAAGACTAAGATTAATTTGAAAGGAAGAAAAAAAACATCAATTTTAGAAATTTCCTTCCTTGGCCAACAATTTGGGCCCCCTCAAATCATCATGATTAATGAAAATAATTTTCAGCAATAAGTTTAAGTTATTCGCACGGTCCGTGCGAATAATGTTCGACATTATCCGCACGGTTTTGACCGTAAGAGTGATGCCGATCAATATCTAAATTCTTAATACTGCTTATTATTTATGTTGCATTGCTTATTGAAATCTTTTGGTTACGAAGGTACAAAACTAACTAGTTTGTCATTTTAATCGTCTTTTGAGTGACTGGATTATTAACTATAGAAGGAGCGTCTGTAGCAGTAATAAATGTTCCAGTGCACTCAACTTTGCATATACACACTATGAAAGTAACTTTATTAACTTTCATAGTTTCATTCATAATTGAAAGAAACTCTGTATTTAAAGAGGCTAATTATTATACTTCCCATTACTAGCACTGTTGGACATCATAAATCCATTAAGTTACAGTCGAACCCACTTACCTCGAGCTCAGTTAACTCGACCACCCCACTAACTCTACGTTTTTTATTGGAACCGCCAAATTCTCTCTTTGTCTTAGTATTTTTTCATCGGCTAATTCAATTTTTCTAAGTCGCCGAAACCTAGTACCTCGAGCACAAAAGAGGGCCAAATTTGCAACTTAACTTGGTTAGCTCGATCCTCGTCGGTTGGCCTAGCAATGCACTCTGGCATTTTTAGTTCAAAACAGTGTTGACATCTCGCTTTCTTCGAAACTTCCGGCTATTGTGTGATTCTACGAGATTTCAATAAAAATTACCGGATGTCGACGTGTTTCCATGGAGTATGTATTCACCCGAGGTACTGGACAATCGCGTTAGAGGTCGTTAATCGTCATTTCGCAGTGAATGTTATTATTAAACTTAATTCATTTTCTGATGTATTAATCATTTTATGTTTTAAGATAAACGAATATCTTTAGAAATGAAAATAAAGGTTTGTATCGAGAATCGACGGTGGTTTTTATTTAGTCAAATAAAAAAATTATTATTCTTTTAAAAGTTTGTTGTTGCTTTGTTACCAGTAAGATACGTGACTGTGACTAACACGCGCGTGACGATGAAATCAAATCATTTCTGATAAGGAATGATTTTTAAAAAAATTCGCTTAGACTTATTTGCCGGCCGAGGTCTAACACACAGCATACAGCTTGCTGTGATCAACGGTCAAGGCCACAATAGTTTTATTTATATTACAAGTTTGATTGACTGAGGAAATTCGAGAGCGTTCTGATAGTAACAGATATCCTGCACGTCAAAAGCATTAAACTTAAAATAACCATATTGATTTGTTTATTTGTATTTTAAATTCGCTGATACGACGGCAAACGCGAGCGGCTATGCCATGCCACACACAGGCCGCAGCATGTGACGAGACGAGGCGAAAAATTTGACCTTTTAACGCATGCGCAGACAATTATAAACTGGTAACTTTTTTTATTAAATGGAATCGAAACATACCACAGAGTCGTAATCAAAGTCCTTTACTTCGGCAAAAATATATATATAAAAATAATAAAATATATATATAAAAACTGCTGATTAGTCATAACTTTTCCCGACTTTCAAGGCCGAGAATTTTTTTAAAAGAATTCCCGACTTTTTCCCGTTTTCCTGAGTGAGAACCATGGTTAAATTTAAATTTTAAACGGTCCTTAAAAACGAACGGTCATTACAACCTTAGGAAAGAGTGAAGAAATATTAGGGTTCCGATACGATTCCGATTAATCGTCCCATCACTAATTAACGCTAACTAATTAATCACGTACATAAAGAAATTTTAAGCATATGTTAATATTTTTCCGCCATATTGGTTTTCGTTTTAACTCGATTATCGGTTATGTCCACGCCATTTTTCATACCCCAACGCCGTCGACTTAACCGGTTTCGACTGTAATTGAATTTAAAGCATGCAAAAGTGAAAGACGATAGAATGGTATAGCATAAACATTTAAGAGTGAGTCTGTAACAGTAACAGTGACTAACAGAATTGATAAAATACGTATAGGGTGGGGGGATAATAAAATGTTTCTGAAAATGAGCCTGCTTGAGTGATCACAATCATCCTCACTGTGGTTGTAAAACAAAATTAAGACCGTCCATGGATTCGATCCGCTGGCTAATTATGCACGCAACCTAGTTGTAACCACTCATCTGGAGAAGCTGATATGTGGGTGCGGTTATTTAAAACTTTTTTTTTATCGACAGCAGCCGCTAGGATACGCATGTGCGACGACCCGTGCGGATAATACTCGACATTATTTATACGCACGGTTTTTACCGTGTGAATAATCACTTCGTAATTAGAATGTGACAATTGTAATTACATTATTGAACAATCGATGGGCAGTATTGTATGACCATGACCGACTGTCTGTCGATGACAACATGAACATGAGATCTCTCGTTCTTTCCTTATTTCACTTTTACAACTTTAACTTAAACTCTAGCCTTAGCCTAGGCCTAGCTAGATTCATTGTCATTTTCATTATGACACCATTATTCATTATTACCATGGCCATGACCATATTAATTATTATGCCATATATTCCCACGTAGTAGAAGACAACTTTTTAACCCCTAAAAATATTCTCAAAAGTCGGATATCGTATTATACTTACTTTAGTCTTAGTAACTAGTACTACTTTAGTAAACTTTAGGCTTGAATTTCCTCCTTCGACTCCGCCACTTACTCACTTACGCTTGTAAAAATTTGACATAAGAGAAAATTCCCGTTTGATGGGAGTTCCCCTACCAGTTGTTACAACAGGAAAGATACTTGAATCGAGACGGTAAAACTAAAACATGTATGGCTGGTTACACGGCGGCACTATAATATCATACATACAGAGATGTTTGATATTTAAAAAAACAACCTTTTTATTATGAAATTGAGATCCTTTTCGGTTAAATCATAACTATTTTTTTCAAATCTTAGCTCAATTTTCTAGTTATAGGTCTAGAATCTAGGCTGTCATTAGCCGTTAGCCGAACAACAAAATTCTAACAAGATCATTTTCTCACTCTTCTATATATGAGGTAACAAAACACTGGAAAATTAATTTAAAAAAAAATTAATTTAAAGAAAATGTTTAATTTAATTTCAATAAATATCGACTTTTATTAAAGACTCTCCATAAACTCATTTCCATTGTTTTTGATAAAAAGCTTTTTTCTAACAGGTGCTCAGCAATGTTCCCTCTAAGGTTCGTTGGTCCGTGTGCAAAGTAAAAAAAAATCGTGTGCAAAGTTGCACAGTATCACTTTTTTGGTGCAATATTTTACAAAATTTGCTGCGTGGTAATTCAAAACTGCTGCGCGGGATCAGTCAAATGTCTGCGCGGCCGTGCAGCTTAAATGGAACATTGGTGCTCAGTTGATACTGTTGTTGTGCAAAGCGTCTGCTTCGTCCAGATAACGGTGTAAAGATAAGAATAATCGATTCAAGACGTTCTCTTCTCCATTTTCAAACATATATTACAAAGTTCTTTGTATACAAAAGATTAATGCGTTAACCTTATCCATGGTTAGCACAAGGAACTGTGCTAGGTCCCTTACTCTTTTTAATATATATAAATGATTTACCCAACAACATCTCAACAGGAACAAAAGCTAGGTTATTTGCTGATGATTGTATAATCTATAGAACAATTAAATCAGAACAAGATAGCAAAATTTTACAAAAAGACCTAGATGAATTGATAAAATGGGAAACTAACTGGAGTATGAGTTTCCACCCAGAAAAGTGTCAACTGTTAAGAGTAACAAAGAAAAAGAAACAAATAAATTCAAAATATTTCATTCATGGAAAGGAACTAACCCAAACTAAAGATGCAAAATACTTAGGAGTCATAATAAATTAGAAATTATCATGGAATCCCCATGCCAATGAAGTTATTAAAAAATCAAACAAAACCTTAGGCTTTATAAAAAGAAACCTTTACAATAAATGTAATAAAGATATAAAACTAAAATGCTTTCTCACTTTGGTGAGACCTGTACTAGAATATGCATCTTCTGTATGGGACCCATCCACCAAAGAAAACATTGATAAACTAAAACAAATCCAGAAGAGAGCTGCCAGACTCATTACTGCAGAATATTCAAAACTGACTAGAATAACACCATTAGTTAAATCATTAAACCTTGAAACACTAGAGGATAGAAGAACCAAGAGTAAAGTAGTAATCATACATAAAGCAATTATCTCTAAGTTAGAAATACAACATAAAAATAGCTTAATACAACCCTCAGATAGACATAAGGATAAAAACACCTTTCTTATTCCGTATGTAAGAACAAACACATACAAATGTTTGTTCTTCCCGTCCGGAATTCGGGCGTGGTATGGGTTGCCTGAAGAAACCAGGAAAGCCAACACAATATCAACATTTAAAACTCTAATAAGAATGCAGGACTAAACACAAATCATAGATAAGCGTAGGATGCAATAATCTTCTGTATAGAAGGAGCGTCTGAAACAGATAAGATAAGACATGGTTTTCTGTCTATCCTTGCAATTAAATTTTTGTGGGGAAAGTTTTTAGTGTGTTGATTTTCATGCTGCTCTGTTAGGACTCAACTGAATTTCTTCGAATTAGAACAGTTACTCGGTGAAAGGGAAGTTTGGGGGTGGTTTAAGAACAATTAGCCCTCAGCCTTTAATTTATTTGGATATGGATTTGTATACGGTTAAACAATTTAAACAAACTATTTATACTTTTTTGGTTTTGAATGGAATTCACGTTAAAAAGACGCTAGTAATATTGTAGTAAAATTACTCGTGTAGAATACATAACAAGTGTCTTAAACAAAAGACTTGAAAACAATCGTAGGCAGTATGTTGAATTGGCCGTTATGACGTAGGATATAGTTGTGTTTTGATGGTATATTGTAGGGTAAAGCTGTGATCCAGACAAATAGTTGGCCTATGTCTATGCTGTTAATGCTATAATTTAATTGGTGTACATGTGTATGGTGTAGAAAAAAAGTTCAACACTTGAAAGTAATTTTTGTTTTCTTATATGATTTTTTTTCTTCACATTTGTTAAGGTCACATTAGAAATCTGCAGCTTTTCCCTTACGAAATAAAACATATTTTAAAAAATAATAATAAACTCTGCAAGGTCAGCACAAATCGTAAGAATAAAATTTACGAGACAGATGTTTAGTTTTTTATGTTTTTTTAAGAGGCTACGCGTGTTTGTATCAACGAACATTTCCTCTATCACAGGCTGTGCTACAGAGCTTTATCAGTTCTCATATTAATATTTTTTTTACTTATATATTTTTTTTCTTTAACTCACTGTTTCTTAAAAAGTAAGGGGCCGTCCATAAATGACGTCACGCGATTTTAGCCGAGTTTTAGCCATCCCTCCCCCCTCGTCACAAAAACTTAGACCCCCCCCCCTCCAATATGATGTCAAAAAGCATTGACCCCCCCCCATAAAACCGTATTTCCTATTTGAAAATGAGCACGTTTCAAATCACTTTTTTGTCATTGATGTATGAATTTAGTATAAGGCTGCACTCTAATATCGTAACACGCGTGAGGTCATTTAAAAATCTCATTGAATAAATTGTAAGCAATCAAATATTTGAGTGAAACTTTTATTTAAAGTTGCGGGTTATGGTGTGACGTCACAGTTCTTAATCACCCCCCCCTCGTCACACATCATCACAAATGTTAGAACCCCCCCCCTATTTTTTTCCTAGGTGTGTGACGTCATTTATGGTCGGCCCTCAACTCACTGTTACTTAAACAGTAATGTGCAATTTGGTCGAGGGTTCAACAAAGTTTTGGGTCTACACAAACCAACTCATGTATTATTGTATTAATAAGATTATGTAGATTAAAGGGAAGTTACTCCCTGGTTGCCATAATAATCAGATCATTGATGGCAGGCCTTTAAAATAAATGAAAGAAAAAACTTTTGAAATCGGATTAGGAACGATGTCAGATTTTTAAATTATATTTTATTTTGATTTGCCATTTTGTGAGGACACATAAAGTGATGACACATAAAGTGATGACACATAAAGTGATGACACATAAAGCGAGGACACATAAAGTGATGACACATAAAGTGAGGACACATAAAGTGATGACACATAAAGTGATGACACATAAAGTGATGACACATAAAGTGATGACACATAAAATGATGACACATAAAGTGAGGACACATAAAGTGATGACACAAAGTGATGACACATAAAGTGATGACACATAAAGTGAGGACACATAAAGTGATGACACACAAAGTGATGACACATAAAGTGATGACACATAAAATGTCACTAAATGACAAAATGCCCACCACTCACATTGGAAAATTGCTTTAACATTCCTTAATAAATTTCACGTTTTGAGAAGTTTCAGATTTCACTTAATGAAACTAATGATTTAATGAGTTTATTTAATTTTACTTACATACAACAACAAGTAAACGATATGTAATGTAAACAAATGATTTATTAATTATTTGCTCAACACATCAGACATATTTACAACAGCAGTAGATATGTATGTTGTACACAAGTGCAAAATTCATTTAATCACATACAGCACATAGAGTTTTGTAAACAATTATTGATGTGCGATGTAGTTGCCTATAATTTGTTTAATGCATACGATATTTATCAACAGTAATATGTTATACTAGTTTTAAACGAAAAATTTAATCACATACAACACATAGAGTTTTGTAAACAATTATTGATGTCCGATGTAGTTGCCTATAATTTGTTTAATGCATACGATATTTATCAACAGTAATATGTTATACTAGTTTTAAATGAAGAAAAAAAACAATTACAAAAATATTTTCATTGGCATGTTTCTATCAAGTCTGTCCTTAGTTCTCGGCATGTTTTTATCAAGTCTGTCCTTAGTTCTCACAAGTCTGTCCATAGTTCTCACAAGTCAGATTTCAGAAACTTCAAATACCTGTCCTGCTGTCCACTCTGACAATAGAAGAAATAATTGTAAAGACGGGAAAGTATATGAGAATTACAACAATGTAACGATGAAAAGAAAAGATTTCATGGAGTGTGTCCTTAACGTTGGATATTAAATAATATAAACATGTATAAATATTATTTGCCATAGTTGGGATAGTTAAATTTGTTTGGCATTTCATGAAGTCGTCTGTACCTTGTATGAAACTTAATCTCGTAACCGGAAGTTAGTTGTGCAATGTAGTCCACAACGTTTTTGTGGTCTTCTGCTGGCACTTGGTGGTCCATGAGGACAAATATCAGGTCATAGTTTTGGTAACCGGGGATGCTCTCCAACTCAAAAAGTATTTTTTTCAACTGGAGATTTTATTTAGAGTTTTCTAAAGCCAATATTATACCGAGACTTACAGTAACGATCAGTTAATTGGTATGAAATGAAGTGTAATCAAAAGTGATGAACAATATTTGAAAGACTATACTATGAGAGTTATATGAAAGACTTTGAGAGATATATGAAAGACTATGAAAGATATATGAAAGACTTTGAAAGATATATAAAAGACTATGAAAGATATATGAAAGACTATGAAAGATATATGAAAGACTATGAAAGATATATGAAAGACTATGAAAGATATATGAAAGACTATGAAAGATATATGAAAGACTATGAAAGATATATGAAAGACTATGAAAGATATATGAAAGACCACGAGATATGAGATAGGTGAAATACTATGAAAGATATATGAAAGACTATGAAAGATATATGAAAGACTATGAAAGATATATGAAAGACTATGAAAGATATATGAAAGACTATGAAAGATATATGAAAGACTATGAAAGATATATGAAAGACTATGAAAGATATATGAAAGACTATGAAAGATATATGAAAGACTATGAAAGATATATGAAAGACTATGAAAGATATATGAAAGACTATGAAAGATATATGAAAGACTATGAAAGATATATGAAAGACTATGAAAGATATATGAAAGACTATGAAAGATATATGAAAGACCACGAGATATGAGATAGGTGAAATACTATGAAAGATATATGAAAGACTATGAAAGATATATGAAAGACTATGAAAGATATATGAAAGACTATGAAAGATATATGAAAGACTATGAAAGATATATGAAAGACTATGAAAGATATATGAAAGACTATGAAAGATATATGAAAGACTATGAAAGATATATGAAAGACTATGAAAGATATTTGATAATTTCTAATGTGTTTAGGTGCACCCTGTTAAGTCTCTATGTTAGGTGGATTGTACCTTGCTCTCCGCTACACACAACATACACAAGAGATGACACAAGTCTGTGTAACGATGCAATGTTTATTCTACTATAAACAACTGTACAACTGGCTGTCTTGCCTTGACATAAAATACATCTATATATAACGGCTGTATGCTCCAGCATGCCCTCGGTCCGACCCGACCGCTTCTGGGCGACGTTAAACTCAACTCTGTTTTACTGCTACCCTGCAGCTCCCCGGTCTATCCTGACCGGTCTGACCGCACAACACTGTGCGAACTACCCAGATGTCTGCCACCCCTGCCCTCGTCTCGACTACTCTCTTATAAACCCCCCCAACTGGTCTCAACTGACCCTGGCGTGTCCTCTGGTCATGTCCCTGAAATATCCCGTGTGACCAGAAGCTCACTCAGACATCACTAGACATTATTCCCGTGATAGGAGTTCATACCCGTAAACAACGCCTTGACCCGACTCCAACACTGGCTCACAACAATCTCACAACAATCATTCGCAACAATCATTCGCAGTGATTCTCATACCCTGACATATCCCCCCTCTTCCGTTAGATTCTACCTACGGTAGAATCTCACAATACAACAAAGTCAGGGCATGGAATCACTGCACATTACAATTACAATAATATAATACATAATGAAATAATATCTTTCAAAATAATTTTATACACAACATGGCATGAAAAAAAAACACTAGTATATACAACACAGAGCATAAATCCACTTGGTCGTACCTTTATACGACTTCACTAACCCGCAACTCGTACGTTATCATTATCTTAATTCTCAAAGAACCAACCTTCGACCTACTACTGGTCATAACACCTCACATATTAGTATCCAACAATTGACCATTTTTACGCTAGATTGTTTTCTATTTACCAACTGACTCTACTGGTTCCTCATATAAATTCCTTAAGATATTTATTCCAGGATTACCTCCAGCATGAGATAATGTTATAGGGATAACTACTTATCCAGACTATAGACATTTCAGCCTGATTGTATTTAACCCATTACAATCAATTATATAACAATCATGTGCATTTAGTAGTCGTAATCAACATAATTCATCATAATACACATAATCATGAACAAAATCATTATCATATCTCATAATTTCATAAATATATATATATATATATAAATAATTACATCTCCTTATAATGAAATTTTGCCCGAGGTCACCCGGAGCCAAAAATTATAATAAAAAACATCAGCACGAAAATACAACCATCTCATATTTATTTACAACCATCCGTAAGTACTAACTAACCTAAGTACATAATCGTTATGAAACTTTACAATCATGTTCATATAATAATAATACTGGCCCGAGGTGACTCAGACCTCAATTTCTACTTAAATTAGTCCCCCTGTATCCCCTGGTCGCCGTAACCCGACCGAATTTTGATGTAAATATCTAACCAATCAGCTGCCATATCTGCTTATTGCCGAGATAAAAAATCTGCAATAATGTTATCTTCACCTTTAATGTATTCCACGTTGAAATCGTATTCCTGTAACATCAAAGACCACCTGGAAACTCTTGAATTTTCAAATTTAGTCGTGTTCAAATATTTTAACGCTTGGTGGTCACACTGGAGCGTAAATCTTGCCCCCATTAAATAGTAGGATAATTTCTGAATTCCCCATATTATTGCCAAGCATTCCCTCTCTATTGTTGAGTATCTTGTTTCCCTGTCAACCAGTTTACGACTAATATATTTAACCGGGTGGAGCATATTGTCTCTCTTCTGCATCAAACATGCCCCCAATCCCTTCGTTGACGCATCTGTACGAACTATAAAGGGTTCCTTAATGTCGGGCAGAACCAAAATGGGGTTATTTGTTAAATAGTTTTGGATTGTATCCAATGCTTGTTGGCATTCCTTAGTCCAACATATATTATTAGGTTTACCTTTCTTTGTAAGGTCCGTCAATGGGGCTGTTATCGTTGAAAAATTAGGTATAAATTTATTGTAATACGCTATTAGGCCAACTAGTCCCCTTACTTGTCTCTTATTTTTGGGTCGTTCTATTTCCAACACTTTGTTTATATTGTTCATGTCCGGTTTTAAGATGCCTGCTCCAATTCTATGTCCCAGAAATTCGATTGATTCTTTACCTATTTCTAACTTAGATGGTTTAATGGTGAACCCTGCCTTTTTCAAAATCTCTAAAACCTCTCGAGTAACTCGTATATGTGACTCCCAGTCGTCTGTGTATACACAGATATCGTCAAAATAAGTAACTACCTCTTTTACTCCTTTGAATAATTTCTTAACAATTTTATTGAACGTTGCCGGTGCGGTTGCCAATCCGAATGGCATAAAGTTATATTGATATGCCCCGTCTGGGCCTTGAAAAGCTGTGTATTCTTTGCTTTTCTCCTCAAGAGGTATTTGCCAATATCCCTTTGTTAAGTCTAGTTTCGTAAAGTATTTGGCTTTATTCATGTGTTCTAGAAGTTTATCCTGGTTAGGTATAACTTCTGCTACTTTTTTTGTAATTGCGTTCAATTTTCTATAATCCACGCAAGTCCGAATCGATCCATCTTTTTTCTTAATTAAAACTAAGGGAGAGCAATATGGTGACTGTGATTCCTCGATTATACCTAGTTCTAACATCATACTAATCTCTTCTTTTAGACTTTGAATCATATGTATAGGTATTGCATAAGGTTTTACGTTAATGGGCTTAGAGTCTAATAATTCTATTTTGTGCGTACCCGCCGATGTTTTCCCTGGGATATCTGAAATGATTTCTTTGTACTCTTGCACCATATCGTCAACTTGTCTTTTCTGTTTCTCCGTTAGTTCCTTATTAATGTCAATGCCTGAATTAACCTTGACGTTGATTAACGGAATTTGCTTAATGTCTTCCCTATTTACATCTTCCTCTTCTTCTTCGGCTATCACTGTGGCACTGGCACCATTAATTGTCTTTTCATTTTTCTCTGCTGCCGATAAGTTCGCATCTGTGTTATCCATGTTATTTTCGACAAATTTTGTTAATCTGTTGAGGTGATAAACTATACGCTTATGTCCCTTCGCAATCTCTACATTAAATTTCGATAATTTTCTCGTGACGGTGAATGGACCTTCTGAATACAGAGCGAGTTTATTTCCTTTTTTAGGTTTCAACACGAGCACTTTGTCACCAATTTGTATATCTTTCTCTCTAGCCCTTTGATCATAATATTGTTTATATTTATTTGCCTTTCCTTTCGTGATTGCCTCTGTTTTATATAACCCTGATTTTATTCTGTTTTTGAGGTCTATTATATATTCATATGTTGTTTTACCTTCCTCTGTCGTATTTTCATTTGTTAGTATTTTCCTTAAAATTGACATTGGTCCTCTCACTTTCCGCCCGAAGAGGAGTTCATAAGGAGACATTGCCGTTGTCTCGTTCGGAACTTCCCGATATGCAAACAAAA
>CALYLW010000829.1:0-269763 GCA_944989445.1 Ampullaceana balthica
AGGGGGAAAAGAACAGGCACAATCTAACATTTTGAAAAATTGGAAAGGTATGTTTTCGCTGAGGCTTGAACCCAGTACCTCCCGCATGTAAGGCGGATGTGATAACCACTACACTACGAACAACATGTGAAGTGAACGCAAGAAGCAGTGTTGGTCTCGAAACATGCCCCCCTCCCCCTTTTGAACACACTTCTCTTGATTGGTCGACCCCAGCGAGGGATTTGTCATGCGTATTTGCACACAACTCGCTCTTGATTTTGTTTTGTTGAATTTTATTTAGAGATTTTTTTAGTCATGTAAATCAGTGCTTCTCAAACTTTTTAGTATGGCGGACAGGCCAAATTTGTTCCATTGCACCACGGACCGGTGCACTATTTTACCTTTACTGACGTGGTAGCGACAAGTAATTTATTTTATTTTATTTGTTTCATTTATTAGCTTATTGTCGAAACATTGACATATTCTTTAGGGTTAGTATTACTAGTTGAAAATGTAATATTATTATTTTTTTATGTACTCTCTTGATTACTTCTGTGGACCAGCGGCGGATGGCCTATGGACTGGCACTGGTCCGCGGACCAAAACTTTGAGATTTGCTTTTATGAATTTATTAAAAACATGTTTTGCACAGATTTTAACTTTAAAAGAAAACTAATTGTTTCTAATAGAGATGATTTAACGACTGATAACTCTATCTGATGACCATATGATAATGTAAGGTCATATTGTAAACTACTGATAACTCTATCTGATGACCATATGATAATGTAAGGTCATATTGTAAACTACTGATAGCTCTATCTGATGACCATATGATAATGTAAGGTCATATTGTAAACTACTGATAGCTCTATCTGATGACCATATGATAATGTAAGGTCATATTGTAAACTACTGATAGCTCTATCTGATGACCATATGATAATGTAAGGTCATTTTGTAAACTACTGATGGCTTTATCTGATGACCATATGATATTGTAAGGTCATATTGTAAGGTCACATTGTAAGGTCATTTTGTAAACTACTGATAGCTTTATTTGCTGATCATATGATATTGCAAGGTCATATTGTTAGGTCATACTGTAAACTCATTTGGTTCTAATAGAGATGATTCAGGGGATGATAGCTTTATCTACTGAACATATGATATTGTAAGGTCATATTATAAACTACTGATAGCTTTATCTGCTGACCGTATGATCATGTAAGTTCATACTGTAAACTCATTAGTAACCGCACACATTTTAGTTGATTCTGGCATCATCAATTTGGTGAAATCTCACATTCAAGTTTCGAACTAAATCACCAGGTAAAAACGAGGTAATAAAAATAATCTGAATACAGCATAACACTTTGTGAGAAGATTGTCTTTGAGAAGTAAGAAAAAATCTTTGAAAATAGTCTGTGTAGATGTAAATAGTAGCCTTATCGTGGAGTTGTTTTTAAGAAATCGTTCACTATTCGAATTGTAAGCAACATTTCAGTGCGTTTCATTTTTGACAAGTTATTAAATTTTATAAATAGTGAGCTTTGGCGTAAAATGCTAGCAAATTATTAATACCGCTTATTTAAGACCTTTACCGTATACACTTGTCTCTACTTCGATGGTGTTTTTAAGTCGCGTGTAGCTTTTTGACGAACGACAATGATATATGCTATTCTAGTTTGTTTTAGGGCGCCTACTTTTTTAGGGCACCTAGGGCGCCCAACTTTTTCAAAAGCCCAACTAACTTGTCCTTGTATGATAAATACGTAATATTAAACTTCCTAAAATGTACACATAAGTATTTTATAATAGGGGTTGTAGGGCGCCCAGGGTGCCCACTTTTTTTTAAAGTGCACGTCCTGTCTGCCCTGTCCTTGACGCTACTAATGTAAGAAAGCAGCGCACCAAAAATAACTATTTTCGAATGTTATGGAATGAGAGTGTCAGTCAGCACTGTTTACAACACAAATGCTGACGTCAAAGGTTCGTGCGTTGTTGGTTAATGTTAATCTGGAAACCAAAATGGTTTTGATATTTAAGTCTATATTTTCAAATTAAAAAAAAATATATAATCAACATACATAATTCCCGTAGTAATGTAATGCATCTTGGATGTAATGCTGTTATGTTTTATAGTGCGCCTCAAAAAATATTGCACCAAATATAACTCTTTTCGAACGTTCCGCATAAAATTGTTCATTATGATAATAAATGAATCAAATAAAAATAAATAACATAAATGAAAGTTCTGTATTACGTTAATTTTAATCTGATGTGTATTTATTTTGAAAAATTCCGTCATTTTTGACGGGTGATAAAATTCTAGTAATAATATAATAGCCCAAGTCACAGTTTGGAGTATGGATCCGTAGCGCTATGACGTCATTTTTTGAGCTTATATTTAAATATATATATACAAGTATAAGGCGCGCATCAGAAGGTGGGCAAAATTCTAAAAATTCTAGAAGATTCAAAACAAAATTATATGACGTCATATTTTTAGATTTTATTTTAATTTTGTAAAATTAGAGCGATGTAAAAAAAGGATTTGAGGATTTATAATTATAAAATACTTTGTGTACATTTCAGGAAGTTTAATATTTCGTATTTACCAAACAAGGATAAGTTACTCTGGGTTTTGACAAAAAAAAGTGGGCGCCTAAATTAGGCGCCCTACAACCGAAGTGGGCTCCGTAGGCGCCCTACCACCCCTAGTTAATTATATTTGATTGGAAATAACATCTGGACCATTTTGTCTTCTGCAAATTTTAAAAAAAAACTATGAATGAAACGCTGATAAGGTGAATGAAAATTAACGTAAAACGGTAGTCGAGTGGCATGGGTGCTCGTCTGGTTTAACGATGATCACGGGTTCGAATCCATGTGAAGTCAAGTATCTGTTCACAGTGCCAAGTGTGTCAAGTGTCCAAACAGCTCTGAATCGAAGGGGTACCCTAACCCTACTAATGGAATCAAATGCGTGGAACCCTTATAACCATGGCCTGCGAAAGCTGCGTCCCTTTTTAACCGATCGGCATCGTCTGTGGACGCTATCTTTACTCATTTTAAAGTGAATAAATGAACATTAAACAACCCTTAAAAACATTTGTTTAAACTATAAATACCTTATATATCAGACATAACTAAGAGTATTGAATTTGTTCAATATAATACTCACCGCGCGACAAACATTTACAGACTGAACGTGACAGAACTACCTTTGCTGTAAAACGGGGGGGGGGTATGGTCATCGATGGCAGGAGTGAATTCCAGTGACACGTGAAGGTGACATATAGCAGACGGCTACAAAGATTTACATAGAGATAAACTAAAATGCATTAATTTAATTACGGTGCATTCGATCAATCTGAAATTTTGAAACAATGCATCGTTAGGTGACACAAGTCTATGTGCACAATTTCAGCTACAAAGCAAAACGGAAATTTGGGTCATTTTTTTTTACTTTGGTTTTTAACGTCCGACCAAGAGATCACGACGAACAAGACGGTGAAGTTAATATAAGGGATTCAATAAATACCAGCAAATTCATGTTATATATAAAAAAAAAGGTTTAAAAAAAAGTTACATTGCTCCAGTAATTTTAAGTAATTTTATTAACAACACGGTAAACTTTTTTTAAAAAAATATATTTTTTAATCAATAGATTGAAAGAATGGAATGTTGAAGAAAAGATAAAAAGTAGACAAAGTAAAGCTTACAATAAAAAACATATAATAAAAGGCTTGACTTCTCCCTACAACATTATATGTCTTAATAACATGGAATAAAAGGCTTGACTTCTCCCTACAACATTATATGTCTTAATAACATGGAATAAAAGGCTTGACTTCTCCCTACAACATTATATGTCTTAATAACATGGAATAAAAGGCTTGACTTCTCCCTACAACATTATATGTCTTAATAACATGGAATAAATGGCTTGACTTCTCCCTACAACATTATATGTTTTAATAACATATAATAAACGGCTTGACTTCTCCCTACAACATTATATGTCTTAACAACATGGAATAAATGGCTTGACTTCTCCCTACAACATTATATGTCTTAATAACATGGAATAAACGGCTTGACTTCTCCCTACAACATTATATGTCTTAATAACATGGAATAAATGGCTTGACTTCTCCCTACAACATTATATGTCTTAATAACATGGAATAAATGGCTTGACTTCTCCCTACAACATTATATGTCTTAATAACATGGAATATTCATGAAAAAGAATAACGTATTATATGTGCTATATAAAACATAAATAATACAAACAACAAATATATTAATACAAACTATCATTCGCATTCATCAATAACTTAAACAATTGAATTTCTAATTCAGCAAAATTATTAGGAATTCTTACGAATTATAATAATTACTATAGACTAAAAAGTAAATTGAGAAACACATTTGACCAAACGTTAACAACTGCGTTAACAATGATTGTAAGAAAATATCAATCAATTTTGTCAAGCTTAAAAATCATGATAAATGCTTCATCAACATCAACGAATCCTAAATTAAACAGATTTTGTCTAGTTGTGTAAATATAAGACGTGGTTATTATGCAATTGTTGTTTTATTCTAAAAAAATTCTTTTAAATATATGGAAAATCTATAAAAAGACTTAACTAAGAACACGAGCTTCTTCTCATTATATTCGTTGCATTAATTTATTTGTATTTTGTTATTAATCCATGACGAGACGATTGACCAAAATATAAATAATAAAATATTCACTGACAAACAGTCAATATTCAATACGAATTCAAGATTGTGACAAAGGTCCCATGCCTCTGACGTAAGTCAAGGCTTTGATGCGTGTGTATGTTTGTAATAGCTGGCAATAGTTTAGTTTATGTTTTATTTACCGAGCCCAAGATTAGCTAGTAATAGTTTAGTTTATGTTTTATTTACCCATCCCAAGATTAACTGGTAATAGTTTAGTTTATGTTTTATTTACCCATACCAAGATTAACTGGTAATAGTTTAGTTTATGTTTTATTTACTGAGCCAAAGATTAGCTAGTAATAGTTTAGTATATGTTTTATTTACCCATCATTAAGATTAGCTAGTAAAAGTTTAGTTTATGTTTTATTTACCTATGCCAAGATTAGCTAGTAATAGTTTAGTTTATGTTTTATTTACCCACCATTAAGATTAGTTAGTAAAAGTTTAGTTTATGTTTTATTTACTGAGCCAAAGATTAGCTAGTAATAGTTTAGTTTATGTTTTATTTACCCCTACCAAGATTAACTGGTAATAGTTTAGTATATGTTTTATTTACCCATCATTAAGATTAGCTAGTAAAAGTTTAGTTTATGTTTTATTTACCTATGCCAAGATTTGCTAGTAATAGTTTAGTTTATGTTTTATTTACCCATCCAAGATTAGCTAGTAATAGTTTAGTTTATGTTTTATTTACCCATCCCAAGATTAGCTAGTAATAGTTTCGTTTTGTTTTATTTACCCATACAAGATAAGCTAGTAATAGTTTAGTTTATGTTTTATTTACCCATCCAAGATTAGCTAGTAATAGTTTAGCTTATGTTTTATTTACCCATCCAAGATTAGCTAGTAATAGTTTAGTTTATGACTAGCCTGCAAGATTATTAAAAGAACTAAGCAATGAACTGTCCCAAATCCTTGTAGTTCTCTTTCAAGCCTCTCTAAACCAGGGTAAAGTGCCCGAGGATTGGAAATTAGCTAACGTAACTCCACTCTTTAAGAAAGGGGATAAATCAGACCCTGGTAATTACAGGCCTGTATCACTTACTAGTATCACCTGTAAATTGCTAGAACACATAATATATAGTAGAATAGTTAACCACCTTGACAAATATAATGCCCTATGCCCACATCAACACGGCTTTAGAAAAAACAGATCATGTGAAACACAATTAATAGGTTTAATAGATGAACTATCAAAAGGCTTGGACAAAAATGATCAAATAGATACAATACTACTAGACTTCTCAAAAGCATTTGACAAAGTTCACCACCTTAGTTTACTTAAGAAACTTAACTACTTTGGAATCTCAGGTTCCTTACATCACTGGATCCAAGACTTCCTTTTGGGCAGGGAGCAAACTGTAATAATTAATTGATCTAAATCTGCACCAATAAAGGTTAACCCAGGAGTTCCACAAGGAACTGTGCTAGGTCCCTTACACTTTTTAATTTATATAAATGATTTACCCAACAACATCTCAACAGGTACAAAAGTTAGGTTATTTGCTGATGATTGTATAATCTATAGAACAATTAAATCATAACAAGATAGCAAAATTTTACAAAAAGACTTAGATGAATTGATAAAATGGGAAACTAACTGGAGTATGTCTTTCCACCCAGAAAAGTGTCAACTGTTAAGAGTAACAAAGAAAAAGAAACAAATAAATTCAAAATATTACATTCATGGAAAAGAACTGACCCAAACTAAAGATGCAAAATACTTAGGAGTCTTAATAAATGAGAAACTATCATGGAATCCCCATGTCAATTAAGTTATTAAAAAATCAAACAAAACCTTAGGCTTTATAAAAAGGAACTTTAACAAATGTAATAGAGATATAAAACTAAAATGCTACCTCACTTTGGTGAGACCTGTACTAGAATATGCATCTTCTGTATGGGACCCATCCACCAAAGAAAACATTGATAAACTAGAACAAATTCAAAAAAGAGCTGCCAGATTCATTACTGGAGAATATTCGAAACTGACAAGAATAACACCATTAGTTAAATCATTAAACCTTGAAACACTAGAGGATAGAAGAACCAAGAGCAAAGTAGTAATCATACATAAAGCAATTAATTCTAATTTGAAATACAACACAAAGATAACTTAATACAACCCTCAGATAGACATAAGGATAAAAACACCTTTCTTATTCCGTATGCAAGAACAAACACATACAAGTTTTCCTTCTTCCCGTCCGGAATTCGGGCGTGGAATGGGTTGCCCGAAGAATCCAGGAAAACCAACACTTTATCAACATTTAAATCTCTAATAAAAATGCAGGACTAAACACAAACCATAGATAAGCGTAGGACGCAATAATCTTCTGTATAGAAGGAGCGTCTGTAAACAGATAAGATAAGATAAGATAGATATGTTTTATTTACCCATCCCAAGATTAGCTAGTAATCGTTTCGTTTTTGTTTTATCCACCCATACAAGATTAGCTAGTAATCGTTTAGTTTATGTTTTATTTACCCATCCTATGATGTGCATTTCTAAAATTTCTGTTAAAAATAACAATTCAGGACTCCCAACGTTGAGTAATGGGATGTGTGATGTTTTAACGATTTTTACCCAGAGACTTTTACTTTGAGGAGCAAGAACTAATGAATGAGACCCCCGTGAGACCGTCAACCAGTCAGGCTGTTGTTACGTCCACCTTACCAGTTCATTAATGTTCAGCTTTTATAGGGCACCTAAAGGCGTCTGTAGAAGGCCATCAAGCCACTAACCACGCCCCCTCCCCCAGCCGATCCCATGTAGCCGGAAAATAAGGATGCCATGCGGTCTCCAGTCCTTAATAAAGTTGCCAACATTCTCCTGCCCCACCCTTTATTAAACTTTCCCATTACACTCGCCAGCACGTGTCCTTTGGTGGTCGCCTAGTCTAGCCCTCGCACCATGTCATTATAGTGGGACAGCTAACGTCCAGTCCCTAGTACCTGGGTTAATATGTCCAGCTAACGACCAGTCCCTGGTACCGGGGTTAATATGTCCAGCTAACGTCCAGTCCCTAGTACCTGGGTTGAAGTGTCCAGCAAATAGGTAGGAGAATGATAGATGTTTATTGACAGTATATCCCTAATTGTAGGGATCGAGGTTAAGTGGCGTGCCACTTGGTTAAAATGTTATAGCAGAAAAAGAGTTTAATGACCCAAAGAAAATGTGTTTTTAAGATTTACATATAAATCAAAAACTTTATAAAAACTCATAGTTCCAAATTGTTTTAAATAATTATATTTTAAATACATTATTTCTTCGCAATTTATTAAAATTTATTTTTTTAAAAATTTAACGTATAATAAAATATTTATAAAACACAAGTTTTTATTATTATGTCTCAATGAATTTAAATTATATTTTATTGGGTTAAAAATAAGATTTTAGCATTTTATTTGCTAATTAAGTTTTCTCAAAACAATGACAAATTAAAAACAGCAGTGTCAGTGCTTTGTGGTGCGGCACTGGTGTCAAAGCTACACATAGGATCTATTACTTGTTTGTGAAATTCCGTTCACCTAACTGAAACGGTACTCAAGCTTTAGTGTTCAAACACACAAAAACATACACACAGACGGACGCACACACATATAGCATATTTTCAAAAGTTGTTTTTTTAAGCGCAAGAAGGTGTGCAACTTTGAGATTTATCTAAATCTTGATTCCGATTTTTAGCTCGATTATAATACTTCCCCGCTGAACAGCCTAATCAAGAATCAAGAAAGAAAGCCATAATTTAATATCTTCTCAATAATTTTATGAGCAGCTATATTGCTTCGAGCTGACCTACGTATTTCATAATTCAATACCGTTTCTGAGCGGTGCAACGATAATGGGAAATACAATTATAATGAACATACGATATGAAAATCATGAATGTAATATAGAAACTTTAAAAAAAAATCTTTATAATGCCAACAGGATTGAAATTCATGCACAGTGTTGTAGATTGTGATTAGAAGCAAAAAGAATAAAAGGAAGAAGAAAAAAAAACAAATTCAAAAACATGTTTAATTTTTACAATACATTACAACCAAAAAATTAATAACAATAAATCATTTAAAGATTCACTTTTGCACTGCTTTTGTTGACACATTTGTTAAAGTAATAAATACAGAAATACAAATAAATGTTAGTAAATAATGTAATATTTGATAAGTAGTTTATACCTAATGAGAGCACAATAACACAATCATGAATCTGGCTGAAGACAAATTCAATGGTTCACATGGGCTGTGTGGTTTAATAAGAAGACTTGGAAGGATGTAAGAAATGTGTACTGGTTAATTGATAGCATAAAACTACATCGTATAACAAGAGTCACTGTGTCACCAAGTCCTGAAAGATCTAATGAGCATAGTCACTTACATTGTCAAGTTATAGGAGAAAAAAAAGTTTCAATGACCAATCATTTCAGTCCTTCTTGCAAGAAGTGGACTCGAGTTCGGTGACACAGCGGAAATATCTTTTCAGTAGATCGTGGAAATCTGTCAATTGATTTACAGCAAAAGAAAAGACTTTCATTTTTTATTGTTGAAGCGGAATTGTAAAGTTGTTATTGAATTGTAAAGTTGTTATTGAATTGTCAAGTTGTTATTGAATTGTAAAGTTGTTATTGAATTGTAAAGTTGTTCTTAAATTGTAAAGTTGTTATTAAATTGTAAAGTTGTTATTTCTGACATATCGTCAAATCTGAATGATTTCAACCCTCAGAAACATAAACGTGATAAATGCATTCGTAAATTGGCAGATGCATAAACATGATAAATACACTCGTAAATTGGCAGATAATTCAATAGAGCTGCTATAGGACTCCTGTCCTATAAATAATGTTTTTAGCTCCTATAAATATCAAAAAGTAACTTAACCGTGCATCTCAAATATAAAAAGACCTTAAGTTAAATTGATTTATTCTCACTGACCTTGTTAAATGCCAAGAGAACAATAAGAAGGCTTTACGTTTATGCCCTGATAAAATCACCCGAGTACAGTGGAATTACATATTAGAGAAAGAATATCTTAAAATTAATATAATAACTTAGGAAACAATAATCGTATGTAATAAATAAGATACAATTTGTAATTAATAAGATAATATTAGTCAGCGGGTATTCTTGCAATATATTGACTTTATAAAAGAAATAATTTTTAGAGATCGAAGTCAAGTGACGTGCAGATACAGACTACATTGTTGTGTAGTAAATTTGACAAAATTTATATGAAATTAATTTCATAGTTTCAACACAATGCATGTAAAAATACGATGTTAAAATATGATTATTTCTTTTGAAGACTTCATTTATATAAGTCTATATATATAATTCTCATCGTGTTCGGACCCTGCGAGGCAACAAGAAGCTGCATGTGCAACATATACTAATTTTAGAAAGCAGCGCACCAAATTACTGCACCAATGCATCAAAAGGTGTGTAAATTAAATATGCGCTGTAAAAAAAAATTATGGTGTCATTGTTTTCGCTGATATTTTAATTTTGGAAAAGGAAACCACTATTATAAAATACTTTGTGTGCATTTCAGAAAGTTTAATATTTCGCATTGATCAAACAAGGACAAGTTAGTTGGGCTTTTGAAAAAGTTCGGTGCCGTAGGCGCCTTAAAAAAGTGCATTAAAGGGGTAAAATAACTCTCCGTGAGCAATTATGCGGCGTATGCTATGCCGCGGGGCGTCTAGTATTTATAAATAAGTTAAATTTAACATTTAAAATTCACAGGTTACTAATAAATTAATATAACTAAAAAAAAAGTTTTTAATTTACTTCTACATAATTTTTCATACAAAAACACATCAAGATCGATGCTGTATCGTGCAGCGCAGCACGTCTAATATGATAACACGACGTATTTCTAAAAATATTCGTATTGCAGGTACAACCTCGATAATAATATTCTTCATTGATATCATCATTATTAGGTCCAGGTTTGGAAAGACATCAGCTATCATGACCTTTCATTTCTCTCTGGCGTTTTCTGTTTCATGGAAGACGTTATTGAAAACTTTTTGGAAAACAGCCACTCTTTGTCTCTGAGGGAACGAGTCATACTAGGTCTCTGACGGAACCAGTCATATTTAATCCCTTAAAACCAGTAATATTTGGTACCTGAGAAATATAGTGTTTATTATATAAACTACATAGAACGATATACGTCTTTTAATAGCGTCATTTCGCTATTTTAGAACCTTGTTAGAAATTTATCTTGCTGAAAATTGACATGCATAAATTACCGTTATTTCTCAGGTAGACAAGTCAATGTATATTTTAAATCATTCCTAACGATTAGGCTACAATTTACAAATTAAAGACCAACAATGTTTTTCTCACTTCTGCGGTTAAATCACATTTTATTGTTTCCTCATTTAATCAGATTAGTTTTATTAATATCTTTGCCCTGATGATATTTTTGATTTTCTGTGTGTGTTTGTGGATAATATTAAATCTAATTTTTCATCAATGTTTGAACCCCGTCTGAGCTGAAAATGTGCGCTGTTATCAAATCAATATAAAAAATGATCTTTCATATCTAGATGGTCTTATATATCTAGATGGTCTTATATATCTAGATGGTCTTATATATCTAGATGGACTTATATATCTAGATGGTCTTATATATCTAGATGGTCTTATATATCTAGATGGTCTTATATATCTAGATGGCCTTATATATCTAGATGGTCTTATATATCCAGATGTTCTTATATATCTAGATGGTCTTATATATCTAGATGGTCTTATATATCTAGATGGTCTTATATATCTAGATGGTCTTATATATCTAGATTGTCTTATATATCTAGATGGTGTTATATATCTAGCTGGTCTTATATATCTAGATGGTCTTATATATCTAGATAGTCTTATATATCTAGATGGTCTTATATATCTAGATGGTCTTATATATCTAGATGGTCGTATATATCTAGATGGTCTTACATATCTAGATGGTCTTATATATCTAGATGGTCGTATATATCTAGATGGTCTTATATATGGATGGTCTTATATATCTAGATGGTCTTATATATCTAGATGGTCTTACATATCTACATGATCTTATATATCTAGATGGTCGTATATATCTAGATGGTCTTATATATGGATGGTCTTATATATCTAGATTGTCTTATATATCTAGATGGTCTTATATATCTAGATGGTCTTATATATCTAGCTGGTCTTATATTTATAGATGGTCTTATATATCTACATGGTCTTATATATCTAGATGGTCTTATATTTATAGATGGTCATATATATCTAGATAGACTTATATATCTAGATGGTCTATATATCTAGATGGTCATATATATCTAGATGGTCTTATATATCTAGATGGTCTTATATATCTAGATGTTCTTATATATCTAGATGGTGTTATATATCTAGCTGGTCTTATATATCTAGATGCTCTTATATATCTAGCTGGTCTTATATATCTAGATGGTCTTATATATCTAGATTGTCTTATATATCTAGATGGTCTTATATTCTAGATTGTCTTATATATCTAGATGGTCTTATATATCTAGATGGTCTTATATATCTAGATGGTCTAATATATCTAGATGATCTTATATATCTAGATGGTCTTATATATCTAGATGGTCTTATATTTATAGATGGTCTTATGTATCTAGATGGTCTTATATATCTAGATGGTCTATATATCTAGATGGTCATATATATCTGGATTGTCTTATATATCTAGATGATCTTAAATATCTAGATAGTCTTATATATCTAGATGGTCTTATATATCTAGATAGTCTTCAGTGAAAGCCATCAGCCATTGAAAGGCAACTAGCTTAATTAAACTATTTCTTTTGTTCACAGCTGTAAACTTGTATAATACTTGTTCACAGCTGTAAACTTGTATAAAACTTGTTCACAGCTGTAAACCGGTATAAAACTTGTTCACAGCTGTAAACCGGTATAAAACTTGTTCACATTTGTAAACCTGTATACAACTTGTTTTTAATCGACTTTCAAACAATCAAACATACAAATAAGTTTAAAAATAAACATGGTAATTATTCATGAGTCAGAATTAAAATGTTTAAAAATGTGTTATTTTTAAAATAATTATTGTTTTTTAAATGGGAATGTTATCTTTATAATGTCAAGGGTGTCACAAACTGAGTAAGCAATTATATGAAAACTTTAATCGTAACCGATTATTGTATCAAATGATATTTAACAGAAACGTATTCTTTAAGTTGCAGGTGCAGACGCCGTTAAGTAAGTAACGAATAAAGTGGATACCACTTTCATGTCGTTGGAAAATGCATACAGTCAAGTGGGTGCGTAAAATTCACATCACATGCCAATTAAATATTTATATTTGTCTTGTTTACATAGTTTTCCACTATTTTCAATACAGAGGTATATAAATAAACATTTTTGTAAATTAAGGTAAACTTTAAAACTCTTTTGTTTTTCATAGCCACATTAACTAATATTTTATCAAATAACAAAACTAGTTTTATTTATTCAAAGTTTAGATAAACAAATCTGAACATTAAAAATAAATAATTACTTCCCTTGATACAATGCCTATTCTATCTATCTATTCTATACATCAGGGATCGGCGAACAGGGGTAAATTACCTCATTTGGTGTAACGAGGGAATATTTGGGGGCGCAAAACACTGAGGCCTACAATATATTGAAGGAAATAAAGTAAATTTTTAAAAGGCCGACCATAATGCGCACTGCGGGAAGTTTAGGACCGTTCTGTACACCTTTTCTTTGCACTATCTATGAGCAATTCTGCGGTGCATGCTACGCCGTTGGTCGGATCTAGTTTATTTATAATTGTAGCATGGACGTCACGATATTATATCTAGAAAAATAACCCAAGAAGTACGAACAAATTTTTATTGGTACATTATCCTTTTGATGACATACATAATCTTGAACTATATTTTATTAAACGTGATAAATTTACATATATAATATCATACTAGCAGACCCGACGTTCGTTGCAATGGTGTCAGCAAAAATGAATAAATTTAAAGAAACCAATAAGTGGTGCGTTTTACCAACAATTTATTACGGGTTTTTAAAATTAAAAATTACAAAAAAAATATAGTACACGCTGGGGCTTGAACTTGAACCCAGGAGGACACCCTCTGCTTGCCAACTATAAACTGATTGGTGCACCCCAGCGAGGGTCATTCGTCATGCATGTTGGCACATACTGGCGTTGGTAAAATATTTTATATAGATTTTTTACTTTGGGAAAACTTGAGGTTTTATAAACGGAAAATCAGTCAGAAAAAAATGTATAAGACTTTAAATTGGGTGACCCGTCAAAACGGCCCCGGACAAAACGGCCCCGACAAAATGGCCCCGACATAACGGCCCCGGTCAAAACGGCCCCGACATAACGGCCCCGATATAACGGCCCCGGTCAAAAGACAAATTGTTAAAATTTTTCGACAAAAAACTATAATTTTTTTCTTTCATTTTAAGATGTTGTTAACTTGTTCACCCTTAAACAAAGTGGTACAATTGTAAATGTAGATCTTGTGATGTTATTATATTGTTTCTTGTCAACAAACAGCATCGATTGGTACCATTTCGCGTAGAGGCTATTAAATTCACTATTGTGATGTCATTATTATTGTTTATTATTAGCAAAACCTGACACTGAATAGGTGAGTAAAAATACGAATTGAATATTTGATTGGACATTTTACTTTTAGTCAATCTATTAGCATTAGTCTGGGACCGTTTTGTCGGTGAACCTTTAAATTGTGTCCAATTAATATATTTTTATAAATAACAGTGACATAATGGAAAATAAAATCAAATAATTTTTTTAAATATTTTCGATCAAACCTGAATCAAGTGAATAACAAAATAAAATTGAAACATTGTACCCTGACAATGGACTATGACTAACGGATAGACTGCAAAGATAAAATTTAGAATTCTCTTAAATATTTTAACTCTGTTTCAATAAACTGAAAAATAAGAAAACAATTTAAATTCAGAGTCTGCTAAAATAATAAGGTAAAACTAAAAGCAAAATGTGTCCATTAAAATATGTTAAAAATAACTGAATTCTAGAGAAAAATAAATGTAAATTATTTTCAGAACATCCAAAGTTCAATAATACGATAACTTTGAGAATAATTTACATTTAGGTACCGGTATGCATCACAAAAGTCAAAGTTATGAACTTTGACATAAGTTTAATTCATGTGTAACTTAATACTTATGTTTAAAGATATTGCAATTCAATTTTTATAAAGGTTACATAAAAGAAATGAAATATCGCTAAAGAGCCACAAAGCAAAGGATTTAGAGTTTTAATTCCATAATAATATCGCATTTTAATATAACCATGACAGTGTTTCATATTTTGTCTATATCCATCCATCCAGCCTGTAGCCAATTTATAAAATAATATTTTTAAACCTTATAGAAGAAAAACAAATTTAAGGTCACCAGGCCATAGGCATATACTTTTAGAAAATATATTTTTGTAATGCTCATATAGAAACAAATGACACTTTGGGCCTCAAGTGCCCAAAGAGTATGTCTAATGTGTTAAATTAGGTTTAGTTCATATATATAATATAAACATATGCGACTCTCGCCGTCCCGTTTCTATTACATAAAAAAACAATATATATTAAATATATCATTTTGAAAAGTAAACTAGTAAAATAAAAATTATAAATAATATTAATGTAAGTGCAGTAACAAATGTTCTAAGAACATTAATATTGTTGTCGCCATTATAGAATCTTGCAATAACCATACCATTTTTTTCTATGTGAAAAACGGAGGCTATGATCTTTTTTTCCCCATGAATGTACTAATTGTATAAACGTTATTATATTTATGATTAGCCGTAACTGATGAAGACGGGATAATGGAATGCTAGAAATTCTTTCACAATTTATCCCTAATTATAGGGATCGAAGTCAAGTGATAGGCCACTTGGATAAAATAAAACGTCTTCCATACGACTAAGCTCTGTACATTATGAAGTGTGCGTATAGTTAATAACACAAACAGATATATTATAGCCATTAAATGTATTTCATCATTTTTAATATTTTTTTATATAAATACGATTTTTATATTTAAATATTTCTTGTAGTTTCATATTTCTTTACTTGTTGTTTATTTAACTAGAATAAAACAGTTATAAAATGTAAGTTATTAATGTTATGTCTCATGGCTTTTAAATTACACTTTAATGGACATTTTTCAATCACGATTTTCACATTTTTCATATTTTCCCAGTTTTGTATATACAAAGTCAAATTAAATAAAAACGCACCGGTGCTGTGTAGTGCGTCATTAATGGGAAGCACAATTTTAATGCACGTCCAAAATGATTAGTGTAATTCTTAAATATAACGTGTTCTCCAAAATATGCCTTTGTCTTCTTGTTGTCGTCAAAGAATCCGTTTTTGGTGCGTATATTATAAATTAAATTGACACTATTGAATGTATATAATAGTTTATGGTAGACAGCATACATCATACACGCACTAGTGATATACCAAAGTGTTTTTTTAACCAAATTTAGTTAATACCTTTTTTATGGATCTCTAATGACAGGATTTGACTCCCACTTTAATCATTAATTATTAATCCCCATCCTTCATCAATATCAACTATTTTGACACTTTTATGACGTTAAACACGATTGTTTCAATTAATAGAGGTTACTTTAAGGACCTTTCCTAAATGATCTTTACAACAGCGGTTAATGTTTACAAAAGTGTTTAGTTGTTTTATAGTACATGTAGGAATAAAACAGTGAATTTAGTTTTTATGTTCAAAATTCATTATTAAATTTGAAATTCTATACCTTCTTCAATATAACACATCCATTCTTTTGTAGGGGGATAAAAATTAAATTAAAATTGTTATGTCATTGTTATAGATGCTTTTATTAACAGACTATTTAATATTGAGAAGGAAGAAAACCGCAGCTTCCATTTTGTTTTATTATTTAGAAACAAATACTGGTGTGGGGTATGGATCAGAATTATAGAAACATAATGTATTAACTGGAAACGGGATCCAACAAAAATTTGCATCCCTATTTAGAAATTGTCTTTTTTTGCCTGAGAATGGTAACTTTAAATATTGTTAATTAAAGAGAAAATGATAGAAAATTATTAAATGTTATTTCCTAATTCAACTATTTATATGAACATTCCAACTATTGATTTCGGTGCATTATTTAATTTACAAGACTTTACATTGAATTTTTTTATTTTCTATAACACGCTTCGCAAATTATATTGCAAGCATATTCCAATACGACTGTGTAAGTTTCTTTATTTTTCTCTTGGAAATTATATTAATTTTACAACATTTATAATTTAGTTTTATTAGCGCTTTGATATAAGTATCTATTGACTTTTTTGTTTAATTACTTTCAATAGATGTGGGATTAACTCCGCCGTAGCCGGTCCCAAGCCTGGATGAGAGAGGAGGAGGGTTGTGCGAAGGGCTAGCACCCCATCCCGTAAAAAAGCCATTGCTGCAAAAACACGAACAAAGATAAAAATAGTAAACTAGGACATTGAGAAGGATGGGTTTCTTAACAGAGACAAAATAGGCAACAACAATAAGGGATATGAAGATTGCATGGGAACACATGGCCTGGGTAAGATGAATGATAATGGTGAAAGGCTAGCAGATATGTGTGCTGCAGATGGACTGGTCATCGGTGGAAGCCTCTTCATGCATAGAAAAATCCACAAGGCAACATGGATATCTCCAGATATGTCAACGGCTAACCAAATCGACTATATCTGTATCTGCTAAAAGTTTAGCAGATCCCTCCAGGATGTTAGGGTAAAAAGAGGGTGGATGTAGCCTCAGACCATCATCTTCTGATTGCCAAAACTAAGGCTCAAACTGAAAATGATTTGGACAAGTGAGGGAAGCAGGCGCCAACGTTTTAACACTACTCTTTTGAAAGGGGGACCAAAACTTAATAAGTTCAAATTTACGTTATCCAACAAATTCCAGAACTTACAAGATCTAGGCAACGAAGAAACAACTGACCAAAACTGGAAAAGCATCAAAGAGATACTCACGACAACATGTGAAGAAGTGTTTTGCCCGAGAGAACAAACGTAAAAAGAATGTATTTCTATTGAGACCATGGAGAAAATCCAATACAGGAAAAAATGGAGGCAAATCTTAACAACAGAACCGAAAAGGCAAAAGCATCAGCAGAATACTCAGACGCTAATAAAGACGTTAAACGTAGTATAAAGTCAGACAAAAGGAACAACATAGAAGGATTAGCACTTGAAGCAGAAGATACAGCTTACCAGGGAAACACAACAGGTCTATTAAGTACAATAAAAAAATTATCTGGAAAGTTCCAGAATCCAGAGAGACCAGTTAAAACTAAAGAAGGGAAATCATTACCTGATGAAGAGGGTCAGAAAAAAAAGATAGATAGAGCATTTTGAAGAACTCCTCAACTGACCAGCCCCACAATACACACACAACATAGAGCTAGCGGAACAAGACCTAGAAATAGATTGAAGCACACCCACACTACAAGAGATAAGCAGATCAATTAAAGAAAGGCAAAGTGGCTGGTCCAGACAGAATACCGGCAGAAGCCTTGACAGCAGATATTACGACTAGCTCTGAAATGCTACATACTCTGTTCAAGAAAATGTGGGCGAAAGAACACATTTAATATATGATCAATGCAATAGCAGTAACACATTTTGTGAACATCAATATTGTTGTCATCATGAGAGAATACTACAATGAGCAGAAATTATACAGTAATGTAAACAACAAAGACAATATAAATACGCAATTGTTTTTTCTCCCATGAATGTACTCATTGTATTAACGTTCTATTATTTATAATTAATCTGGAAAATGAAGACTAGGTGAATGCAGTGCTGCCAGTGAAAATTTTGAGAAAATCCTAGCCAACACGTCGAAAAAAACCTAGATCCGAAAGAAAAAAGCCTACACACGCTAAAAATAAACAAATATGACGTCATAAAGCTTCCCCTCCCCCCCCCTAAAAAGCCGTATTTTTAATATGAAAATTAGCTTGTTTCAAATCATTTTATTGTCATTTAAGTGTGTTTTTAGTGTGAGCTACAGTCTAATATCGTAACTCACGCGAAGCCATTTAAAACGTCATTAAATAAATTGTAGGCAATCAAATATTTAAGTGGAACTTTCATTTAAAGTTGCAGGCTTTTGATGTGACGTCACAATTCTAAAACACCCCCTTCCCCTTGTCACACATATCACTCAAGTATGATCCCCTCCCTCCACCCCCCTCAGATGCATGTCGTCATTTATAGACGGCCCCTAAGGTTCTAGTATGTTCTACATAAGTATTTGTAAAATATACTTACATCTGCATTTATTCATCACTTATGTCATCTTCCTTATAAATGACAATCTTATCACCTCTCTAGGAATCATCCTAATTTTATCTATTACAGACGCTCCTCTCATACAGAAAATTATTGAGTCCTACCCTTATCCATTGTTTATGTCTCGTCTTTTAATTTTATTTGAATTTTAAATGTTGATAGAGTTTTCGGTTCTCCTCGTTTGATTAGGCAACCATATCCACGTCTAAATTCCGGACGGAAAGAACGACAATTTGTATGTGTTTGTTCTTGCATACGGAAAAGAAAAGTGTTTTTATAACTATGTCTATCTGAAGGTTTTATTAAGTTATCTTTGGACTGTACTATATATACATGGGAGAATATTCTCTCAAGGCAGGCAGACGAATATAATAGAACTGTTAAGTTTGTCACGAAGTCTAATAAAGTTGAATATTTTGGCTTATACAAACTGTTTTATATTTTACCAAGTTTCCGGAGTGCGTGCAAATCATTTAACATGGCATCCCTAACCAAAGAGATCGAAGTCAAGTGGCAATTCACTTGGATTAATTAGAACGTCTTATATTACGACGACAAAAGAGTCGATAAAAACACCAAATACGAATTTAACAGGCAAATATATTGTAGTTTTTAATTAACTTTCATTGTTTTTAATATTTTAAAATTAAATTCGATTTTTAAGATTAATCATTTCTTCAAAGTTTTTTTTTACAATGCCGCTTTTTGATATACTCTTAGTGAAACTTTTACCAAACACAAAATATATTTGTTATGTTTATTAGATTAAAAAATACATTTTAATTGATTTTTAAAATGTATTACTCTTCTTTTTTAAGTTTTGTTAGCACAAACTCAGAATTAATACGTCAGCACCAGTGCTTTGAGTGCGTTAAATGCAGGAAAAACAATTATCAATGAAATTAATTTAAAGACATGACGTGTTCTCCTCATGTTATGCCTACCGTATATACTCGTTCGCAAGTCGACCTTTTATGGACATAATCAAGGGGAAATATTTGGGGTGTCGGCTTACGAGTGAATCATTAACGTATTTCTGCATGGATATTGAATATCGGTGTTGCTATTGTGGATCATCAAATTCAAGAGAATGAGTTCCCCTAAGAATAAAGCTTAATATATTACATCCCTTTACCCTTAGTAAATACTAACATAATTTCAATGATCCCTTTTCAATTAATAACACCTCAAAAGTCAATACAAGACACTATATATATGCATTCCTTCTGAAATGTTAAACAATTTAATGAATCACTAAATATATTGTAACATGAACATTATATGATTTGAATCATTTGGTAGATTAAATCCTTACAAACAAATGCAAAATATGCTACAACATAATTAAAATACAAAACAATGATGTCAAAGTCCTCCCAACTTCTAAAATCAAAAGTACGAATTATCACGGACTTCGATTGTCCTGTTTGACCTTCTCAGTGGCTGTCGATTTGGTGACTCAAGATTCTGACCATCTGGTCTCTCTAGCTCAGGGAGTCCAGGATCTAAATCATTAATTCCAGAATTTACATTTTCTGACTCTAGAATACTTGGTTCACTCATATCAACAGACATTGGTTGTGGAACAAACTGAGTTGGTGTGAACCGGTCAGAACTGGTGGGATTGACAGATTCACACTCATTATCTGCACAACTTATTTTTAACTGGTCTGCATGTCTACGGACAATAAGTCCATTATTTGTTTTTACTTTATAAGACACAGGTCCTGTACATTGAACAATTTGACCTGGCATCCATTTTTCCCCTCTCCCATAATTTCTCAGATACACATTATCATTAACCCCAAACTCTCTCTCAATGGATGTTTTGTCATGATTTATTTTTGTGTATGTTGATGTTGGGAAACAGACCTTTGAACAGTACGATGTAGTAGGTCAAGGTGAGTTTTACACACAGCAATTCGCATGGTGCAACACCTGTTGTTATATGAGGAGTTGTGCGGTATTTGGCTAAGAACCTGTTAACTCTTTCTCTGAGAGAAAATTTGTTAACGGTAACCATTTTTACCATAGCGGTTTTGAATATGCCTACCGCTCTTTCAGCCAAACCATTCCCAGCAGGATGATAGGGTGATGTGGTTATATGCTCAATACCATTTGCTACACAAAATAGTTTAAACTCATGAGCAGTGAAACTAAGCCCATTATCTGAAACAATTTGATCAGGTAAGCCATGAGTTGAAAATATTTCCTTAATGGTGGTCGAGTGGCAGAGCACTGGACTGTCGTACCGATGGTCACGGGTTCGAATCCGTGTGAAGGCAAGGGTTTGTTCCCGGGGCCTAGGGCGTCCCTGAGTCACCCCGCTCCGAATGGGTACCTAACACTAACATGTAGTTAGGCGGCTGGGTAATGCGTGGAACCCACAAAGCCGTGGCCTGTGAAAGCTGCATTACTTGCCAACAGATCATCTGTCATGGTCTGTGGACGCAACTATCTTCTGCATAGAAGCAGCGTCTGTATAGATAAGATAAGATAAGTTCTATAATGGTATCACTTGCAGTGATTGTGTTCATGATTTTAACTTCTAACCACTTAGAATGTGAATCAATAACAATTAAGAACATTTTTTTCATAAAGGGTCCTGCAAAATCTATATGGATACGTTTCCATGGTTCGATTGGCCAATCCCAATTTTGCAAAGGTGCTGTAGCTGGTTGATTTGAATGTTGTGCACAGCTTGAACAAAGCTTTACATATTTTTCAATATCAGCATCCACATGTGGCCACCAGAACCACGATCGTGCAATACTCTTCATTTTAGAAGAACCAAGATGAGTATCATGTAAAGTTCTTAAAACTTCTTTTTGTAACATTTTGGGGATAATAACCCTTGACCCCCATAGCACACATCCATCTTCTAGACTTAACTCTATTTTTCTTATTTTATATGGTCTTAAATCATCATTCACTGACTCTTCAGGCCAACCATTCTTACAGTACTCATATACTTTTATCAAGCACTCATTTTTTTTTGTTTCTCTCTTAACATCATTCACATTTATATTGGAGTTATCCATGATAGTGAAAAGAACAAATACATCTTCTGGTACATAGCTAAGGCTTTGGTTTTTTAAAGGTAAACGACTAAGACCATCTGCACTATTCTCAAATCCAGGTTTGTATTTCAATTCATAATTGTATGCGGCTAGTGTGATAGCCCACCTTTGCACCCTTGGTGAGGCATGCTCAGGCAGGGGTTTGTTTTCCCCAAACAAACCCAGTAATGGCTTATGATCTGTAAAGATGGTGAACTCCCTACCAAACAGAAACTTGTGAAATTTCTTAACACCAAAAATGATGCCTAAGCCTTCCCTATCTAACTGAGAATAATTTTTCTCAGCCTGGTTCAAAGATCTACTTGCAAAAGCAATGGGTATGTCACCATTTTCATCTATGTGAGATAAAACTGTTCCTACACCATCTGGTGAAGCATCACATGTTAAGATAAGTCTTTTCCCTGGGTCATAGTGAGCCAGCAAGGTGTCAGAAGACAAAGCTTCTTTTGCTGCATTAAAAGCAGCATCTTGTTGTTTACCCCAGTGCCAAGTTGCATTTTTCTGCAGCAGCTTGTACAGTGGTGATAGTTTATCAGACAGATTCCCTATGAACTTTGCATAGTAGTTTATCAAGCCCAAAAAAGCTCTTAGCTGTTGGGTATTTTCAGGTTTGGGTGCATCTTTAATGGCTTTTGTTTTCTCAGGTTGAGGTCTGAGATCTTGCTTGCTCAATCTATAACTCAGAAAACTAATATCTGTCAGCATGAATTGACATTTATCTTTGTTTATTTTTAAACCCTTTTCACCGACTATCTTCAAGACCCTATCAAGTGTTTTAAGATGCTCAGTTTCATTCTTACCAGTTATGTATAAATTTTCAAAGTAAACACAAACATTTGGAATGTCCTGAAAAATACTGTCCATGACAGCCTGGAAAATTCCAGGGCTAGATGATATCCCAAAACATAGTCTTTCATACTGGTAGAGTCCCTTATGTGTGTTTATTGTCGTATAGACTTTTGACTCCGGATGAAGTTCTAGTTGAGTGTAAGCATGACTAATGTCTAATTCAGTGAATTTGTTCCCTCCTGCTAATTTCAAAGAAATATCCTCAATGTTAGGAATAGGGTACCTATTTAGCTCTATTTGCTTATTCAGTGTAGCTTTATAGTCTCCACAAATTCTTACAGAACCATCCTTCTTTAATACTGGCACAATGAGCGTTGCCCAATCGGAATAGTCTACCTTCTTTATGATGCCATTAGATTCTAATCTACTTAGCTCATTTTCAATTTTATTCCTCATTGCATAAGGTGGAACTCTAGCTTTGCAGTATCTTGGATTTGTATCTTTAATGCTTATTTTCACTGTCCTATCATTTAGTAACCCTGAACTACCAAATACACCTTCATTTTCAGATACAACTTGATCTATTGAAGTAAAACTAGATTCTCTTGCTTTGTTCACTGAAAATATACTCCCCCAGTCTAACTTAAGATCAACTAACTAGTTCCTACCTAGTAATGGCGGTCCGTTTCCTTCAACCACAAGAAGAGGAAGTTTAACACTTTGACCATTATAGCTTATATGAACTATACACTCTCCTATCACCTGAACATTGTCACCTGTGTATGTTGTTAGGCACTTGTGACATGGTTGTAGAGGCACTGATCCTCCTGTGACAGCGTCAAAGTCCTTCTTTGTGATGACGGTTAGAGATGCTCCCGTGTCTAGCTGGAAGATTATGCTCTTACCGTTGATACAAACTGGTACGTTGATGGGAGCATGACTTGTTGATTTCACAGAGAACAGGTTGAACTCCGGCTGCTGATCAGTTTGATCATTTTCACTGGTAGAGTGGTTCATTGTTTGGGTTAGGCTGTCTTGGTGACAGTTAACAAAGTGCTGCCATTGGTTGCGGTACTGTCATGAATGGCTAGGTCTAGCAACAGACGAAGACTTTGCAAAGCAGGCCTTGGCAATGTGACCTTGCTTACTGCACTTACAGCAAGTTGCTGACTTGAATTTGCACTGATGAGATGCATGGGGACCGTTGTATCGATGACATTTTTGATAATTATTACTAGATTTAGATCTAGGTTTTGAATTTGCAGGTGGTTTAGCATAAGTTGAACTGCTCTGATGGGGTGGTGTTTGTTGACTGACCTGCTGTCTACTGCATGGATCCCTGAAGGCGCCAGCGATCTGGCCGCATCGGATGACTGCTGGAATGAAGTTGCAAGTTGTATTGCTTTTTCCAATGTTAGATCTGTCTCGAGAAGCAACTTTCTCTGCACATCAAGGCTGTTCACACCGGTGACAAACTTTTCACATAGTCTGTCGGACAGGGTGTCACCGAATTCAAAGAATTCACTTAGATGACGTAGTGCTGCAACATATTCTGATATAGACTCGTTTGGTTGACGAGTCCTACCGTCAAATTTGGCTCGACACAGGAACTTTGGTGGTGCAGGCGCATGGTGATCTGTGAGGAGTTTGCTCAGCTCGTTAAAGCCCTTGGTAGCTGGACTAGATGGTGCACATAAGTCCTTTAATAGCCTAAATTGTTGAGGCCCTATGACTGTTAACAAAACAGCTCTCTTTTTGGCTTCTATCGTCACGTCGTTAGCTTCAAGGTAGAAACCTAACCTATCCAGATAATCATGAATTGTTTCTTCATTCGAATTAAATTCTTTTATCTGGCCATATAGAGCCATTATCCTAAAAATACTTAGCAAATATGCTCTAGCAAGCTTCTTCTTAAGTAAGAATGTGCTCTTTTTAGTGGATTATTAATCCTCGTCGCCAATGAAGTGAATTGTGATTTTATTAATCTAGATATACAATACAAGTGACGAGGAAGCCATTTTCTATGTAGCTCGTTTAATTCTTTATTTACTAAACATGTAAGGGACATCAATCAAAACATTATAAAACTAATACAAGTCAAGAGAGTGAGTTTCCCTAAGAATAAAGCTTAATATATTACAGTAACATTTCTGGCGTGATGAATGGGCATCCAGTGGTCACGCAGTTAATCGTGACTGTCAACATAAATGGACTAGTGGTATACGTTATCCAAATACCAGCGTAGCCAAAGACCAGGTTGATCCGGATGTAACCAGTGCTTTCGTCTCGCGAAGGTGTTGGCTTATCTTTTCCGCGATAACATTTGATTGATGTGGGTGAACAGATCTCCAGTAAAACAGCTGTTTAAAAGAGAACAATTATTTTCATGCAACAGCTTATATTTAATTAACGTAAATTCTAGATTGGCTATTATCTAATTTCCTTTTGTTTCACAAAGCCATGCTAGTCCACTTCTGACCCCATCGAGAAGTTTAACTCATGTACTCCGATTTCAGAAGGTGGAAGAGAGGGGTATTGTCATGTATTAATATTACCCTTGATTTCATGTTACGGTTCACGGAGCAATAGAGTTAGCTCGAGGCTTGAGTGTCCCATAAATGTCGTGTTAAGTGATATAGGTTTTCTCTGATGGTTTTCATGTCAGAAACCATTGAATAAGTTAGTGTTGTCTGTCCTAAATGTTTGTCTGTAACATTTGTCTGTATGTTACAGTTGTCTGTCTTCAAGTTTTGTGTGTCTGTTAAATTTTCTAATTTTAATGATCTCTGTCAGTTTTTAAGATATGTTTACTTGATAGGGTTGTGTTTTTGACGGTGTGTGTTGTCTGTCACTTTGTAAATGTTGTCCTATTGTCAGTGTTGTCTGTCTATACGTTTTCTCTGATTGTTAAGGTTGTTTTCAGTCAGAGTTTTCCTATAATTTGTATTTCCCAAATAAAAGAGATTTTAATATTGTCTGCAAGTAAATGTTGTCTGCTTGTTAGTGTTTTCTTTCAGTCTATAAGAGTAATTTGATTGTAAATGTTGTCTCATAGTTTGTTAGAAATTTCTAATTGTTAGTTTTGTCCATCGGTTTGGTAGTGTTGTATGATTTTTATTGTTGTTTTGCCAGTAAATTCCTTATTACGTTAGAAAAAATCCTTTTAGCATATTTAAATGGAAATAGAATCGTCGACCCAAGTTTTAAGTCACATATAAGAAAAAATTTAAAAATTTAAAATACTTCCTATTGTTATTTCTCACGTGCAATTAAATTGTTTATTTATGAACGTCGCACTACAAAGCACCGCTATCGACCTACTTAATATAAAATTGTAATTAAGATAACTTAACAGGCAATATTAATGAGAAGATCATAAGATTATTTTGTTTAACTTCGGTTAAATTGCAATTTACAAGGCTGTGCGACATAGAAGTACTTATTTGTATCGCTTACACTTTATATTGCCTATATATATAAATATCATGTTTAGAAATGTTTAAATCAAAGAAAAAATTTTGTTTTTAAAGTCCTATTTACCTAAAAGTAAGAAAACTAACAATTTAATTCATTTATCGTCATTTGCTGCTTCGCCTAAGGAATGACAATTGGTTTTGTTATACTATCCAGGTCTAGGAGAATTATGTTTATCCAAGTGGCACGGCACTTGACTTCGTTCTCTGTTTTAAGAAAGTGATGAGTGGTACATTTTAAAAACAATTAAACCAGAAAGCTTCTCAGAAGTGTGAACAAATAAACAACGTAATTTTTAAAAAAAACGTAAAAAACCAAGTATTTGACTATAAATTAGGGCTGCGCAAATTAACAATTAATTTCTCGATTAATCGTTAAAATTTTGTATCGATTAAAATAATTTTAATCGATAAAAATTCGATTAAAATTAAAGAAAATAATTATTCTATTATTACAAATTTTATTAATGAATAATTAATTATTATTAATTAATAATAATTTATATAATTTTTACGTACAAAATTCTCCCGCGTAATATTATAATTTATTTTATTACTTTATGTGGACCGGCAGACGTCAACGAAAAAATGGCTGACAGCGCAGTTAAATTTAAACATATAACTAGAAAGTTTAGCAAAAATTTTGTTTTTACGGCTAACTGTGGATGGCAAGGTCGAAGATGGTGAAAAATTTTACTGTGTTCACTGCCATAAACAATTTTCTTTTAAAGGATCAAATACATCGCTGACGTACCACCTTCAGCACAAACATCCGATAAAGTATCAACACATTGTCATAAAATTTAGTTCAAAATACATGTATTTTTAATTTTCAATGTCCGTGAGAATTGTTCAGTTTAATGACGTCATAAATTTCTATTTTAGACTTTAATCGAAATTATCGATTAATTAATCGATAATTTTTCAAAAATTAACCATTAAATTTAAATTAATCGATAAGAGCCCTACTATAAATCCTTTATGTACGAGAAGTAACTAAAAGAATGTTCATTATAATACGTAGCGCAAGACAATCCTAAAATACACAACTGTAGTTGTGTCGTAAAACATGTTTAATATAATGCGCACCGATCAGGAATATGTTTATAAAGGTGTTGTCTATAAAATACGCACCTTATTGCGTGACAGAAAGGTTGTTCAATATAATACACACCGCGACACTATATCTCAAAAAATTACATGATAGATAGAGATAAATAAAATAATCTAAAAATTAAATAATTTAAAGACAATACATGCGATCGAACAGAAATTTTGATACATCGTTTTTATCATCGCACGAGTCTGTATGCAAAATTTCAGATCACTAGCTTACGAGGAAGTGGGTTAAAAATCGATGAAAAGTTTTGGCGACAATCAAGCAAGCAAGCAAGGGTTCAAACAGAAACCATGAGTTAATGTAAAGGATTTTAAACAAAAAAAAACGTTAAAAAAACAAGTTTTTGACAATATAATACGCACCGCGACACTCAAAAAACAACATGGTACATAGAGATAAATAAAATATTCAAAAATTCAATAATTTTATTACAGTACATGCGATCGAACTGAAATTTTGATACTTCGTTTTTATCATTGGCACAAAACTGCCTGCAAAATTTCAGCTCACTAGCTAACGAGAAAGTGGGTTAAAAATCGATCCAATGTTTTGGCGACAAGCAGGCAAGGGCGCAAGCGGACACCACGAGTTAATATAAAGGATTTAATTTTTTTTTAAAACGTAAAAAAACAAGTTTTTGACTATAAATCCTTTATGTACGAGACATAACTAAAAGACTGTTCATAATAATACGCAGCGCAAGACCATGCTAAAAATACAAAATTGTTGTTGTGTCGTAAAACATTTAATATAATGCGCATCGATCAGGAATATGTTTATAAAAAGTGTTGTCAATAAAATACGCACCTTATTTGCGCGACAGAAAGGTTGTTCAATATAATACGCACCACGACACTGTAGCAAAATAATTTAACATGATACATAGAGATAAATAAAATAATCTAAAAATTCAATAATTTAATTACGGTACATGCAATCGATCTGAAATTTTCATACAGTGTTTTTATTATCAGTACAAAACTGCGTGCAAAATTTCAGCTCGCTAGCTTACGAGGAAGTGGGATAAAAATCGATCCAAAATTTTGGCGACAAGCAAGCACGCAAGCAAGGGTTCAGACACAACGAGTTAATATAAAGCAGTGCTTCTCAAAGTGGTGATCCGCGGACCGGTGCCGGTCCAAGGGCGATCCGCTGCCGGTCCGCAGATGTTCTGAAAAAAGGAGAGAAAAAATTATCAGTGCAGGGAAAATATTGCACCGGTCTCTGGTGCAATGGCAAAAATTCCTGCCGGTCCGCCATACTAAAAAGTTTGAGAAGCACTGATATAAAGGATTTAAAAACAAAACAAGTTTCATCTTATATAAATAAAAACAAAATATTCTGAAACCTTACAACAAATAAAAAAAATGAAAGGTTATTAAGTGCCCCACCTGAAATGAGTAATAATTTAAATTTTGTTTATTGCTATTGTACTCAAAAACATTTTAAATTATCAGGGCAATCATGTGAATAAAATTATTACTCTAAAGCTTATACTACTGGCGAAAAGTAAATGGCCCTGGAGTCATAAATGGTGCAAGATATCATTTTGAAAAAGAAAAAAAAATGACACTTTGAGCCGTCTGCTCTTGTTAGTTTTATTTTTAAAACTTGTTTTATGCCAAAAAAAATTTTCTGGCGTAAACTCAACAACTTTCAAGTGTCTTATTGCGATTGAATATTAAATAATATTTATATATTGTATATAAGAAAGTATGCGCCCCCGTGGCCAATCGGTGTATGCTGAATAGTTCAAAATACCAGATTATCTCAATGTGGATCGCAATGGATATTTTAATCAATATTTGCTACAGTCCCGTAAAATGAAATGGGGAAGAAAATCTTTAAAGTTTTAGGCCCCAACCTCCTATAATTTGAATATTTAAAAAAAAACAATAAAGTATTTTATACAAGAGAACTTTCCTATATTATATTCAACATCTTCCAAAAGTTTCAAAGCGATCGGATGAAGAAAATGTTATGTATATAGCATACATTTGAAAAAAATAAAATATAAAGGGGCTCCAGGCCCAATCGGTGTAATATGTAAGGCTCAAAACATTTGTTTATATTAATATTTATAATAATGGGTGCATTTGTCATCATTTGACAAGATCATGTATAATCAAAAACGCAATAAAACGTTTGCGAAAAAAAAGAAAGGTCGTTATCGAATCATTTTAAAATGGGCTATCATATTTTATGTACAAAGTTTGGTTAAGATCCATCGCTTTTCACAGTAGCTAACACTTACACCAATTTTTATATTGCTCATATTAGAAAAAACAAGACTTTTTGGGCAACCGAGTTTCAGTTTTAGTTTGGTTTTCTTTTTTGCAAGGTACCATCTTAGAAGCATACTAAAATACAAAATACACAAACAAATTGTGCAATGAAAACAATAAATTTGAGCTTTATTTTTAGACTGACACGACAGTAAACGTTTTGGCTAATGCCTTCAACAGTACAACATAAAATACATTCTTACAATACTTACATAAGTAATAATAACATTCTTAAAACATATTGTATTTTAAAATATTTATGTTAAATAAAGAGAAAGAAAAACAAAAACAAACATGGACACAGGATATAGTAAGTTGATTTGTGGTATTCTATAGTAAACAATTAAATTACAAGTAACAAATACACTACGGTAAAGTAGGTTTAAGCTTTATTTTCTATATATTTACACCGATAAATTTTCTTACAATAATTATAATTAATCTATAAATTGGTGTGTACAACAGAACCAATGACGTCATTTGCCAAGACTTAGATGGAATCAAGTGGATCATTTTATTTTCTAATATATTTTTTAGTTTTAAAGAAACATTTTGAATAAAAATGTATGTTATTGTAATTTATATTTACAATCAATGCTTTTTTAAATGTGTAATTAAAATTACATTTAATAATATGCCTTATATGCCTTATATCAATGTTGAATTTATGTTTACAACTATTTAATTAATTGAAGGTGTTAGCTATAGCGATGTTCTATCGAATGTTCTCAACATATTTGAATACGAAGTAATAGTAAATGAACAAGAATCAATCAATGCGATTGTTCTTTTTAAAATTGTTGGATGACATAAATTGTATCCACAGATACATAAATAATACAATTATATTTTCAACTATATGGGTGTAAAATAGGCACTATATTTTGTCAGTGAGAAACAACACTTCATCTTAAAATAAATTTATATTGTCAACATCTTATGTGCATTACAATTTATTGGCCTGTAATCGCTGCACCACAAAGCACCGGTAGAAATAGATTTTATCAATTGCGTTGTTCTTGAGAAAATTTAGGTGACAAGATAAGAATTGTTAATTTCTTTTTAACACTTTTGAAATTTAATTTACAATACAGTGATACGTATTATTATTAAATTGTGTTAATAAAATAAATATTTGAGTACTTTAAACTTACGTTTACTAAAGTTATATTTTAAAAAATACATTTAAATATTGCATTCATTTATACTTATAGAAACTTGAAATTAATATTTTAAGATAAATCTATATTTATCTTCAACTATTTTAACACATCACTGGGTGGACATGTTCATATAACCATGTATGTAAGTGGCGAGGCACTTAACTTCGAATCCTATGCCTATATTAAGGGATACAATGACATATCGCAGAACCGGATGTTGTTGATTAATAATAATTTCATAGTGTATTACTTATATTAACTTGTGTTTGTGACAATTCAAGGATTTATAAGTGAATTTTTCATTTGTTTGTAAGTAATTCAAAATGTTTAAACAGAAGGTAATAGTTAAAGGTGTATCACTGGCTAGTGCACATCACCCAAACACATTAGCCTTGACAATTTCAGGAAAAGAAGCATACCAAATCACAGCAGCTGAGATTGTAGGCTGTTTTATTAAAGAACTAGGAATTAATTGGAGAGAGATTGTTGCCCTCTACCAGTTTGAGGAGCCACTTAAATGGTTCTGCAAACTCGGAGAAGAGGCGGAAGTTAAGCACTTCGAAAGTGTTCACTGTAAGACCTTCCAGGCTGGTGACGAAAAACAAATCCATATTGAACATTTGGGGAGAGAAAAAAGGAAGGTAATTGTTCACTGGGTCCCTCCAACCTTACCAAAAGAGGGAGTGGAGGAAATGCTCTCCTTTTTGAGCAAGGACAAAGTAGAGGCATACCCTCACAAAGGTAGAGCTGACAGATGGACAGTTATGTATAGACCTGAAAAAGAAACAATTGTTCCACATTATATATATTTAGAGTGTGTAATAATAAAAGATAAGAGAATACTGCTTCTAGTTCCTGGGAGAAAACAGGCCTGCTTCCTGTGTGGTTCACAGGATCATTGGACAAGCAGATGTTTAAAAAGAACACCAGTAGCGAAGGAAAAAATAAATCAAGTAGGTGTCCCAGTGGAGGGGCCAGGAGACATGGTGAGGGAAAACATTAACAAATTTGTTGTCCTAGAGACAAACCCGGTGGCAATCCCTTTGGAGGCTCCCGTTGTGGTCCTCGATGCGGTCCCAGTGACTGATCCCGGCGCTGTCCTTGCTGGAGTTTCAGCGATAGGGTCTTTGCCGGAGCCCACAAAAGTTCTGGAAGAGGCCATCAGTGCCATACATATGTCGACTGAAATGGAAGACGGCTGGCAGATACAACGTAATAAAAAGAATAACAAGAGGATAGAGCCCGAATCAACAGTGGTTCAATCAAAAGGAAATTCCCCAATGAAACTGTCATATGCCGACGCTGTTTCAAGGGGTAGCCCTCCCCTTACGTGTGAACCACAACAGAAGACGTGGAGCGCAAATAAAAGACATTATGATGACGACTCTGAGGAGGATGAGACAAAATATTTTAAGTATGACTGGTTACCCCAGGACCAGTCAACGGACGAAAGTCAATAAACATTTAGACATTGATTGTTAAAATTTAAAAATATTTTCAACTAATAACATCATGGACAACTACGTTCCTCATACAATAGAAAACGGGATGAAAATAAGATCAAGTGCACCTCGCTCAAACCAAATAAAATCATTTGAACTCAACAAGGGGTCCGGAAACACAGTCACAACAGATACAGAGACTACACAGCTTACACTTTTTTCCCTCAATGTTAAGACTTGTAACAAAAAGGAGAATCACATAATTAACCTAGTAAAAAAACACAACATTGATTTTATTTTTTTACAGGAGACAAATATAACCACAGAACACGATGCCCATATGTATACTAAGGCCTTAGGAATGAAAAACAGTTACTTTAGCTTTGGTAGATTTAAAGGAGTGGGAATAGTACAGACATCTGATAGATGGGAAATAACACATAAAGACAGGGATAACGAAGGAAGAATGGTCACGCTTAATATTACAGACAAGAATGATAATTACACACTTGTAAATATATACGCTCCAGCAAAGCACAAAGAAAAACCTTTGTTTTACAATACACTAGTTCAAAATTTGAAATATTTATTTAAGAGAGGAAAGATTATTTTAGGAGGTGATTTTAATTATATCACAAGCCCTCTAGATACAACCAACCCCAATAGGAAAGGAAAAATAGTAGAAGTAACAACGGGGATAGAAGTGTTACAATACATAACAAATACATATACATTAGTAGACGCATACAGAACACTTCATAAAGAAGGAAAAGAAACAACATTTAAGAATAATATTTTCAATACTCAGTCAAGATTAGATAGATTTTACATTCCAAAATCAGACACAATTAATGAAGCAAAACATGTTAAAGAAACATTAAACTTTACAGATCACAAAGGGGTTAAAATTACAATCAATACTACAAAGATCAATATCATTAAAAAATCTCCTCATTGGAAATTTAACAATGCACTTTTAGAAAACAATCACTACACCGACATCATTAATAAAATAATTCAACAATACAGCATACTACCAACTACAAATTTAGGCCTACACTGGGAACTTTTAAAATCTACAATTAAACACATCACACAAAATATTGCAACTCAGCTGCACAGTCAAATCCGAAAACGAGAAGAGGACTAATATCAATAGAAAACTACAACGACCCAACAAATCATGCCATACAAGAATTAGAGGAAGAATTAGAAACAATTCAACAGCATAAATACAATGGTGCCCAAATTAGAAGTAGATTACCCACAAACTACACAGAAGCACCTACTAAGCATTTCTTAACAATAGAACAAAACATACAAAAAAGCAGACAGATAAGACAAATAATAGACACAGAAGGAACAACACAAACTGACAACAAAGAGATTGTAAAAACTTTTGAAAAATACTATACACAACTTTTTGCAACTGAACAAACTGATGCAAATATACAGGTTCAGTACACAAAAATTACAAAAGCACTGCAGGATGATCAAACTAAGGAAATGAACAAACCATTTACTCTACAGGACATGAAAGTGACACTACACAACATGAATAAAAACAAAACACCTGGACCAGATGGACTAACAACAGAGTTTTACAACTTCTTTTTTACAACACTGGGCCCAATATTACATGCAACTTTAGAAGAAGCTTACAACAACATGGAGCTACCAAATTCAATGAACACTTCATACATCACACTTCTACCAAAGAAAGACACAGACAAAACACAACTTAAAAATTACAGGCCAATATCATTACTCAACACAGATTATAAAATTCTTACTAAAACATTAGCCAATAAACTAAAACCACATTTAAATACTCTCATTCATGTCAATCAACAATGCAGCATTAAAGGCAGGGACATCAACAACCACAATCATTTAATCAGAGACATTATTCAATATACAAGTGAAAAACAAATTCAAATATGCATATTATCCATAGACCAGGAAAAAGCCTTTGACAGGGTAGACCATGCATACCTTCACAAGATATTACAACACAATAAATTAGGGGAGTATTTTTGTAATTGGGTTAAAATTCTATACAGAACGCCTATCAGCAATCTGATAATAAATAATATAATTTAAAAAAACATTGCAATTAAAATATCAGTTAGACAAGGGTGTCCTTTATCCCCTTATCTATATATTCTATCCTTTGAACCACTTCTAGAGAAAATCAGAATGGAGAAAAACATTACAGGAATAGGGATCCCTGGAGCCAGAGATATTAAAGTGATTGCTTATGCAGATGACACGGTATTTTTCCCCACAAATGATAGGTCAATTCACAAAATAATTTCAATTTTTCAAGATTTTGGAAAAGGTAGTGGGTCCAAGATTAATGTAAACAAATCTGAAATTATGGGTATAGGTAGGTGGCAAGATAGACTAGATTTCCACTTAGGCATAATTAGGAAGGAGAGTCTTAGAATTTATGTGATCTTTTATTCCAATAATCAAACACAGACAAACAATGAAATATGGAGGAATATTGAACAATCAATTAAACAAATTATTGACAGAAACACATACACAGCACAGACAATTTTTGGAAGGAGCACAATTATAAACACATATGTCATCCCACAAACAATATATACAGGAACAATATGGAAGCCCCCAACAATAATTTTAAAAGAAATTAACTCACACATAACTAAATGCATATTCCAAGGAACAATACACAATATCAAACATACAGCACTAATACAATCTAAGCTAAATGGAGGAATAAACTTGCAAGATATACAAACAAAAATATAAGCACTAAGAATAAAATTTATAGGACAAGCCATTAAAAAAAGATCAGAAAATACATTCACACATTATTACTTAGGAATTAGAATAGGACATTTAATAGCAATTGATAACAGCACTGTACATTACATGGGTAGAAATCAATCACAATTTCATACAGCATGCATCAAAGCAATAAAAGGTAATGAAGAAGTATCACACCAAACAACCAAAGAAATATATACACATTTAATAAAAAGACAACCAACACCTCTAAACAATAGAATTAAATGGACACAAGTTTATGGAGTTAAAAACACTGAGGAAACTTTTATAAATACACATATCAAAGAAATATCAAATAAAGAAAAAGAAATAACATACAGACTAATTTACAATACAACACCAGTCTCATCAAGAAATTATAAAGACAGAGGGGCAAGAATAGGGTGTCCACTCTGTAGGACAGGAGCTGATGAGACTGAACAACATTTATATCTCACATGCAATACAATTTTACAAACTAAATCCACACTCCAACAATTCATACAAGCAGGCACAATACACAAGGTAGATATAGACAAAGCAATACCACTAAACATAATACCAGACTCTATAAACAAGAAACAACAAACTATAAGCTTAAAAATACTTTCACAGTACAGAAAACACATATGGCATGACATACCTACAGTACATACACATATCCACAGTTACACAAACATAACATTAGAACACATGTTTAGACAAGGGGCCGTCCATAAATGACGTCACGCGATTTTTGCCGATTTTGGACCCCCTCCCCCCCCTCGTCACGCGACGTCACAAAAACTTAGACCCCCCCTCTAAAAATACGTCACAAATCTTTGACCCCCCCCCCAAAAAAAAATAAAAAATAAATAAATAAAACAAAAAATAAATAACAAAAACAAAAAACAAAAAAAAACTTATTTTCTATTTGAAAATATGTATATTTCAAATCACTTTTATTGTCATTTAAGTATTTATTATTTATTTAGTGAAGATCTAAATTGTAATATCGTAACCCGCGTGAATCATTTTTAAAAAATAGTTTAACAGGCCTTCAGAAAACGAACTGTGTTAACATCCTTAGCTTATATTTTATTTTAATGAATACAAATTAAACATTGACCCTTGATCATCACGGTTAACGTCTTTGTTTAGAAAAGAAATTATTTAAAAATAACATTTTTTAAATGTATTTTTTTAAATCCCTCAATTGACTGACGGGCATCCCGTAAGACAGAGCTCGGCGAACAGAGGTAAATAACCTGAACTGGGGTCAAAAAGGGAGTTCTTGGGGCTAATGCAGACTCATTTGGGACTTATAACATCCACTACAATCCGCTAGATATATTAAAATACGTCATGTGTACGTGTACGCTTGGAACATATGCCCATTATTAAACAGGTTCCTTCCAGAAAATGCATTTTTTAAAATTTGTCAACAATGTAAATTTCTTACCTACGCACTATATGAAGACACCTAAATCTACCCTACTTTCATTTATATTGACACGAATGACAATAATCTTAATCCACATGACTTGTCTTTATTACGTATCATTTCTGTGATATTTAAAATTAATGCCTTAAAACCTGAGCTAAGAAGAAAAGTTGTTTTGTTCTCCTCTCGAATCGCAATGTCAAGAATTTGATGCATTCAATAAAGTTAATGAATACTTGACTAATTTTAAATGGGCTCATTTACCATTATATCTAGAACAGTGCTTCTCAAACTTTTTAGTATTGCGGACCAGCAGGAATCTTTTCCATTGTACCAGGGACCGATGCACTATTTTCCCTGCACTGACAATTTTTTCTGTCCTTTTTTGAGAACATCTGCGGACCGGCAGCGGATGGCCCACGGACTGGCATCGGTCCGCGGACCACCACTTTGAGAAGCACTGATCTAGAAGACTAGAATGGCCAGGGGCGTTTTATCTAAAAACCATCGAACAATTATATCAAACTTAAAACGTTTTTAATTCTATCAAATAGAAAGAAAAAGGATATTCCGTGTCGTTTTGACTTAAAATATCTACACATAATCCAATTCAAATCATTTTTAGACACTTGTCATGCTTGTAAAACTCACCAGTAGCATTTTCGGGGTGGGGGGGGTGGGGGTGCTAAAGACGCTCCCCCAAATCCCCGAGTCACGTGAGCAGGACCTAGAGTCTGTAACGCATACATAAACTTGTATATTTTGTGGTAACGGGCATGAGAGAACCAAACGGAGCTGCGGTTAGATCACAAATGCTTTGATGTCAACATCAAACGACGCAGTGTAACAATTTCATATGTTATCTTGTGGATTCTCAAACTTAAGGATTAAAATTAGATTTAATTGTCGTGTCTTGATAGCATACGCCAACCAGCGTCTGATGGCCTATAGACCAGCACATTGAGAAGCACTGATAAAAGAAAAAAAGTCATTAAATAAATTGTAAGCAACCAAATATTTCAGTGGAAGTTTTATTTAAAGTTACCCTTTTGATGTGACGTCACATTTCTTCAACCCCCCTCCCTCCCCCTCGTCACGCGACGTCACAAAATTGTGACCCCCCTCCCCCCCCCCTAGGTGCTTGACGTCATTTATGGACGGCCCCCAAACAATTCAAAACATGATATTATACATAACAGAAGATAATTAAGGTTTTTATGTTTAAGAAATAATATATAATGTACATTTTATTTGTTACAATAAAAATAAAAATTTAAAAAAACTTTAAATTTAATATCTCTTTTACGACTCGCAATTACAGAACATTATAATTTACCATTGACAAACATGAAGTCGCTCAGACTTGTAGAATGTGATGACGCTGTATCTTAACGTCGCCGTCTCTCCACTGAAATTCCACCACAAAACCAGCCTATTCTAAGACCGATACACACACTACGCCTGGACTTTCCTAGAAGGAAATAAGACCTGAATAATTAGTATATAATTTCAACCACGTAAATGAAAATCGTCATAAAAAACAGTGCATTTATTGCATTGTATCAACCCTATGTAGAGCCTTCCACACCACAGCAGCAATATTAGTTTGAAAAATTTTACAGACTTTGAAAACGTGTTCTCACCCATCACAACCAGTGGCGTAGCTAGGGGAGGGGTCCAAATTCAAAATCCCCCCAGCGCCCATACTAGAGGGGGACCCGAAAGGAGTGTACATTGTCTCATTCATGATGTCGAATGTCAAAATGCAGGGCCCCCGAAAGATGCAAAGCCCCCTGGTCCCCTAATCCCTAGCTACGCCACTGACCATAACTATTAATGCACAAACATAAAATTCTGTGTACTAGGCTGGTAACAAGGGCATCTGATGTCAGTTCATTGTACAATGATACTTGAAATAACAGATAGGCTGGTAACAAGGGCATCTGATGTCAGTTCATTGTACAATGATACTTGAAATAAAACATCTTGAGCTTTTTTTTTAAATCCACACGCCCTTTACCAAAATTACTTGCCAATTATCTATTTCTTGACCCACAATTAATTTTTATTCTTGATCTTTATTTCTAATTAATTATTTACCTATATCGTCATTGTTGTCAAAGTTAAATGCTATCGTCGTCTCTCCTACGGATTAAAAGAAAAGTATTTTGTCACATGAGAAGAAAAAAAAATTTAAAAGGAAACCAGTCTAATTTATTCAAGTGCTATTTCACTTGATCTCGATCCCTATAAATATGGATACAATGTCAATGAATAGTTAGGAGAATCCTACCACAGATAAAGCCTAAGTCAAATTTCAACAAACTCATTCCACAGATTTATGTAATAATACTTAAAAATCACTAACTTATTGTTGATATATATTGTATAATAAACTTGCTTTGTTTTCTGTAAGAGTTGATACTTAATATGTTATATAAAATGGTTATACGTCAGCTTGAAAGAACGCTATGCTAAAAAACGCACGTGTCGGCTAAACGCCTCCGAAATGGAAGATAAAAAATATAATTTCAGTTTATAACATTAAAAAACACAATAAACAAACAGATATGTCCAGAAATTTATTAAAAAAATAATCGTAAAAGGTTTATAAGAACTAAGGGAACATCGGACGCGATGAGATGCACTAGCAATACGTTAAATTTGAGAATAAACTAGTTTAAAAATGTTGAAAGCTCACACCATATTGTTTGAGAGTGTTGTTCTCTCTGATGTTTTAAAACAATGGGATGAATGTGTTGTTCTCACTGATGTTTTAAAACAATGGGATGAATGTGTTGTTCTCACTGATGTTTTAAAACCATGGGATGAATGTGTTGTTCTCACTGATGTTTTAAAACCATGGGATGAATGTGTTGTTCTCACTGATGTTTTAAAACCATGGGATGAATGTGTTGTTCTCATTGATGTGTTAAAACCATGCCGCACCACTCTAACATTTTGACTTATGAGAAACGAATCTCAATAAGAGCAGGAAACTATACCGAAGATTGTGATGGAAGATACTATACGTTTATAATAAAAATTTGCTTTGTGGTATTCTAAACTGACGCGCGTCGTCTATAAGATATCTAACTGGGAACATTTGTACTGTCATTCTCTTTTTGTGCAGCCAAACAATGGAATTCTCTACCATTACACATCCGTATTCCAACTACCTAGTCCTTCAAGACTGAACTTAGCACGCATCTTTTCAAAATGTATTTGCAAAATTAAAGAAACAACATTTCTTTTAATGATTAACGTAGCATATGTGTAACGTACTGTCATTTATGTTGTTATTAGGATGTGAACTAGTTTAGCCCGTCAAAAATGATGAAAGTTTTCAAAATGAATACATTTCAGCTTAAACCTATTAAGTTTGAAAAAAATACACATCAGAAAAATAATCAATGTAATACTGAACTTTTATTTATTTTCATTTGATTCATTTATTATCATATTGAACAATTTTATGCGGAACGTTCGAAAAGTGTTATATTTGGTGCTGTAATTTTATTATGTTGATCGCAGCGCCACCTAATAGCATTACAAATTTCGCAGCGCCACCTAGTTACATCCATACATCAATTGTAATTAATTGTTAATACATAACGGGAATTATGTATATTGATGATTATTTAATTATTATATTTATATTCTTATCTCCATGTAAAGCGCTGTGAGCCCGGTTCCTTGCTGCGATACAGTGGTATATTAAATATCAATTTATTATTATTATTTTTTGTACTGACCATCTGGTCATGTAAGGATTTACAATTGTATTCATAAAATTGTTGTTTTACTTTTAAACTTTTATTTTATTCAGTAAGTAAAACATTAAGTAAAGAAACACTTTAGATGGCATAGGGAAAAGATGTAGAGCATATAATTAGATAATTATTCTTGGAAATAGTTCAATATAATCTCACTTACGAATGACCAATGAAAAAACATGGAGTCAATCTCCCTATTTCTGATAAATATACACACAGTGGTATCTTTTACACATGGACAAAGTCATTCAGGGTTGATTGAGGCGACACATATTTATCTTTTATTAGACATTGGAGAGATTTTAATAGGTATGCGATAACCATTGCTACAGAGAGCTCAACAATGTAAAATGCTGGTGTCAAATTGTGTTGAGAGAAATGACGTCTCTCAATCTTTGTTTTCTTCTACCCCCCCCCCTTCCACACACGAGAGGTATGCTTCAGATGAAGATTTCGGCCGATACAAAGAACTATCAAGAATACATACAAGATCAGATGTCACGAGGTCAGATGTCAAGCGCGTGGACTTGGTATTCCATGACTATAGATTATTGCGTGTGTAGAGAATCGGTCATTTACCTTTATACTGCCAGGCCTGCGCGTTGGGATTTATAGTCAAAAACTCTGTTTTTACGAGTTATTTATTTTAACTATAATGAATAGTATTTTGACGTGATGTACATGTATGCCGGTCGAGACGGTTGTTGCTACAACAACATGTTACCGAACGGTGGCGGAACGTCCTTGGATGGGCTTTGTTGCTCGTATTTTATAACATATATAGTTTTTTGTTTAAAAATAATTGTATTATTATTACCTAATTAATTTTTTAAAGTATCCTTAAATATTGTGTTTGTTATAACAAAGATAACTGACGCATTATTATGTTCGTGTCTTGTTATGTTTGATCTCTAGCTTTTGTGTATTTTACCTACGCCACAATTAGAGAAATGCGAACATGCATTTTATCAATAGTAGACAAATTATTCGACATTGTGGACTTTGGCCAAAACGAAATTAGCACGAGCAATAATAGCAATATTTTTGTTTAGTTTATAAATCATTGATTTGAAATGACTTTTAATGTAATCTAGAATGATAGTGAATGGGGTTTTCCGCTTTGTGAATGCTTTATGTTAGATTGTTGCGTGGTGCGTATTATATTGACACATTCTTGGTGTGATGTATGAATATGACGTCATGTTGTGTTTGGTTGCAGAAATACTTATTTGAATCGACTTTTAATGTAATCTAGAATGATTTCCCTTGAATAAAAAATCGAAAATTCCTTGTTGGAAATTGCGTTTAAATACTCATTCGAGTTTTTATTACTTGTTTAGATATTACGAGTTAATTTTGGTTTAGACAAGGGGTATTAAGACTTGTAGTATCTGAGAGCCATTTTGATAATTTTAAAAAAGTGTTGAGAGCCGAATTGAAGCATTAAGGTTCACGACCCAATTCACAATTAAACATTACTTTAGTGATTTATTTATTTTTATAACAATTTTTGTTTATTCGAATTTAATAAAAATGTTGCTTGTTATTACCCTAACTGTATGTTGAAGTAATTTCATTTACAAAATTAACAAATATTTAACAATGTAAAAGGCATTTATACTCATAATTATAGTGCACATTAAGGGTTATGATGCTTCTGAGTAGCCTTTGAACTACCAACCGTCTTTCTTGTTACTAGTAACTTCTTGATTCTTTGATTTTTTTGAACGTCATGAATTTTTGATGGAGTCGCATCAAATTGCTGGCTTTGTAATTTAGCTAGTAGCAGACCGCAAAATAATGAAAATTGGCTTATCTTCTTTATCGATAAATGCAAAGTCCTGTTCCCATTCTTGTAGAATTCTTTATTTTCGTTTCCTGCAAATTGTTGTCATATTTCATGTAAAATTTTAAATTATAAGTTGCAAATTTTAGTAGGAACAAATGCGAATTTGACCAAAAATAGGAACCACAAGTTTAAAAGTTTACATCACTAAACAACCAGAAACAAATCTCTTCCTTCAACGTTGAAAATTTAAATCAAGACAAATATTTTTCAATGCACTGTTTCGGTCACCAAAAAAAACTTTCATTAAAATATTATACATTATGGGTTTTAGGGCGCCTAAGGCGCCCACTTTGTTTTGGGTAAAAAGCCCTGGTAACTTATCCTCGTTTGATAAATACGAAATATTAAACTTCCTGAAATGTACACAAGGTATTTTATAATTATAAATCCTCAAATCTTCTTTTTACATCGCTCTCTTTTCAAAAATTAAAATATAAGCTAAAACTATGACGTCATATACTATTTTTTTAATCGTGTAGAATTTTGCACTCCTCCTGATGCGTGCCTTGTATATATACTTAAACATAAGCTCAAAAAATGACGTCATAGCGCTTCGGATCCTTCCTTCCAGTGACTTGCGCTATTATATTTTTTATTTCAAATCTCAAAATTCATAAATTGTTCGGAAGCCGCAATGTGAACGCAGAAGAGCCGCATGCGGGTCGCGAGCCGCAGTTTGGCCACCGTTGGTTTAGACATATGAAAAACTTTACATTTTTACCTTATGTTGTGTGTGTTAAATTATGTATTTCTTTTTTTTAATGCATGGAATTTTGATGACTTTGAGTTTTCAAATCTTTAACAAATACTAGACCATGGCAATTTTGTTATTCTTTTGTGAACTGCACGTATACGAAAAGTAAAGCTTCATTTTATGGTAAAGTTCAGTCACCACATTAAACAGAAAAGTGACATGTCTTTAAATTGTCACACAATGACCCTTCAAGTGAGATGTCTTTAAATTGTCACACAATGATTCTACAAGTGAGATGTCTTTAAATTGTCACACAATGACTCTACAAGTGAGATGTCTTTAAATTGTCACACAATGACTCTACAAGTGAGATGTCTTTAAATTGTCACACAATGACCCTTCAAGTGAGATGTCTTTAAATTGTCACACAATGATTCTACAAGTGAGATGTCTTTAAATTGTCACACAATGACTCTACAAGTGAGATGTCTTTAAATTGTCACACAATGACTCTACAAGTGAGATGTCTTTAAATTGTCACACAATGACTCTTCAAAAGTTTAAGTCATTTTATTAATGTTTATTTTCATTGTATAACTGCTCACCTAAATTTTCTAGATACTATTAGATGCTAGCTTTTGTGGCACAGTTCACATTACTTTACTTATAACCAGTATAATGAGTTCTCCAACAATAGTATAAGGTTTTCCCTCATTGGAAATCATTAACGAAATATTGTAAGAAGCAAGCAAGCCATCGCCATCTTGTGTGGTTGCGGTTGAAAAGAGTTTTGTTAATGTTGGTGTTTGATAATATTTTCTTTAAGTATTAGAAAATAATATGATAAATCATTATCTTTTTATGACCATGAATGGTAGTAACTTGTTCTTGTAATATGAAAGTATTTATATCTTTCCACAATACAAAATAATTTTTTTATATAAATCCTCTCTTCTTGTTTTATGCTTTCACCACACGTTAAATTAATTCTTCACCCCCAAATGTACTTGTGGCCAAAAACCCCCTCCCCCCCCGCCCATTAGGGTGCGGTAGCGCCCACATCGTAAATCACTGTTAAAACATTAAAATATATAAATATATAGATATTTATTGTATATATATATTTACAAAATTGATTAAATGAACAAGTGACAATACATTGTTATAACCGAACTCAGACTATAATGGTGGTAGGAGAATCCTAACATTTCATTGACATGTTATCCCTTATTAAAGAGATCGAAGTAAAGTGGCATTCCACTTAGATATACAGAATTGTGTTGGTAAAAATGTATAAGAAACCTATTGCTTAATATCATTTAGGCAAAGCAATACTCGACGGTTAATGTATTAAATTTATAGTTTTGTGAATTTGAAATAACTAGGATTTTAAAATAAATGCTATTTTCCTTCAAATTAAATGTTTCGTTAAATAATATTAAGCGAATTGCAATCCAAAGTGTAAGCTATACAAATAAGTAATACTATGTCGCATACAATTGTAGATAACAATGTAACTAAAGTTAAAGAAAATAATAAAATGATTTGCTCCAAAATCATGCTGCTTAAGTTGTCTCAATTACAACCTCATATTTAGTAGGTCGATAACGGTGCTTTTTAGTGCGGCGTTCATGGAGAATACAAATTGATTGCACGTCACTTATCTATATATTTCAAAATGAAAGCATTGTAATTATGTGTGTAGGTGTGTCATTTATAGCTGACTAACCTATTCATCTGAACGCCATGAAATTTTTGGAGACTTTTGAGTACGCTCCCGGGACGTTAACTGGCAATTTTTTTTCTTTAAATTTTAATACTCATGGGGCGCCGGTGGCCCATAATTTGATTTTTTCGTATATATCCTATATACAAATTTAGTTTAAGTGATAGCTACTTGATAAATTGATGGATCTTAATCAAAAATTGTATGTAAAAATCTTGGGAGCAAATATTAAAATACTATAGGGCAATGATTACTTAATTTTCATTTCTTCGGGGCTGTGGGCCAAAATGCCTTATTTCATAAACGTTTTAGATTTTATTCTCCTTTCAATAAGATGAATGATCTCGAGAAATATAGAAACATATATCCATTATGAATATGGATTGAAATAAACAGTTGTTTTGAATTGTATATCTTGCACTGAATGTGCCTTGTGGTCTTTAATGTCGTTTTTTGCTTAATTTAGCTATATAAAAATTAGTTATTGCGTTAGCTACTAAGAAAATGAGTGGATCTTAATTAAATTGTGTATACAAAAGCTTGTTAGAACATATTAAAATACTAAAGACACTAAACTTCTACTGCCCATATATATATATATGCGAGAGCAATGCCCGTGCGATGCTACGGGCAGGCACGATGAAAATAACTTTATTTGGATTTGAGTTTCACATTCCCCTTAATAATGAGTGTAAACGTATCAGGAAATTAGGGTAGTCATAAATCCAACCCCTTCTTTATAAAAATCACGATATGTGTGTCTAGAAAATAGATAGTATGATGAATTTAAATATTACCCATCAATGTTGTTATTTCTGCTTTAATAACGCACGCTTTTGTCTATATACTTTACCAGAATAACACAGGTCCTTAACAGTTACAAAAATCTAATGGGCAAGGATCAATTTCTTTTTCCATTAATCAAAAAATGAAAACAATATCCTTGATTCCTTTGGTTCTAGGAAAAAGCTCTTAAAATCACCCACTCCATTTTATAAGTTAAGTATGAAATTAGTTCAAGACGAATAGGATATTTTTTAGCATAGTAACAAAGCAATTAATTGGCAGATACTTGTTTCACTTAAATAACGGATAATTCTTCTTTGTATTTATATTCAAGCCTTTTTTCATTGTAGCTTTTTTAGCTTATAAAATGAATATAAGTTATGGCTTAATATATAACATATATTATGTAGGCATTTGATTTTAAAACAGAATAGTTTTTAAAAAATCAGTCTGTATACAAAACTTTATCCTCGTTTTATAATATTGCTCAAATAAAATCAAGTTTTTATGTCACAATATCAGTTGCTGTTAGTGTATTTTTTGCAAGAACAGGGTAGGCACAATTAAAAAATAACTTTATTTGCTTTTGGGTCTAAAATTTCCCTTAAAAATGAATGTTGATGCATCATGAAATTAGGGTAGTGATAAATCAAACCACTTTTTATAAAATTCCCGATATGTGTGTCGAGAATATAGAGAGTATGATGAATCTAAATATTAACCATCAATTTTGGTATGTCTGCTTTAAAAACGCATGCTTTTCTCTATATAATATACTCCTAAAGAATATAAATGTACTTAACAGTTATAAAAATCTAATCGGCAAGGCTCAATTTCTTTTCACATGAATAAAAAAAAATTAAAATATCTTTCCATATGATTCCTTTGGTTCTAGGAAAATGCTCTGAAAAACACCAATTCTATTGTTTAGTTTAAGCATGAAATTATTATTTTTTATTTTTTATTTTAATGTAACAAACAAAATGTACATTATATATTATTTCTTAAACATAAAAACCTTAATTATCTTCTGTTATGTTTAATATCATGTTTTGAATTGTTTGTCCAAAAATGTGTTCTAATGTTATGTTTGTGTAACTGTGGTTATGGAGGAATGCCGTAAATCTGTGATGCCATATGTGTTTTCTGTACTGTGAAAGTATTTTTAAGCGTATAGTTTGTTGTTTCTTGTTTATAGAGTATGGTATTATGTTTAGTGTTATTGCTTTGTCTATATCTACCTTGTGTATTGTGCCTGCTTGTATGAATTGTTGGAGTGTGTTTTTAGTTTGTAAAATTGTATTGCATGTGAGATATAAATGTTGTTCTGTCTCATCAGCTCCTGGCCTACAGAGTGGACAGCCTATTCTTGCACCTCTGTCTTTATAATTTCTTGATGAGACTGGTGTTGTATTGTAAATTAGTCTGTATGTTATTTCTTTTTCTTTATTTGATATTTCTTTGATATGTGTATTTTTAAAAGTTTCCTCAGTGTTTTTAACTCCATAAACTTGTGTCCATTTAATTCTATTGTTCAGAGGTGTTGCTTGTCTTTTTATTAAATGTGTATATATTTCTTTGGTTGTTTTGTGTAATACTTCTTCATTACCTTTTATTGCTTTGATGCATGCTGTATGAAATTGTGATTGATTTCTACCCATGTAATTTTCAGTGCTGTTATCAATTGCTATTAAATGTCCTATTCTGATTCCTAAGTAATAATGTGTGAATGTATTTTCTGATCTTTTTTTAATGGCTTGTCCTTTACATTTTATTCTGAGCTCTTGTATTTTTGTTTGTATGTCTTGCAAGTTTATTCCTCTATTTAGCTTAGATTGTATTAGTGTTGTTTGTTTGATATTGTGTTTTGTTCCTTGGAATATGTATTTAGTTATGTGTGAGTTAATTTCTTTTAAAATTATCGGTGGGGGTTCCCATATTGTTCCTGTATATATTGTTTTGGGGATGACATATGTGTTTATAATTGTGCTCCTTCCAAAAATTGGCTGTGCTGTGTATTTGTTTTTGTCAATAATTTATGTAATTGATTGTTCAATATCCCTCCATATTTCATTGTTTGTCTGTGTTTGATTATTGGAATAAAAGAGCCCATAAATTCTAAGACTCTCCTTTCTAATTATGCCTAAGGGGAAATCTAGTCTATCTTGCCACCTACCTATCCCCATAATGTCAGATTTGTTTACATTATTCTTGGACCCACTACCTTTTCCAAAATCTTGAAAAATTGAAATTATTTTGTGAATTGACCTATCATTTTTGGGGAAAAATACCGTGTCATCTGCATAAGCAATCACTTTAATATCTCTGGCTCCAGGGATCCCTATTCCTGTAATGTTTTTCTCCATTCTGATTTTCTCTATAAGTGGTTCAAAGGATAAAATATATAGATAAGGGGATAAAAGACACCCTTGTCTAAATAATCTTTTAATTGCAATGTTTTTTTTTAAATTATATTATTTATTATCAGTTTGCTGATAGGCGTTCTGTATAGAATTTTAACCCAATTACAAAAATACTCCCCTAATTTATTGTGTTGTCATATCTTGTGAAGGCATGCAATGGTCTACCCTGTCGAAGGCTTTTTCCTGGTCTAGTGATAATATACATGCTTGAATTTGTTTTTCACTTGTATATTGAATAATGTCTCTGATTAAATGATTGTGGTTGTTGATGTCCCTGCCTTTAATGCTGCATTGTTGATTGACATGAATGAGAGGATTTAAATGTGGTTTTAGTTTATTGGCTAATGTTTTAGTAAGAATTGTATAATCTGTGTTGAGTAATGATATGGGCCTGTAATTTATAAGTTGTGTTTTTTCTGTGTCTTTCTTTGGTGGAATTGTGATGTATGAAGTGTTCATTGAATTTGGTAGTTCCATGTTGTTGTAAGCTTCTTCTAAAATTGCATGTAATATTGGGTCCAGTGTTGTAAAAAAGAAGTTGTAAAACTCTGATTAAGAAGAATTAGTTATTATTTGAGCAAGATAATATTTATTTGAATATGTATGCTTAGTGGAGGGTGGAAATATGGTTTATGGGTTTAATATACGCATCTTCTTTTCACACGAATATTAACATAAAAACTTTTTTTTTAAATTCATAGAGATTGATTTTCTAATAAATTATGTCATTTTGAAAGGACGTCCCACTCTTTTCTTTTAGTATTAACAAAGCAATAAATTGGCAGATACTTGTTCCACTAAACAAAATGATTACTTTTCGTTGTATTTGTATTTAAGACTTTTTTCATTGTAGCTTTTTTTAGCTTATTAAATGACATATTTGGTAATGGTCTTTTGGCATATTTGGTAATGGTCTTAATATATAACATATATTTGTAGGCATTTGATATTATATCAGAATAATTTAAATATAATTTTTTCAAGAAAGTGTATACAGCTCAAAAGAAAACTGCCATTTAGTAAACCACATGAGCTGCCTTTGAAATCAGTAATTATACAAAACTTTATCCTCGTTGCATAATATTGCTCAAATAAAATCAAGCTGTTATGTCTAAATATCAGTTGCTGTTAGTGTATTTTTTCGCTTGAGCACGCACTTTCTGATGATAGAACCTATATATGAATCGTAATACCCACGATATGTCTTTACACTAAATATATGTATACCTTAAAGAACCGTACAGTTTATACCCTAAGTGTGTGCCAACCAACTCATAAAAAGCATATTATTTATGTGAATTTTGATGCTTAAGTAAGGTTTGCATGGGTTTTATTTGTTTTAAAAACACATTTTGAATCGCAATGTCTAGGCTTAAAATTTACCCTGCTGATTTAGTTTAATATATGCAAAAGTATAAAAACATTTGCTAAGCTATAGTGTTTATGTCATCCAGGGTTGGGCGATATTATTGACCAATAAATGGTACATTTCAAAAAGGTCATAAAGTTGTACTCAATATAAAAATAGCTGTTCCACTTATTACCCACACTTATTGGTCCGTGCATATAACTCCTATATATAATCCATTTTCGTCTAGAACAGTACCGACTTTTTTTTTCATTCATTCTATTTCCTTGGGGAAGTTTATGGAGCAATCTTTCCATTAAAAAAAATCGTGTAAACTATGTACGCACCGAAGGAAAATAAATATTACCACCTAAGAATAATTGGCATTGCTTTCATCACTAATCACTTGCTTTATGCATTTTTAAATTTATAAATGTAACTTACCTAACATGTTTAACTTAATTTATGCAAAAAGAAAATTAACAGTGGCTAAGCTATAGAGTTTGGTATCTGGTTTCACTCATGTGCTTTCTTTCTCTAATGCATTGAAGACATTGTTAGTATTTTAATATTTATAACTGACTTTTAAAATGTCAAATACATTAAGTATTTAAATTTAAGCATATATGAGGATATTACGAAAAGTTGTAAAATGATACTGTGTATTTGATAATAAACAAAATAATAGTATATCAATATAAATATTGCTAAAATATTATACTAAAGAAAACAGTGACCGTAGTTTGTAAACAGAACGTTAGGTAAATTACCGTTGAACATAAATGTAGTCTGTTGGAGAAAGATTAAAGCAAATAAATTTTTCGAACGGCTGGATGACATACATCTCGAAAATACATAAAGAAAACAGTGTAAAGATGTAATTTGCAAATATATATTAATTATTTAAAATTTAAAAAAAAAGATATACGTAATCTTGTTAGAGGCGCAACATTACCACACATAAAAATAAACCGTTTCATCACATTTAGTTCACAACATAGACACACACACTCACTTTATTCACAAACTTGCACACACAAACATAAAAACACAAACAGATAGTGCCATTAAAAAAATCACATTTCATTGAAATAACCACGGCTCTTGTTACTTTGTTTCCATTTTACAAATTAATATTAGCTCGAACTATGACGTAAAAGTCACAATATTTTATTGCGAGAAACGCCGTCTTGTTAATCTCGACACCAACATGTTTATTATTTTACGTTTTCAATAATTTATTTTATTTTCGGGAGTACCCCGCATAGCGAGCACCCACACACGGACGCGCTTAGGCGCAATATATATAGGGATGTTTATATATATATATATATATTTATATATATCTATCTAATATATATATATATATATATATATATATATCTTAATATATAAAGCTCAAATGTTTGTATGTTTGTATGTTTGTATGTTTGTATGTTTGTATGTTTCACTTTTCAACTTTCTGTTAGACAATCACGGAAAAACCAAATGACGGACGGGGACCAAATTTGGCAGGACGGTTCCTTTTACCCTGAAGGTGGTTTTAAGTTAGTTTTTGTAATCGTCCCTTTTGCCCGAATGCCGTAAATTAAATAATCAGAAAATGCAGAGACAAAGAATAAAAAATTTAACCTCATTTCTGTGTTGAACAAATTTACGCGGACGTTCAAATGCCGTTCAAAGCGAGTTACTTTTGGTGACGTTTTTTTTCCCCAATACTTTATTTTCAGCCGTGCGCATTTGAAAAAATATTATAATGTCTAATTACGGTGCGCACATTTTCGTGTACGCTTCATAATTTGAGCTGTGTAGTACAAAGAATTGTCATTTTCTTTACTGTTACTTTCTATATATTAGATAGACACGTAAACATATTTAATTACAACTGCCACACGATGCATTTGATTTAATTGTTTACACGTTTAAATTTAATTGCGAATTTGTTTTAATTATTTTCTGTTTCATAACTCGACATTTAATGAAAAACCTATTTATGTAATAATTGTGTCAGTATTTTTTTCAAGGCTTCATTTTTTAGCGGTGCACGTTTAAAAATCTTTTATCGCCTGATTACTGTGCGCACATTTTCGTGTAAGCATCTTAAATTTAGCTGTGTCATATTAATATAACATTTATATTTTGTTTGTCTTTTACATAAGCTGTTGTCTTTTACCTAACCTATACACTTATAATATTTAAACTTAGGCTACCGGACTTATTAACATAAGTAGATTAAACTAAATAAAGTGATCCTGAAAACGCTTAATTATTTTGTATTGCGAATTGAATATGTTATGTTCATTCGTTTGATGATGGATTAACATAGGCCATTTTTAAAAATCAATTATTGTCATGCTTTCACATGCGTTTTTAACATAAAATTGATTAGTTTTGTTTGTTTGTTTTTTTAAAATTAGGAATATAGCCTAATTTCTTTATTTATCTGTATTATCTTTATCTCATAGACGCTGTTGCAAATATTGCATTAATTACAATTGTGTATCATTGCAGTGTCGTAAATATAAAAGAGATTTTTTAGTGACGACAGTGGCAGAGATCTTTTGGAAAAATGTCAACAAAGCAGTGGCCTTTTTTTAATGGATACAAACAAACAAACATAAAAATATCAACTGAGCTTTATATATTAGATATGCGTTTAAATTATTTTATTTCAATTATTTTCACGATGCATTGTATTAATATTTTTCATGCAATGGATAAAATCGGGATTTTTTAAACTTTAATTCATAACTCTACATTTAATTAAAAACCATAGATGTAGCGAGTTTATTTTATGTTGAAAGTGATGGCCTATGTCAAATAAACTTACACTTTAAAACAGTTTACTTAAGCTTTATATACACTATACATTATACACTTTCGATACCAAATTTATTAACAAAACTTGACTAAATTTAATGAAGTGATCCTGAAAACGCTTAATATGAATTGCGAATTGAATATGTTTGTATGTTCATTCCTTTGTATTCAGAATAGCTTAGGCCATTTCTAAAATTGCCTTTTAATCATTTTTAAGATGCACTTATGAACAGACGGTTGAATCTTTTTTTTTCATGTTTATTTTAATTTACAGATATAAAATCGGGTGTGTGTGTGTGTGCATTGAATATAATTTACAAAATATGATGCCTTATCCGAAATAGGGAACAAAAAAAAAGATTCCTTTTTGAAATTATACACATTGCTTATAAACCGTAAATATAAATCGTAAAATATAGAGACATAAAAATGTTTATTATCATTTCCCTGTATAGACGATTATGAATACGTCAAAATGAAGAGTTATTTTGGTCCAGTGCATTTACTTTATAACAAGACTTTATTTTATGCGGCCAGCTTTCTATATGTCTAAATATGGTATGCACATTTTTTATATCATTTTTATACGACCGTTTTTTTGTGTTAAATAGTATTTTAGAAAGTACATTTATAATTTTGTTTATTTGCGCTATGAGTCACTTAGCTTTTGCCTTTTAAAGGAATAGTGCCACATGTTCTTTATCTCATAGACGTGGTTACAAATATTATATAACTTATAATTGTGATACGATGCAGTTTCGTAATTATATATTAAATTTTTGAGTGACGAGGGTGGTAGAGCTCTTTCGGAAAACATATAAGTTATGTTAATTTTTTACAAGTGGGAATGAAATTGTAAATTTAGTTATTATGGTCGGCAAGAATCATTATTTAATAAGTCATATCTTTTGAATAGTAAGGTTATGTTAAAAGGCACTGCATTAAGTGAAAACAACTCACGCGGTAAAATGGCATATCTCTGTTTCTCATAAGATTTTAACTAAATAGTTGAATCTGAAATTTAACTTGGCAAATAAAAATTGTAATAACCATCACCTAATACTTGGATAAAGGGTCAGCACACTCCCGCTACGAGTGCGGGTATTTTTCAAGTATATATATATATATAAATATTTAAATATGTTTGTGTGTGTATGAATGTCCTTTATAGCTGTCTAAACCATTCACCCGATCGTCATGAAACTTTTCAAGACTGTTGAGTATGCTCCCGGGATGGTAACTATCACTTTTTTTCAAAATTTAACACTCATGGGGCGCCAGGGGCCCATATCGTCATGTTTTGCTTATACGAGTTATATAAAAATTAGTTTAAGCTTTAGCTACTGTGTAAATTATTGGATCTTAACCAAAATGTGTATATGACAACTTGATAGCCAATATTAAAATACTAGGGCACTAAACTGCTAATATTCATTCCTTTGGGGCTGGGGGCTCAAAAATTCACATTTGTTAAGCGTTTAAGATTTTATTTATCCATTCAGTCATTAACAATCTTGACAAATTATGACACATGTATCAATTATTATACTAATTGAAAAGAACAGATGTTTTGAACTTTATATCTTGCCCAGAATGGGCCCTGGGACCCTTAATGTCGTTTTTATCTTATATGAGCTATATAAAAAATAGTATCTACGTTAGCTACTTAGTAAATGAATAGATCTTCACCAAACGTTGCACACAAAAACGTGGTAGCCTATATAAAAATACTATAGACACTGCACTTCTAATGCCAATATCTTCGTGGCCAGGGCCCCAAATATCTTTTTTCGTATATGTTTAAGATATTTTTCCTATTTACTTTTTAAAGAGCTTGAAAAATATAGCCACAATAAAAATGAACTAAAATGAACAGGTTTTTGAAATTGACCTCTTGCACCGAATGGGCCAGGGCCCCTTAATGCTATTTTCCCCCTATTGTAGGTATATAAAAAGTAGTTTAAGAGTTAGATATTGAGAAAAAAACTGGATTTTGACAAAACTTAGAATATAAAAACTTAAGAGTCTATATTACTATAGGGCACTGAACTCTTAATTTCCATTCCTTCGAAAAAGTCTTTTTACTGAACTTTAATCATTGTATTCCCTATTCAATTTTACACGATATTGAGGAATATATATTGAGTACAATAGATAAAAACAACATTAAGGGCCCCAGGGCCCATTCTGGGCAAGATATAAAGTTCAAAACACCTGTTAATTTCAATTTGTATAATAATGGATACATGTGTCATTATTTGTCAAGATTGTTAATGACTGAATAGTGAATAAAATCTTAAACGTTTAAGAAATGAGTACAATGGCAATAAAAAAAAACTATAATATCACTCATTTTGGGGCCGGGGCCCTTAATATCGTTTCTTCTTTTGTACGCTATTTAATTATTAATGGATTTATCCGTTTGCTATGAAACTTGGATTTTTTTTCACACTTCCACGAAGATTTCTTCAGAATTATTTTTAAACATACCACTCATTGGTTTCTTTAAATTTATTCCTTTTTACTTTGATCGTTGCAACGCACGACGGGTCTACTAGTCTAATATATAAAGCTCAGTTGGTGTTTGTATGTTTGTATGTTTCACTTTTCGACTTTCTGTTAGACAGCCAGGGAAAAACCAAATGACGGACGGGGACCAAATTTGGCAGGACGGTTCCTTTTACCCTGAAGGTGGTTTTAAGTTAGTTTTTGTAATTGTCCCTTTTGTCTGAACGCCGTAAATTAAATAATCAGAAAATGCAGAGACAAAGAATAAAAAATTTAACCTCATTTCTGTATTGAACAAATTTACGCGGACGTTCAAATGCCGTTCAAAGCGAGTTACTTTTGGTGACGTTTTTTTTCCCCAATACTTTATTTTCAGCCGTGCGCATTCAAAAAATATTATAATGTCTAATTACGGTGCGCACATTTTCGTGTACGCTTCATAATTTGAGCTGTGTAGTACAAAGAATTGTCATTTTCTTTACTGTTACTTTCTATATATTAGACACGTAAACGTATTTAATTACAACTGCCACACGATGCATTAGATTTAATTGTTTACACGTTTAAATTTAATTGCGAATTAGTTTTAATTATTTTCTTTTCCATAACTCGACAATTAATAAAAAAAAACCTATTTATGTAATAATTGTGTCAGTATTATTTTCAAGGCTTCTTTTTTAGCGGTGCGCGTTTTAAAATCTTTTATCGCCTGAGTACTGTGCGCACATTTTCGTGTACGCATCTTAAATTTAGCTGTATCCTATTAATATAACATTTATATTTTGTTTGTCTTTTACATAAGATATTGTCTTTTACATAACCTATACAAGTATACCATTTAAACTTAGGCTACCGGACCTATTAACATAAGTAGATTAAATTAAATAAAGTGATCCTGAAAACGCTTAATTATTTTGTATTGCGAATTGAATATTTTATGTTCTTCCTTTAATGATGGATTAACATAGGTCATTTTTAAAATCGATTATTGTGATGGTTTCACGTGCATTTTTAACATAAAACTGTTTTGTTTTGTTTGTTTTTTTAAAATTAGGAATATAGCTTAATTTTTTTTATTTATCTTTATTATCTTTATCTCATAGACGCTGTTGCAAATATTGTATTAATTACAATTGTGTTACATTGCAGTGTCGTAAATATATAAGAGATTTTTTAGTGACGACAGTGGCAGAGATCTTTTGAAAAAATGTCAACAAAGCAGTGGCCTTTTTTATGGATACAAACAAACAAACATAAAAATATCAACTGAGCTTTATATATTACATATGCGTTTAAATAATTTTATTTAAATTATTTTCACGATGCATTGTATTAATATTTTACATGCAATTAATAAAATTGGGATTTTTAAAAATTTAATTCATAACTCGACATTTAATTAAAAACCATAGATGTAGCGAGTTTATTTTATGTTGAAAGTGATGGCCTATGTCAAATAAACGTACACTTTAAAACTGTTTACTTAAGCTTTATATACTTTATATATTATAAACTTTCGCTACCGAACGTATTAACGAAAGTTGACTAAATGTAATGAAGTGATCCTGAAAACGCTTAATTAATATGAATTGCGAATTGAATATGTTTTTATGTTCATTCCTTTGTATTCAGAATAGCATAGGCCATTTCTAAAATTGCCTTTTAATCATTTTTAAGATGCACTTATTGACAGACGGTTGAATCTTTTTTTTTAATGTATTTTATTTTTCAGATATAAAATCTGGTGTGTGTGTGTGCATTGAATATAATTTACAAAATATGATGCCTTATCCGAAGTAGGGAACAAAAAAAAAGATTCCTTTTTGAAATTCTACACATTGCTTATAAACCGTAAATATAAATCGTAAAATATAGAGACATAAAAATGTTAAATATTATTTCACTGTTTAGACAAATATGAATACGTCAAAATGAAGAGTTATTTTGGTCTAGTACATTTACTTTATAACAAGACTTTATTTTATGCGGCCAGCTTTCTATATGTCTAATTATGGTGTGCACATTTTTTTTATATCATTTTAATACGACCGTTTTTTATTTTTTAAATAGTATTTTAGAAAGTACATTTATAATTTTGTTTATTTGCGCTATGAGTCACTTAGCTTTTGCCTTTTAAAGGGATAGTGCCACATGGTCTTTATCTCATAGACGTGGTTACAAATATTATATAACTTACAATTGTGATACGATGCAGTTTCGTAATTATATATTAAATTTTTGAGTGACCAGGGTGGTAGAGCTCTTTCGGAAAACATATAAGTTATGTTAATTTTGTACAAGTGGGAATTAAATTGTAAATTTAGTTATTATGGTCAGCAAGAATCATTATTTATAAGTCATATCTTTTGAATAGTAAGGTTATGTTAAAAGGCACTGCATTAAGGGAAAACAACTCACGCGATAAAATGGCATATCTCTGTTTCTCATAAGATTTTAACTAAATAGTTGAATCTGAAATTTAACTTGGCAAATAAAAATTGTAATAACCATCACCTAATACTTGGATAAAGGGTCAGCACACTCCCGTTACAAAGTGCGGGTATTTTTCGGGTATATAAGTATATATAAATATTTAAATATGTTTGTGTGTGTATGAATTTCCTTTATAGCTGTCTAAACCATTCACCCGATCGTCATGAAACTTTTCAAGACTGTTGAGTATGCTCTCGGGATGGTAACTATCACTTTTTTCAAAATTTAACACTCATGGGGCACCGGGGGCCCATATCGTCATGTTTTGCTTATACGAGCTATATAAAAATTAGTTTAAGCTTTAGCTACTGTGTAAATTAATTGATCTTAACCAAAACTAAACTGCTAATATTCATTCCCTTGGGGCTGGGGGCACAAAAATTCACATTTTTTAAGCGTTTAAGATTTTATTCACCATTCAGTCATTAAAAATCTTGACAAATTATGACACATGTATCAATTATTACACTAATTGAAATGAACAGATGTTTTGAACTTTATATCTTGCCCAGAATGGGCCCTGGGACCCTTAATGTCGTTTTTATCTTATATGAGCAATATAAAAAATAGTTTCTACGTTAGCTACTTAGTAAATGAATAGATCTTCACCAAAACTTTGCACACAAAAACTTGGTAGCCAATATTAAAATTCTATAGACACTTCACTTCTAATGCCAATATCTTCGTGGCCGGGGCCCCAAATAACTTTTTTCGTATATGTTTAAGATATTTTTCCTATTTAATTTTTAAATAGCTTGAGAAATATAGGCACAATAAAAATGAACTAAAATGAACAGGTTTTTGAAATTGACCTCTTGCACGGAATGAGCCAGGACCCCTTAATGCTATTTTCCCCCTATTGTAGGTATATACAAAGTAGTTTAAGAGTTAGATATTGAGATAAAAACTGGATTTTGACAAAACTTAGAATATAAAAACTTAAGAGCCTATATTACTATAGGGCACTGAACTCTTAATTTCCATTCCTTCGAAAAAGTCTTTTTACTGAACTTTAATCATTGTATTCCCTATTCAATTTTACACGATATTGAGGATTATATATTGAGTAAAATTTATAAAAACAACATTAAGGGCCCCAGGGCCCATTCTGGGCAAGATATAAAGTTCAAAACACCTGTTAATTTCAATTTGTATAATAATGGATACATGTGTCATTATTTGTCAAGATTGTTAATGACTGAATAGTGAATAAAATCTTAAACGTTTAAGAAATGAGTACAATGGCAATAAAAAAAACTATAATATCACTCATTTTGGGGCCGGGGCCCTTAATATCGTTTATTTTTTTGTAAGCTATTTAAATATCAATTTATTTATCCGTTTGCTATGAAACTTGGATTTTTTTTTCACACTTCCACGAAGATTTCTTCAGAATTATTTTTAAACATACCACTCATTGGTTTCTTTAAATTTATTCCATTTTACTTTGATCGTTGCAACGCACGACGGGTCTACTAGTATAATTATCAATCCTCAAATCCTCTTTTTACATCGCTCTCTTTTCCAAACTAAAATATAAGCTAAAAACTATGACATCATATACTCTTTTTTTTTAATCGTGTAGAATTTTGCACTCCTCCTGATTCGCGCCTTGTATATATACTTAAATATAAGCTCAAAAAAATGACGTCAAAGCGCTTCGGATCCTTCCTTTCAGTGACTTGCGCTATTATATTGTTTATTTCAAAGCTTAAAATTCATAAATTGTTCGGAAGCTGCAATGTGAACGCAGAAGAGCCGCATGCGGGTCGCGAGCCGCAGTTTGGCCACCGTTGGTTTAGACTTATGAAAAACTTTACATTTTTACCTTATGTTGTGTGTGTTAAATTATGTATTTCTTTTTTTTAATGCATGGAATTTTGATGACTATGAGTTTTCAAATATTTAACAAATAATAGATCATGGCAATTGTGTTAATTGTTTGTTAACCGCATGTAGAAATTATACGAAAAGTAAAGCTTCATTTCAAGGTAATGTTCAGTCACCACGTTAAACAGAAAGTGAGATGTCTTTAAATTGTCACACAATGACGCTTCAAGTGAGATATCTTTAAATTGTCACACAATGACTCTACAAGTGAGATGTCTTTAAATTGTCACACAATGACGCTTCAAGTGAGATATCTTTAAATTGTCACACAATGACTCTACAAGTGAGATGTCTTTAAATTGTCACACAATGACTCTACAAGTGAGATATCTTTAAATTGTCACACAATGACTCTACAAGTGAGATGTCTTTAAATTGTCACACAATGACTCTACAAGTGAGATGTCTTTAAATTGTCACACAATGACTCTACAAGTGAGATGTCTTTAAATTGTCACACAATGAATCTACAAGTGAGATGTCTTTAAATTGTCACACAATGACTCTACAAGTGAGATGTCTTTAAATTGTCACACAATGACTCTTCAAAAGTTTAATCCATTTTATTAATGTTTATTTTCATTGTATAACTGCTCACCTAAATTTTCTAGATAATATTAGATGCTGGCTTTTGTGGAACGGTTCACATTACTTAACTTATAACCAGTATAATGAGTTCTACAACAATAGTATAAGGTTTTCCCTCATTGGAAATCATTAACGAAATATTGTAAGAAGCAAGCAAGCCATCGCCATCTTGTGTGGTTGCGGTTGAAAAGAGTTTTGTTAATGTTGGTGTTTGATAATATTTTCTTTAAGTATTAGAAAATAATATGATAAATCATTATCTTTTTATGACCATGAATGGTAGTAACTTGTTCTTGTAATATGAAAGTATTTATATCTTTCCACAATACAAAATAATTTTTTTATATAAATCCTCTCTTCTTGTTTTATGCTTTCACCACACGTTAAATTAATTCTTCACCCCCAAATGTACTTGTGGCCAAAACCCCCCTCCCCCCCCCCGCCCATTAGGGTGCGGTAGCGCCCACATCGTAAATCACTGTTAAAACATTAAAATATATAAATATATAGATATATATATTATTTATATTGTATATAGATATATATTGTATATATATATTTACAAAATTGATTAAATGAACAAGTGACAATACATTGTTATAACCGAACTCAGACTATAATGGTGGTAGGAGAATCCTAACATGTTATCCCTTATTAAAGAGATCGAAGTAAAGTGGCATTCCACTTAGATATACAGAATTGTGTGGACAAAATCTATTTCAAGTTTAGATGCTATTATGTAAGCAAAGCAATACTCGACGGTTAATGTGTTAAATTTATAGTTTTGTGAATTTGAAATAACTAGGATTTTAAAAAAATGTTATTTTCCTTCAAATTAAATGTTTCTTTACATAATATTAATCGAAGTGCAATCCAAAGTGTAAGAAATACAAATAAGTAATAATATGTCGCATGGAATTGGAGATAACAATGTAACTGAAGTTAAAGAAAATAAAAATATGATTTCTCACTAATCATGCTACTTAAGTTGTCTAAATTACAACCTCATATTTAATAGGTCGATAGCGGTGCTTTTTAGTGCGGCATTCATGGAAAATACAGATTGATTGCACGTCACTTATCTATATATTTCAAAATGAAAGCATTGTAAGTATGTGTGTAGGCGTGTCATTCATAGCTGACTTAACTATTCATCTCAACGCTATGAAAATTTTGGAGACTTTTGAGTACGCTCCCGGGACGTTAACTGGTTATTTTTTTCTTCAAATTGTAATACTCATGGGGCGCCGGTGGCCCATAATTTGAATTTTTCTTATATAACCTATATACAAATTAGTTTAAGTGATAGCTACTTGATAAATTGATGGATCTTAATCAAAGTTTGTATGTAAAAAACTTGGGAGCAAATATTAAAATACTATAGGGCAATGATTACTTAATTTTCTTTTCTTCGGGGCTTATTTCATAAACGTTTTAGATTTTATTCTCCTTTCAATAATATGAATGATCTTGAGAAATATAGAAACATATATCCATTATGAAATTGATTGAAATAAACAGTTGTTTTGAATTTTATATCTTGCACTGAATGGGCCTTGTGGTCCTTAATGTCGTTTTTTGCTTAATTTAGCTATATAAAAATTAGTTTATGCGTTAGCTACTAAGAAAATTAATGGATCTTAATTAAATTGTGTATACAAAAACTTGGTAGATCATATTAAAATACTAAAGACACTAAACTTCTACTGCCCATATATATATATATATATATATATATATATATATATATATATATATATATATATATATATATGTCCACATGATGAAACTGAAGTGAAATGAGTAGATAAAAATATACATCTTACACAGAATAGAAAATACACAAACAAATTGTGCAATGAAAACAATAAATTTGAGCTTTATTTTTAGACTGATACGACAGTAAACGTTTCGGCTAATGCCTTCATCAGTACAACATAAAATACATTCTTACAATACTTACATAAGTAATAATAATATTCTTAAAACATATTGTATTTTAAAATATTTATGTTAAATAAAAAGAAAGGAAAAACACAAACAAACATGGACACAGGATATAGCAAAAAGGGGGAAGTATCCAAAGTTACAGTAAAAACCACAACGGGAACAAGATTATGCAGTTAAGTAAAATATCCATAACAGTGTTGACCATAACGGCATATCAGATATTGCAGTAACTGGTATTTTATATGCAAGCAATACCCATGATAGAGTCCACATGGAAAATAGACTCATAAAAAGATTTGGTACGTTGGCTCCATATGGAATTAACCAAATTCATAATTTTACTTAACTGCATAATCTTGTTCCCGTTGTGGTTTTTACTGTAACTTTGGATACTTCCCCCTTTTTGCTATATCCTGTGTCCATGTTTGTTTGTGTTTTTCCTTTCTTTTTATTTAACATAAATATTTTAAAATACAATATGTTTTAAGAATATTATTATTACTTATGTAAGTATTGTAAGAATGTATTTTATGTTGTACTGATGAAGGCATTAGCCGAAACGTTTACTGTCGTATCAGTCTAAAAATAAAGCTCAAATGTATTGTTTTCATTGCACAATTTGTTTGTGTATTTTGTATTTTATTTAAAAGCTTTATTGCAGTCCCATTCTATATGATGTACACAGAATAGGCCCGGTGGCCGCTAAATGCCGTGTTTTTACTTATATTAGTTATATAAATTTAGTTTAAGCGTAAGATACTATGAAAATAAATGAATGTTGACAAATCTTAGTTTATAAAATCTTAAGAGACTATTTTAAATTTCTGTGGTGAACTGAGCTCCTACAGACCATTCTCTCGAGGCTGTGGGGGCCCCAATTGTCTTTAGTTTAATATTGTATCCCACGTGAATTTTTTTACGATATTCAGTAATATATCCACAATGAAATAAATTAAATGAACAGGTCTTTTTTTTTAAATTACATCGTGCACTAATTTACTAATTTTTTATACAGCTAATATTAAAAAGCAATAGCTTAAGCGAAATATACTGAGACAACTACCAATCTTAACATACATTTTTAAATTGATTAAATTGAACATGTGTTTTAAACTTAAAATCTTGCAATGAATGGGCTCGGTAACCCTTAATGTCTATTTGTGTGTGCTAATATGAGCCATGTATAAAATATTCGTTTATGCCTTGGCTACTGAGTAAATGGATGGATCTTACTCAAAATGTGTATACAACAACTTGAAAAATGACCATGTATAAGTATGTATGTTTGTAATTTATGGCTTACTATGCCATTCATCAGATCACTATGAAGCTGTGTAAGATTGTTGAGTACAGCTTACTATGCCATTCATAAGATCACGATGAAGCTGTGTAAGATTGTTGAGTACTGCTTACTATGCCATTCATCAGATCACTATGAAACTGTGTAAGATTGTTGAGTACTGCTTACTATGCCATTCATCAGATCAATATGAAGCTGTGTAAGATTGTTGAGTTCGGCTTACTATGCCATTCATCAGATCAAATATGAAGCTGTGTAAAATTGTTGAGTACTGCTTACTATGCCATTCATAAGATCACTATGAAGCTGTGTAATATTGTTGAGTACGGCTTACTATGCCATTCATCAGATCAATATGAAGCTGTGTAAGATTGTTGAGTACGGCTTACTATGCCATTCATCAGATCAATATGAAGCTGTGTAAGATTGTTGAGTACGGCTTACTATGCCATTCATCAGATCACTATGAAGCTGTGGAAGATTGTTGAGTACGGCTTACTATGCCATTCAACAGATCACCATGAAGCTGTGGAGGATTGTTGCGTCCACTTGCAACATGGAACCTGGTAAAAAACGTTTGAAAACTAACACTTATGGGGGAAGGGGGCCGGTTACCCAAAATGTTTGTTATTTTAATTATATATAAATATAAAAATTAGTTTAAGTGTTAGCTATGGTAAAAACAGATGGATCTTAACTAAACTTTGTAAATAAAAACAAAACAGCCCATATTAAATATAATTGGCTAATGACCATTTTTTTCGCAAATAGTTTATTCCCCATTTGATTATACTTGATCTTGACAAATAATGACAAATGTATCCATTATTATACAGACTGCTATTAACAAGTGTTTTGAGCTTTACATATTGCACCGATTTTGAGCCGGAGCCCCAATATCTTTTATGTTGTTCTAATCTAAGCTATGTAAATAATATTTTCTTCATCCGATCGCTATGAAACTTTTGGAAGGTGATTAATACATTATTGCAAAGGTCTCTGGTATAAAATGTTTTTTAAAAATACAACTTATAGGAGGCTGGGGATCAAATATTTTAAGATTTCATTCCCCATTTCATTTTACAGAACCTTGACAAATATTGATTAAAATATTTATTACGATCTAAATTGAAATAAACTGGTATTTTGAACTAATCATCTTGCACCGATTTCCCAGGGCGCATATTTTGTCTTCTTATATACACTATATCATCATCATCATTTGTCTTTTGAGTTCCTTGTGGAACATAGGGCCTCTGTCAAAGCTCGCCACTCTACACGGTCCCTTGCCAGTCGCTTCAATTCTTCCCAGCTCTTCCCAGTCCTTCCAGCCTCGTCCAACATGCTCCGTCTCCATGTACGCTTGGGTCTTCCTCGTTGTTGTTTGCCCTGGGGGTTCCAATCTAAGACCGGCCTAGCCCTGCTGTTATCTTTCCTAAGGGTGTGTCCAATCCATCTCCACTTTCTTTCCATGATTTGTTGTTCTACTGTTCTTTGTCCACACCTCTCCCACAGCTTGGAGTTTTAGACCTCGTCGAATAATGTTATTTTCAGACTATTTCTGAGGCATCTGTTAACAAATGTTTGGAGTCTATTTCTGTCTCTGTCATTCGCCATGTTTCTGATCCATAAAGTAAGACCGTTTTAACGTTGGTGTTAAATATCATTACTTTTGTTTTGACAGAGCTGTGTGTAGATCTCCAGACCTGTTTCAGATTGGCAAAAGCCTGTCGCGCCAAATTTATTCTTCGTTTGGTGTCATCATCTGTTCCCCCTGATACACTGACCAAAGACCCAAGGTATACAAAGTTGTTTACTTGCTCCAGGTTACGGTTTTCTACTTGTATGACTCCATCTTATAGGAAGTTTATTTTCAATAATATACACTATTTAAATACAAGGTTGTGCTGCGACGACGTGGCTCCTGTGGTGTCCACTTTTTTAGGGCGCCTACGGCGCCAACCTTTTTAAAAGCCCAACTAACTTGTCCTTGTATGATAAATAAATACATAATATTAAACTTCCTTAAATGTACACAAAGTATTTTATAATTGGGTTTTTTTTGGTCAAAAGCCCAAGTAACGTATCCGGGAACAATGAATATCAAATATTCTTGAAATGTACACAAAGTATTTATATACTTTTTTTTTACAGTGCCAATCACCACACGATTTTTTAACTAATTGTAGAAATCAGCGCAGCAATTTACTTTACCAAAAAATGTCTCTTTGAGTCAGTCAGCACTGTTTACAACACAAATGCTGGCCTCAAAGATTCGTGCGTTGTTTGCTTAATATTAATCTGGAAACCAACATGATTATGATTTTTAAGTCTATATTTTCAATTTTAAAAAAAAGCAGAGTGATGTCCCTTAGCATTAGGCCACAGTCAGAGATAATTGAGGGTAAACATATATGTATGATTATTTAATATCTGATGGCTATAAAACATTATAACGTTTTTGAGTTTGCACCCGAAAATGTTTTTGGCATAAAACAAGTTTTAAAAGTAAAACTAACAGGAGACCGAAGGCTCAAAATGTGGTTTTTAAGATGTATAACTTGAACCATTTAGGACGCCAGGGCCATTTCATGTTATTTAGGAATAGAAGCTTTTGAGTTATTATTTTATTCAAGCGATTACCCTGATAATTTAATATGAATTTAGAGTACAAGAACAATAAACAAGTTTTAAATTATCACTCATTCTGGGACCGTGGCCCTTAATATAGTTTTTTTTTCTTTTGTAAGCTTTCAAAATATTTATTTTTTTTCTCTGAAAAGTTGGACATTTTTTGCACACTTCAGAGAAGGTTAGTGGAATTATATATTTTTTTTGTAGTACCACTCAATGGTTTCTTAATACAGAGATCGAATTCATTGGACGTACCCCCAGGGATGTACATAATTTTATTTTTTATATTATTTTTTTTTAAAATTTATTATCATTTTTTTTTAAAAAGAAAAAGGGGGTTGCGGCGGAAACCTCAAATTACTTTCATCGATCTCCGCTGCAGTCCCTTGTTCGGACATAGCGTTTAATATTTATTTCTTTGAAAGTTACATTTAACTTTGGCTAAAGGCCTTACAAATTACAAAAAAAATTTAATTTTTTTTTCTTCTTCAAATTTTGGATGATAATGAAATGGTTTGAGAGGACAATATGAAATACAATGGGGAAACAGTAACAATGAACACAGTTAATAATTAGAAAGGCATGGTGAATTGAGTGATAAGCCCCGTGAAGTGAAATGTGAGTATAAGAGGGACGAGAAGTGACATGGTGTGAAACAAAGTACAGGTAACGGATGATGAACGATGGCTGTTTCTCCAGTCGACTTGTCTGTGCATAACTCCTGGGTTCCGCCGATTCCTCTCTGAAAGGAAAAGGCGAATTTCTGAGCGTAGACACTGTCCGGGGTTATCACCCTTACATTTTATGCAAACATGAATATATTTACATTTATTTACAGCTTGAGCATATATTATTTACTTATTAAATTATTAATTTAGTTTAGTTTGGGTATAGTGTTTACTTTAGATTTAAGTTTTATGTTTGGTCTATTAAGTTTTGGATTTTTGCTCTAAATATTGTTTCTATTAAAGATTCGGTATATTTGTGGTTATTGAAAATTACGTTAGTTCTGCACTGCCAAATGTGCAGTCTGTATTCTGCCAGCAGTCGTAGGCTGATGACATGTTGAGTTGCGTTGTGAGATTTAGGAATAGTGTTTAAGGTTATTGCCTTATCATATTTACTGGGTTCCAGCTTTTAAAAGTTGTTTTAATGTGGATTTTGTTTTTTGTATTTCTTTGCACTCCAAGAACAGATGTCTCTCTGTCTCTATCAATAAATATTGACAGAGTGGACATCTAGGCCTATGGAGTGTTTTTGTTCCGGTCTTTCTGAAGTTGGTGTCATATTATATATTAATCTAAAGGTTACTTCCCTAGCTCTAGGTTCTATTTCTTTAATGTGTAAGTTTTTAAAAGTGTCTTCTATTTCTATCTGGTTGAAATGTCGCAACCACCTGATTCTCTCGAGGTGAGGGGTTTTCTGTCGATCTCTCAGGTGGTTGTAGATTTCCTTGTTTGTCTTGTTAATTAAACTTTCGTTATTCCTTATTGCCCGTAAGCATGTCTGATAAAAAGATGGGAGTCTCGTCCCCAGGTAGTGTGGTGTTTTGTTATCCATATGTGTCAGACGTGTCAGTCTCACGCCTATGTAGTAGTGCGTTAGTGAGTGTTCCTTGTGGTCCTTGATTGCCTGTCCTAGATGTCTGATCCTCATGGCTGTAATTTTTGTCTCTATATCCTGTAGATTTGTTCCTCCATCTAATTTATTCTGCATTAAAGTGGGTTTTTTTTATACTCCATTTTGTGTTTTTAAATATATATTTCCTAATCATTAAGTTAATTTTTGTTAAGGTTTCTGGGGGAATATCAAAGATATTTCCTACGTAAATTAATTTAGGTATGATTAAGGTGTTAATTAGTGTGCTCCTTCCAAATATTGTCTTTGATGTGTATTGGTATCGAGTGATTGTTTTGTCTACGAATTTAATTAGTGATTCCCATGTTCCTTTGTGTAATCCCCATGGGTTGTTGGTGAATGTAAGTCCGTATATGTGTAGCCCCTTCTTCCCTTCCAGATTCAGTGGATAGTCTTCCTTATCTGCGAGTTTGCCGATTCCCATGATTTCTGATTACGTTATATTTACTTTAGATCCGCTCCCTAGTTAAATTCTTCAAATGTTTCCATTATCCTATTGATTGCGTTGTTGTTTTGCGTGAATAGTATGGTGTCGTCCGCGTATGCTAATAGTTTCCTCTCTCTTCTGTTTGGTAAGTTGATTCATTTATTGTGTCATCTAGTCTAATCTTCTCTAGAACTGGTTCTATCGCAAGGATGTATAAGTAGGGTGAAAGAGGACATCCATGTCTAACCGATCTTTGTATTTCTATTCCTTCCGATAGTGTGTTGTTGATGAGAAGTTTGCTGATGGGATTTTTGTATATTATTTTAATCCAGTCACACACGTACTTTCCTAGATTATTTTTATTAAGTATTTTGTGTAAGTATGAGTGGGATACTCTATCAAACGCTTTCTCTTGGTCGAGCGCCAAGATACTTGCTGCTATGTTCTTATCTTTGACATAATATATTTAATCTCTAATGAAATGGTTATGGTTATTTATATTTCTATCTTTAATGCTACATTGTTGGTCTGGGTGCACTAAATCTTTTAGGTAAGGTTTAATTTTGTTAGCTATAACTTTAGTTAATATTTTGTAGTCAGTGTTAAGTAACGATATGGGTCTATAGTTTTTAGTTTACGTTCTATCTCTTTTCTTTTTAGGGAGTAGTTTAATATAAGACTCCCCCATGTGGGGCGGGAATTCTTTGTCCCTGAACACTTCACTTATTACAGCGTGGAGGAGTGGCGTCACCTGTGAAGCGAAGTGTTGATAAAATTCCGTGGTCAGTCCGTCTGGTCCGGGTGATTTTCCTTTGTTCATGCCGTCTAGCGCCGTCTTGATGTCTGTGACTTCTATTTGTTTTTCCAGTTCAGCCGTCGGGGCGTCTTCCAGCGTCTTAGCGTAAGCCGCGTACTTGTCCTGGACGTCTGGGTTTGTTTGTTCGTGTGTGTATAGTTTTGTGTAATAGTCAATGAATGTGTCTACTATTCCTTCGTTGTCGTCACGTATCCTTCCACTGCTGTCCTCGATTGCTCGGATGTTGTTACTACGCTGGATGTTTTATTCTACTATTAAAAAATGTTTTGTTGGGACTTCTAGATTATCTATTGGTGTTCTGCTTCTTACTTGAGCTCCTTTGAATTTGTATTGTTTTATTAAGTCTAACTCTTTCTCTAACTCTATAACTTCGGGGTCGGTGGGGTCGACTAGTTTTAGTATTGGTATTTGGTGTTTGAGTTCTTTCTCTCGTTCCTTACGTTCTTTGTTTATGCGTGCGGCGATTGTCTGGGTAACTGTTCTCACTGTTGATTTGAAGAGTTCCCAGTGTCTGCCTATGTTGTTAGTTGGTATTGTAGTTGTATATTGTTTGATTATCAGAGATATTGTTTCTAAGTATTTGTTGTGTTCCAAAAGAGTGTTGTGGAATTTCGAGTGTGGAGACCGTCCGGTGGCCTTATCGTTGTGTCCGTTTAGCTGTACTTTGATTGCCTTATGGTCTGTGTATTTAAGTGTGTCTTCTATGTGTATTGCCCTCTATACAGTTGAAGATGTTGGCACTAACAGCCTATCCAGCCTGGCGCTTGCTGTGCGCAGGGTTCTTCGGTGTGTTGTTTCCTTCCCTCTGGGGTACTTTGCCCTGTAGGCGTCGGTTAGGCTGTATGTGTCGGTAATGTACCTTATAACTTCCGTCTGACTATTTTCTTCTATAATACGTTCTTCTCTAGTTCTATATTGGTTGGTAGAGTCTAATGGTTCGTTAACATAATTAAAATCTGCCCCCATTATAATTTCCTCCCTGTCATGAATATTAGCTATGAATTGTGGGAGTTTCCAGTAGAAGAGTTTCCTCCTATTCTGATCTGCTGGTGCGTATATGTTGATAAGTGTGTACTTTTGTTGGTTGTTTGTGATGTTGACTGTGGTTATCTGGTGCGTATATGTTGATAAGTGTGTACTTTAGTTGGTTGTTTGTGATGTTGACTGTGGTTATCTGGTGCGTATATGTTGATAAGTGTGTACTTTAGTTGGTTGTTTGTGATGTTGACTGTGGTTATCTGGTGCGTATATGTTGATAAGTGTGTACTTTTGTTGGTTGTTTGTGATGTTGACTGTTGTTATCTGGTGCGTATATGTTGATAAGTGTGTACTTTAGTTGGTTGTTTGTGATGTTGACTGTGGTTATCTGGTGCGTATATGTTGATAAGTGTGTACTTTTGTTGGTTGTTTGTGATGTTGACTGTGGTTATCCGTCCTTCGTTGTCGTTTCCTTTGTTCGTGATCTTCCATCGGTCTGATGTTTGTATGATGGCTGTTCCTTTTCCTATGCTGTTTTCTCCGTTGCTGTAGTGTGCGTGGATGTGTTTAAAGCCTAAGTGTGTAGTGTAAGTGTTGGCGTTGTGTTCCGTGTGTATGTTTGTTTCTTGAAGAAAGATGAAATCAGGTGTGTGTTCTTAAAACCAATTTAATGATGCAGTCTACCTTCGTTCTGCATCCCCTAATGTTAAGGGAGATTATTGTTAATGTGGTGTCTGCCATTTTCGTTTACCTAACTGTTGATGTGTGTGTAATGTGTTGTGGTGTTTATTTAAAACTGCTGGCTGAAGCTCCTGTTGAGATCACTCCTAAGTAACTTCCTTCTTGTCTGTTCCATCAAGTTGCCGCTACTGCCCCGGCGTTTGAAGCTGGATCTAGCCGGGGAGGACGACCGGCTCCTTCTCCTTGCTACCATCTGAAAACCGTCATCCTCCTGGTTTTCTTTCTCTGCTACCTCCTCCCTATCTGCCTCTCTTGAATATTCCGTTCTGTTGTGTGCTTTCTTTTGCTCTTTCTTCCCTTCTGCTTCAACTTTTTTCGTCCGCTTGCCCTCCTGGGTTTTCCTTTTCCTGTCAGTCGATGGTGATGTTGATGTAGATGGTGGGGGTGGTCGTACCGGCGAGGAGGTAGCAGCGGGTTTCCCGCTAGTAGCCACGGCATAGCTCTTTGTGGGGGCTGATGCCTGTTTTGTTGTTGGTGCAGTTGGGTTGGCAGGCTTAGGTGCTTGCCCCTTCTTCTCGCTGCACTGGTTAGACCAGTGTTGTGTGCTTTCGCAGTGGAAGCATTTGGCCCTCCGCCCGGGGATCTGTACCCAGATCTTTTGCTGTTTGAAGACCCCCGCGTTTACCAGCAGGTAATGGGGGATCTCCCTTCCGGGCGTCAAGTATAGGGCCCACTTGGAGGCGTTGTAGGGGTGTTGGTTTACCTTGATGGGGGTGCCCGGTAGTGCTAAATATTGAGCTATCTCAATAACTCCCTTACCACCTATCATGGTTGGGACCCAGTTCAGATATATTTTAACGTCCATTTTGTCCTCGTGGACGAGGAGGCCAACAAAGCCATGCGTATCGAGATCCCCAATCTCGGCGTTATGGAGCCCAGCGTAGTGCTGCTCCTTGGCTTTCTCTTCTAAATTTAGGAACCACCGAGTGGGTGATTCCAGGTTATAAAGTGCCTCTATCTGGTCCCATGATAAACCAAAATTGACCTCAATTTCCTTTACCAGCATCTCTATAGGCACCTCGTATGCCATGGGTCCTGATAAAAGCAGGAGTATGGTGCCTGGCTTGTTAAAGGTGCTGGGCTGGACTGTCAAGTTAATACTGGCGGTGGCCATTACTAGTTTTAAAGGTTAGTTTGCAGAATTTAGTTTAGATAATAAGTTTGGATATAATCTAACGTTTTAATGATAACTACTTACCGTTTGCGTTTGATCACTCACAAGAAACCAAGCCGAAGAAAAAAACCTTTTTAAGCTGATATATATTTGTGTATAGGTGTAGTGTTGGCTCTTCACAAAATGTGAAAACAAAACATTTATATTTCGTATTGAAATTTTTTTTTCTAGTTGACATAGTTTGAAATATATGTGATTCGAACAATTCTTTTCTTCCCTTGAATATAATATTGGTAAAAATCAGATTAGTTTAAAAACAATATAACATTTAAGTAACACAAGTTAGTAACTCACTCCCAGGTTGAAAAATAAAGTATACAGCAGTGAGATTGATAATAAAGATATTAATACCCTTATGTTACATTTTCAAGCTATTTTATTTCAAGTAAAACTTTATATTAAAGACATCAACATTGGTGCTTTCTGGTGCAGCGCTGATGGGAAACACAATTTATGCACGTCAATGTGACACAGTCCTAAAAGATGTGTTTCATTATTTAGCAAACATATGTGTTTCTCTTTGATTATTGATATGGTTAACACTTTTTTGTATAAATTATATATAATCTGATTAAGGATCTACATTTATATTTAATTATGCTCTTACTTTAATTTATAAAAAGTTATATCATAAAAGCATCACGTTTTCATCTCTCTTTTTAACAACTAAAATATTTAAGTAAAACACTTAAACATAATTTTAAAAATTCATGATGTGTTAAAATATTGCATTTTCTTGTCTATGGATATCTATATATATAATTCACAAAAGCGAGTATGTGCAAATAAGCATGACGAATGACCCTCTCTAGGGTCGACCAATCAAGCGAAGTTGGTGCAAAAAAAAAGGGGGGGGGGCTGATTCATGCTTCGAGACGAACAATGCTTCTTAAATTCACATGCATTGTCAATTCCAGTGGTCACATGGGCGAGGTTCCAATACGGCACTGTAACAGTACGGGGGTGATGGATGGGGTCCAGTGGTCAAGCAGTGAACCATGACTGTAAACAGAGATGGACTGCTGGTAGACGTCATAAAAAAAACAAGCGAGGCCAAATACCAGGTAGAACTCGAATTGCCACTATTTGGTCTCGTCAAGCTGTCGGGTTATCTTTCCCGCAAAAACTTAAGATCGCTGTTGGTGACCAAAAACGTAAGATCACTGTTGGTGACCAAAACTCCAGTTCCGGACTTGTCCAAAAAGAGAACAATTTTTTTCATGTACCAGATTTTATAATTTATTGTCAATGAACGCTGATTGGCCATTATCTAATTTCATTTGGTTTCAGTGAACAGTGCTAGTCTACTTCTGCACCCGAGGTATAACATCGAGAAGTTTCTCTCACATAATCCTAACTAAATAAAATAGTGGAAGGGTGGGGTTTTATCATCTTTTATTATCTCCCTTGTTTTCATTTTAGGGGTCACAGAGCAGGAAATTTAACACGAGGCTCAAGGGTCCCGTAATTTTCGTCACAGGTGATATGTGTTATCTCTGTCTGTTATCACATGTGATATGGGTTATCTCAGTCTGTTATCACAGGTGATATGGGTTATCTCTGTCTGTTATCACAGGTGATATGGGTTATCTCTGTCTGTTACAACAGGTGATATGGGTTATCTCTGTCTGTTATCACAGGTGATATGGGTTATCTCTGTCTGTTATTACAGGTGATATGTGTTATCTCTGTCTGTTACAACAGGTGATATGGGTTATCTCTGTCTGTTATCACAGGTGATATGGGTTATCTCTGTCTGTTATCACAGGTGATATGCGTTATCTCTGTCTGTTATCACAGGTGATATGGGTTATCTCTGGCTGTTATCACAGGTGATATGGGTTATCTCTGTCTGTTATCACAGGTGATATGGGTTATCTATGTATGTTATCACAGGTGATATGGGTTATCTCTGTCTGTTATCACAGGTGATATGGGTTATCTCTGTCTGTTATCACATGTGATATGGGTTATCTCTGTCTGTTATCACAGGTGATATGGGTTATCTCTGTCTGTTATCACAGGTGATATGGGTTATCTCTGTCTGTTATCACAGGTGATATGGGTTATCTCTGTCTGTTATCACAGGTGATATGGGTTATCTCTGTCTGTTATCACAGTTGATATGGGTTATCTCTGTCTGTTATCACAGGTGATATAGGTTATCTCTATCTGTTATCACATGTGATATGGGTTATCTCTGTCTGTTATCACAGGTGATATGGGTTATCTCTGTCTGTTATCACAGTTGATATGGGTTATCTCTGTCTGTTATCACAGGTGATATAGGTTATCTCTATCTGTTATCACATGTGATATGGGTTATCTCTGTCTGTTATCACAGGTGATATGGTTTATCTCTATCTGTTATCACAGGTGATATGGATTATCTCTGTCTGTTATCACAGGTGATATGGGTTATCTCTGTCTGTTATCACAGTTGATATGGGTTATCTCTGTCTGTTATCACAGGTGATATGGGTTATCTCTATCTGTTATCACAGGTGATATGGGTTATCTCTGTCTGTTATCACAGGTGATATGGGTTATCTCTATCTGTTATCACAGGTGATATGGGTTATCTCTGTCTGTTATCACAGGTGATATGGGTTATCTCTGTATGTTATCACAGGTGATATGGGATATCTCTGTCTGTTATCACAGGTGATATGTGTTATCTCTGTCTGTGATCACAGGTGATATGGGTTATCTCTATCTGTTATCACAGGTGATATGGGTTATCTCTGTCTGTTATCACAGGTGATATGGGTTATCTCTGTCTGTTATCACAGGTGATATGGGTTATCTATGTCTGTTATCACATGTGATATGGGTTATCTCTGTCTGTTATCATAGGTGATATGGGTTATCTCTGTCTGTTGTCACGGGTGATATGGGTTATCTCTGTTTGTCATCACAGGTGATATGAGTTATCTCTGTCTGTTATCTATTCCCGATTTGATGTCGGAAACTAACTGATATGTTATTTTTGTCTGTCCTAAATTGTTAGAGTTGTCTGTATTTAACAGTTGTCTGGCTTTAAGTTTTGTCTGTCTGTTACATTTGTGAATGTTAGTGTTAGTGTGGTCTGTCAGTTTGCAAGATATGTTGGAGTTGTCTGTGTTTCAGTTGGTTTGTGTTGTATGTCTATAAGTTTGTTCTTATTGTTAAGGTTTTTTTATGTCAGAGATTTCTCATTTTTAAATCCTTTATATTAACTCGTGGTGTCTGCGGCCGACCGACCGACCTTGTCGCCAAAACTTTTGATCGATTTTTAACTCACTTCCTCGCAAGATAGCGAGCTGAAATTTTGCAGGCAGTTTCGTACCGATGATAAAAACAATGTTTTAAAATTTCAGATCGATCGCATGTACCGTAATTAAATTATTGATTTTTTAGATTATTTTATTTATTCCTATGTATCATGCTATTTTTTGAGAAAGAGCGTCGCGGTGCGTATTATATTGAACAACCTTTCTGTCGCGCAACAAGGTGCGTATTTTATTGACAACTCTTTTTATAAACATATTTCTGATCGGTGCGCATTATATTAAACATGTTTTACGACTCAACTGCAATTTTGTATTTCTGGATGGTCTGGCGCTGCGTATTATAATGAACATTCTTTTAGTTACTTCTCGTACATAAAGGCTTTATAGTAAAACACTTGGTTTTTTACGGGTTTTTCTTATTAAATCCTTTATATTAACTCGTGGTGTCTGCGGCCGACCGACCGACCTTGTCGCCAAAACTTTTGATCAATTTTTAACCCACTTGCTCGCAAGATAGCGAGCTGAAATTTTGCAGGCAGTTTTGTACCGATGATAAAAACAATGTATCAAAATTTCAGATCGATCGCATGTACCGTAATTAAATTATTGATTTTTTAGATTATTTTATTTATTCCTATGTATCATGCTATTTTTTGAGATAGAGCGTCGCGGTGCGTATTATATTGAACAACCTTTCTGTCGCGCAATAAGGTGCGTATTTTATTGACAGCTCTTTTTATAAACATATTCCTGATCGGTGCGCATTATATTAAACATGTTTTACGACACAACTGCAATTTTGTATTTCTGGATGGTCTGGCGCTGCGTATTATAATGAACATTCTTTTAATTACTTCTCGTACATAAAGGATTTATAGTCAAAAACTTGGTTTTTTACGGGTTTTTCTTATGTAAATCCTTTATATTAACTCGTGGTGTCTGCGGCCGACCGACCGACCTTGTCGCCAAAACTTTTGATCGATTTTTAACCCACTTGCTCGCAAGATAGCGAGCTGAAATTTTGCAGGCAGTTTCGTACCGATGATAAAAACAATGTATCAAAATTTCAGATCCATCGCTTGTACCGTAATTAAATTATTGATTTTTTAGATTATTTTATTTATTCCTATGTATCATGCTATTTTTTGAGATAGAGCGTCGCGGTGCGTATTATATTGAACAACCTTTCTGTCGCGCAACAAGGTGCGTATTTTATTGACAGCACTTTTTATAAACATATTCCTGATCGGTGCGCATTATATTAAACATGTTTTACGACACAACTGCAATTTTGTATTTTTGGATGGTCTTGCGCTGCGTGTTATAATGAACATTCTTTTAATTACTTCTTGTACATAAAGGATTTATAGTCAAAAACTTGGTTTTTTACGGGTTTTTCTTATTTATTGCCTAAAAATTAGAGATGTTTGAATTGTCAGTGTGTAAAAGTTGTCTGTTTGTTACTATTGTCTGTCTGTAAGAGTTGTTTGATTGTAAGTGTTGTCTCTCAGTTTGTTAGAGTTTCCTGATTCTTATTGTTGTATTTTAGTTTGATAGTGTTGCTTGATTGTTATGTTGTTTAGCCACCAAATACAATAAGACATTTGAAAAAAATTCCATACAGCAAATTTAAATGGAAATGAAATCAATGACACAAGTTTGAACTCACATAAAACACATAAGGGACAATGTACAAATTAAAATATAATCCTTTTTAATATCTGACGTGCAATGAATCTGTATTTTTCCTGCTCGCCGCACTAAAAAGCACCGCTATAAACTTACTTAATATAAGATTGTAATTGAGACAACTTAAGCAGCAGTATTAATGAGAAGAACATACTATTATTTTCTTTAACTTCTTTATAATTGCAATCTATTAAGTCCTTACGACATAATATTAATTATTTGTATTGCATTCACTTTGTCTTACAGGTACATAACTATCATGTATAGAATTTTTTTATTTGAAGGAAAAATAGGTTTTTAGAAAACTAGTTTCCTAAAATTAAGACAACTAAAAATATAATGCATTTACCATGATCTAATGCTTCGCCTAAATGATGAAATCATAGGTATATAATTACATTTTAAGAGTTTTGTAATTGGCAAGCCACTTGTATTCGATCCCTTAAATAAGGGAAAACAAGTTCAATGAATTTAAGCTTTCTTCTACCACCAGTATAGACGGAGCTCAATCTAAACAATTTCTTGTGACTTGTTCATTTTGTTCCCTTATGGCTTAGCATAGTGGTTGGAGCTGCAGCAATCCATGGGCTGCGGTGACGCAGTTTTATAAAAAAAAGGGGGGGGGGAGTGCGGAGAATAAATTTAAAGATGTGGTGATAGCATCAAATAAAGAAGGAAGTATTTAGAAAATTAGATTTATGCATTAGCGAAGCACATCACAAAGAAAGCAACAAAATAAGTGCTGTCCTCGCACCTACGTGGACCTTCTCACTTACATTAAGAAGAGGAAACTACGATGGTATGGACACGTGGCAAGATCTGGGGGTCTCGCAAAGACTATAATGTCCAGGGTGGAAGGAAAAGAGGCAGACAAAGGAAAAGATGGAAAGACTATATCAAAGAGTGGACCGGCCTGTCATTCAGCGACTCTCATAGGCAGCACATGACCGGGACAAATTGCGTGAGATAGTGTGCAGTTCACGATGGTGCCCCAACGACCCAATGACGGGTTAAGAGATAGTTCAAGTTCAAGAAGCTATAAAACATTTCAAGCTAAAAGAACATTTGACTAAAATTTATGGTGATAAAAAAGAATAATAATGTATCCTCTTTTCGAACACTAAAAGATAAAATAAAATTTAAACAACTGACTTTGACAAAAATCTTTTCAACCGCAACACACAAGACTGCAATGGAATGCTGGCTTCATAGGAAATTTCGTTAATGATTGTTAAATCGGAAAAAATCTCATACTGTTGGTGGAAAACTATTTATACCGATAGTAAGTGAAGTAATACACACTAGGCTACAGAAGCCAGCATCTGATATTATCAAGAAAATGGGGTTGAGAAAAATAGCACTGCAATGAAGAATTAATGAAATTGCTAAAGATTTTGCAGGTTCATTGTGCAGCTGTTTAATAACATCTCTTTTTCTGTTTAATTAGATGAGCAATCTTTGCCAGGAAATGCGGTTAACAAAGGAAAAAACTGATTTTCAAAGAATATTTATTTGTCCACATTATACAAACTGAATACTAAAAGAGAATCAATATTTAATTTATTAGATTAGACAATTATTTCTTTTAATAAAGAAAAGCATCTAAGTAATATCGTATCATTAGTCAGAGATGTTTTTCAGTTTGTTAGAGTTTTCTGATTGCTAATGTTGTATAAATTTTAGAGTTGTCTGATTGTTGTTGTGGTCTGTTTGATTGTTTTGTATGATACTAACAGCTGTTTTCCCAGTAAATTTTATAAATAATATAAAAAACCATTCAGTATATATTAATGCAAATAAAATTATTGACCCAAGTGTGAAATCACAAATACATAAACAAAATTAACAATTAAAAGACTTTCTCTTGTCATTTCTGAAGTGCAATTAAATTGAAATTTCCATGAACGCCGCACTAAAAAGCACCGCTATCGACCTACTTAATATTATATTTTAATAGAGAGAACTAACGCGACAAGAGTAATGAGAAGGTCATATAATTATTTTCTTTAACTTCAGTTATATTGCAATCTACGAGACTACCTGACATAGTTCTGCTTATTTGTATGGTATACACTTTGTATTGCATGTAACTAAATATTAAGGAATAGAAATATTTAATTCCATGGAAAAATACATTTTAAGAATCCTAGTAATATCACTTTAATAAAACTTTAAATTTAATACATTTACTGTCATGTATTGCTGTGCTTCATTGATGTCAATTTGTCTACGCTTCAGCCTATTGGCAGGGCCAGATGGATTAACTACATAGTTTTATAATTTCTTTTTTTACAACACTAGGCCCAATACTACATGCAACTTTAGAAGAAGCTTACAGCAACATGGAACTACTAAATTCAATGAACACTTCATACATCACACTTCTACCAAAGAAAGACACAGACAAAACACAAATTAAAATTTACATGCCCATATTATTACTTAACACAGATTATAAAATTACAGGCCCATATTATTACTCAACACATATTATAAAATTACAGGCCCATATCATTACTCAACATAGATTATAAAATTACAGGCCCATATCATTACTCAACACAGATTATAAAATTCTTACCAAAACATTAGTCAATAAATTAAAACCACATTTAAATACTCTCATTCATGTCAATCAACAATACAGCATTAAAGGCAGGGACATCAGCAACCACAATATGCAAATTACCAAAAAATTCAAACGTGCATATTATCACTAGACCAGGAGAAAGCTTTTGACAGGGCAAGTCATTTCCACCTGTACAAGATATTAAAACACAACAAACTAGGGGAATATTTTTGTAATTGGGTTAAACTCTTATACAGGAAACCAGTTAGCAATCTGATAATTAATAATATCCTTTCAAAAGACATTGCAATTAAAAGATCAGTTAGATAAGGGTGTCCTTTATCTCCTTATCTGTATGTTCTGGCCTGTGAACCACTTCTCGAGAAAATCAGGATGTAAAGGAACATAACAGGAATTGGAATCCCTGGAGCCAGAGATATCAAAGTCATTGCATATGCAGATGACACTGTCTTTTTCCCCACAAATGATTGGTCAATTTATAAAATAATTTCAATTTTTCAAGAGTTTGGAAAATGTAGTGGGTCCAAAGTTAATGTAAATAAATCTGAAATTATGGGTAATTGGTATGTGGCAGGATAGACTAGATTTCCTTTTAGGCATAATAGGAAGGAGAGTCTTAGAATTTATGGGATCTTTTATTCCAATAATCAGACACAGACAAACACTGAAATATGGAGGAAGATTGAACAAATCTATTAAAATATTATTGACAGGAACAAATACACAGCACAAACAATTTTTGGAAGGAGCACAATAATAAACACATATATTATCCCCAAAAACAATATATACAGGAACAATATGGGAACCCCCACCAACAATTTTAAAAGAAATCAACTCACACATAACTAAATACATATTCCAAGGAACAATACACAATATCAAACATACAACACTAATACAATCAAAGCTAGATGGAGGAATAAACTTGCAAGATATACAAACAAAAATACAAGCACTCAGAATAAAATTTATAGGACAAGCCATTAGGAAAAAATCAGAAAATACATTCACTCATTATTACTTAGGGATCAGATTAGGATATTTAACAGCAATTGATAACAGCACTGCACATTACATGGGTAGAAAACAATCACAATTTCATACAGCATGCATCAAAGCAATAAAAGGTAATGAAGAAGTATTACACAAAACAACCAAAGAAATATATACACATTTAATCAAAAGACAAGCAACACCTCTGAACAATAGAATTAAATGAACACAAGTTTATGGAATTACAAACACTGAAGACACATTTAAAAATACTCATATTAGAGAAATACATAATCAAGAAAAAGAAATAACATACAGACTAATTTACAATACAACACCAGTCTCATCAAGGAAATATAAGGACAGAGGGGCAAGAATAGGCTGTCCACTCTGTAGGTCTGAAGGAAATATAAGGACAGAGGGGAAAGAATAGGATGTTCACTCTGCAGGTCGGAAGAAAATATAAGGACAGAGGGGCAAGAATAGGCTGTCCACTCTGCAGGTCAGAGGCTGATGAGACTGAACAACATTTATATATCACATGCAATACAATTTTACAAACTAAATCCACACTTAAACAATTCATACAAGCAGCCACAATAAACAATGTAGATATAGACAAAGCAATAACACTAAACATAATACCAGACTCTATAAACAAGTAACACAACAATACAATAAGCTTAAAGATACTTTCACAATACAGAAAACACATATGGCATCACAGACTGAAGGCATTTTTCAACAATCACAACTACACCAACATAACATTAGAACACATTTTTAGACAAACAATACAAAAAATGATTGAAAATTTACAAGAGATTGATTGAAATTTAAGAAAAATGTATGATATGCATTTTATTTTGTTACTATCAGAAATGTTTTAAATATAGAAAAATGTTTTGCCACTTAAATTCATAACATTGTTTTTGTATAATTGTGATTCTATGTGAATGCTTATACTATGACATTTATAATATGTTAGATTGAATCATGATGTACATAATTTTATTAATATACATGGATACTGTGTATCATGGTGTACATAATTTTATTAATATACATGGATACTGTGTATCATGGTGTACATAATTTTATTAATATACATGGATACTGTGTATCATGGTGTACATAATTTTATAAATATACATGGATACTGTGTATCATGGTGTACATAATTTTATTAATAAACATGGATACTGTGTACCATGATGTACATAATTTCATTAATAAACATGGATACTGTATATCATGATGTACATAATTGTATTGATATAAATGGATACTGTTTTTCATGATGTACATAATTTTATTGATATAAATGGATACTGTTTATCATGATGTACATAGTTTTATTGATATAAATGGATACTGTGTATCATGGTGTACATAATTTTACTAATATACATGGATATTGTGTATCATGATGTAAAATGAATTTCTGTGAGCAATAAAAAAAAATTATTGGACAGGTCTACCAATGGCCTAACCATAAACAGACAGAAGTGATTATCAAGGGATTAGGCACCATATATAATTTAAAATGGGACTAGATAAAGGCCAACTATATTTCAGGAAACACAAGCTCGTTGTTACTTAAACTAAAGGATCAGTACCAATGTTTCTTTTAAGCTGCGTGGCCGCTCACATATCTGACCGACGCCACGAAGCAGTTAATAATTACCGCGCAGCAAATTTTGTACATTATTGTACAAAAAATGGATGATGCGCAAATTTTCACACCAGGTTTTTCACTTTACACGTGGACCATCGAAAATTAGAGGAAACATAGGTCAAGACAGGAGACAGAGGACGCATTGGTAAAGACAGGAGACTTACAGTCCCAGGGCTTCTCGTCCACGAAGACACAGTGGACACCAGGTTCCACCTGCATTAGGTCCATTCAATTATAAGCGAAGATGGAGTGTTTGATTTCGCACATAACTAGTATGTCATGTGCTGGTGAGAACCATCACATGTGTGTAGTGTGCTGGTGAGAAACATCACCCGTGTGTCATGTGCTCGTGAGAAACATCAACCGTGTATCATGTACTGGTGAGAAGCATCACCCGTGTGTCATGTGCTCGTGAGAAACATCACCCGTGTATCATGTGCTGGTGAGAAGCATCACACGTGTGTCATGTGCTCGTGAGAAACATCACCCGTGTATCATGTGCTGGTGAGAAACATCACACGTGTGTCATGTGCTGGTGAGAAACATCACCCATGTGTCATGTGCTGGTGAGAAACATCACCCTTGTGTCATCTGCTGGTGAGAAACATCACCCTTGTGTCATGTGCTGATGAGAAACATCACCCGCGTGTGTCATGTGCTGGTGAGAAACATCACCCGTGTGTCATGTGCTGGTGAGAAACATCACCCGTGTGTTATGTGCTGGTGAGAAACATCACCCGTGTGTCATGTCCTGGTGAGAAACATCACCCGTGTGTCATATGCTGGTGAGAAACATCACCCGTGTGTCATGTGCTGGTGAGAAACATCACCCGTGTGTCATGTGCTGGTGAGAAACATCACCCATGTGTCATGTGCTGGTGAGAAACATCACCCATGTGTCATGTGCTGGTGAAAGAATATTGTTTGAAAGAATAACTCTACGTCATCGTTTGACTACCCCCACCCCAACCTTTCGCACCCCACATTTTCTAAAGTCGTCCAGCAGCCGGATGTACCACGAATATCACCTTAACCATTACCATCTCTCTCTCTGTCTCAGTCTGGCTCTCTATTTCTCTTTGTGTGTCTTTATTTCTTAATAGCTGTCTTCTGTCCTTCTCTCTCTGTCTCTCTTTCTTTCTATTTCTCTGTCTCTTTTCTCTTTCTTTCTCTTTTTTCAATCGCTCTGTCTCTTGTCCTCTGTCTACGTCGCTCTCTGTTTCTCTCTCCTTCTCTCTCTCTCTTTATATATCTATTTTTCCCTTACTCTTTTTCTCTCTCTTTCTATCTGTCTCTCTATTTCTTTCTCTCCCCTTCTCTCTCTGTCCATATCCCTCTTAGTCTCTATCTCATTTTCTTTCTCCTTCTCACTTTCTCTGCCTCTCTTTGTCTTATCCCTCTATCTCTTTGTCTCTCCATCTCTCACTCTATTTGTCTTTTTCTCTCTCTCTCTGTCTTTGTCTATCTCCCCCTCTCTTTTTGTCTCTTTATTTAACTCTATTTATCTCTCTCTCTCTCGCTCCTGATGACTGCATAATGAATGTGACATAATTCCACAACGAACCATCTTCAAATCACCTACCCCCACCCCCTTATTTTTATAACTAATTTTGGAAAGCTTGTGTCTTGTGGTGTCTTTATAAAATATGTGCAAGAAGCGTAAGAATTCTCCAAAGAATGTTATTACTGAAGGGACATCATCACTGTCTGTGTGTGTGTGTGTGGGGGGGGGGTGGGGAATGAGTGGGTTTTGATAATTTTTTGTTTTAACAACCATCACAGCCCGTTGTATACTGCATTAAAAAGCCAGTCCTGGTATAATGGGAGTTTAACTGATATTTTGAAATAATGTTATTTTTTTGTGTCAAAAAATATTATTTTTTATTTATTTGTATTTAATTTGTTTTGAATATACACTTAAAATAAGTATATAAGATTATAAGTCACAATATTGACGATTGACATATATGTTTTTTATTATTCAAAACTTCCTAAAACAATGTGTTTGTAACATCACCCGTGTGTGATGTGCTGGTGAGAAACATGCTCCGTGTGTTATATTATACTATAAGACAAAGTGCAGGCTCTAAAAGCCACCCCCTCCCCCACCCTGTTACTTTCAAGAGTTAGTCCACATATTGAATGAATTTGAACTGGAATTAACAAGAGAATCTATTGACACCCCACGCCCACAATCAGAGACCAACAGAGACAAAAAAACGTGTGTATCTTTAATGTGAGGGAGTAAATTCTACTGTTTTAATTTCCGGAATTATTATTTTAAAGAATAACTCTCCGTCAGCTTATCCCCCTCGAGCGCGCCAAACCGCTTTGTCATTTGTTTTCCTGTGTCCCACGGCTATTAGCTTAATCATTACCATCTCTCTTTCTCTCTCTGTCTCCATTTCTCTCCTTGGCCCTGTCTATCTCTCTCTCTGTGTCTCTTTCTGTATCTCTCTCTTCCTCTCTCACTGCCTCTCTTTCTTTTTCTGTCTCTTTCTTTTTCTCTCTGTCTCTTTATCTCTTTCTGCCATCTCTTTCTTTCCCAGTCTGTCTGTCTTTCTTTCTTTCTCACTCTTTCTCTCTCCCTATGTATGCTCTTTCTCTCTGTCTTCGTCTCTCGCTCCTTCTGTCTCTCTCTATATATCTATATATCTTTATCTCTCTGTCTCTTTCTGTACATCTATCTCTTTTCCTCTTTATCTATTTCTATTTCTCTCTCTCTGTTTCTATCTCGCTGTCTCTCTCTCTCTCTCTCTCTCTCTCTCTCTCTCTCTCTCTCTCTCTCTCTCTCTCTCTGTTTCTCTCGCACTGGATGGCTTTATAATGAATGTGACATAATTCAACAACGAATTATATTTAAATCACCTACCCCGACCCCTAACTTTTTTCGAACTCAATTTGTACTGTTAGCGTCACTGAGTGTCTTAGTGTGTGTATGTGTATGTGATAGGAAAGTGACCAGGTGTCTCTTATAATAAGGTGTGCAGGGGGGGGGGTACACATTTTCCAAAAAAAGTTATTACTTAATAACCTCATCACTGTTTGTGTGTGTGTGTGCATGTATACATGTATACCATTTTTTTATAATAAAAATGGACAAATGTTTACACGAATCGCTGAATTTTTTAAAAAATTAAACAAATTAATAAAATCGTATCTATTATTATTAATCTAATCTCTATTCCGTTATAATAGTCTCAAAATAGTAATCGGAAAAACCTGATTTGATGGCTCACAAAGAGAAATTATTAAAGAATATCACTTATATATCGTAAATTGACAAATTTTGCGCCCAGCTGGTCTAATCGGAAGTATAAAGGCCTTTGATTCAAGCGGTCGCGGGATCGATCCCAAGGTGGGATGTAGCATTTCTTAAAATGTGTAATTTTATTCCTTAAATTGTCTTATGTACTCAATTTTACGATACCGGCAAACAGTTATTTCTTCATGTTCGGTTTTTTCATATACAATCTTTTTGCTGAATAATTACAAGTTACAGTCTTAAATTAGCAGCTAGCTGTATCTACAGGTACACTGGCTGGATAGGGGCCCAGTTTTAATTGCAGCCTAGGGCCCCTTGCAGTCTTAACCCGCCCCTGATCTGTGCGTAACAAACACATTCTTCAAATGCAAGAACATCCACAAAGAGTCATGGCGACGCACTCGCTCCAAGCACTGGCACCAGCTTGATCTCGTTCTCACCAGGCGCTCTGAGATGGCCATCGTGCTCCAAACACGCAGTTACCACAGTGCCGACTGTGACACAGACCACAGTGCCGACTGTGACACAGACCACAGTGCCGACTGTAACACAGACCACTCTTTGGTCGCAAGTAGAATTACATTAATACCGAAGAAATTGTGTCACTCTTAAGAGCAAGGGTAAAACTCGCATTAACACGTACCATATCAACTGCCCTGAGATCAGGGAACAGCTTAACACCAAACTTGAGGCAGCTCTTAAGGCCAATATCACGCAAAAAGCACATGACACACGGGTGATGTTACACAGTAGCACATGACACACGGGTGTTGTTACACAGTGGCACATGACACACGGGTTATGTTACACAGTAGCACATGACACACAGGTGTTGTTACACAGTGGCACATGACACACGGGTGATGTTACACAGTAGCACATGACACACGGGTGATGTTACACAGTGGCACATGACACACGGGTGATGTTACACAGTGGCACATGACACACGGGTGATGTTACACAGTAGCACATGACACACGGGTGATGTTACACAGTAGCACATGACACACGGGTGTTGTTACACAGTGGCACATGACACACGGGTGATGTTACACAGTAGCACATGACACACGGGTGTTGTTACACAGTGGTACATGACACACGGGTGATGTTACACAGTGGCTTTTGACACACGGGTGATGTTACACAATGGCTTTTGACACACGGGTGATGTTACACAGTGGCACATGACACACGGGTGATGTTACACAGTGGCACACGACACATGGGTGTTGTTACACAGTGGCACATGACACGGGTGATGTTACACAGTGGCACATGACACACTGGTGATGTAACACAGTGGCTTTTGACACACGGGTGATGTTACACAGTGGCAAATGACACACGGGTTATGTTACACAGTGGAACATGACACACGGGTGATGTTACACAGTAGCACATGATACACGGGTGATGTTTCTCATTACTACATAACACACGGGTGATGTTACACAGTGGCACATGACACACGTGTGATATTACACAGTAGCACATGACACACGGGTGATGTTTCTCACTACTACTTGACACACGGGTGATATAACAAACCAGCAACTTATCTCATTGTGTTATTATTTCCAATTACCACCGGTGAAAGTTAGAAATATCAATAATATTATATTATTTTTTAATGGGGGTGAGTTCGTAACCACAAAGCAGCGTTATCGGGGAGTGGGGACCTGCGTAACCCATCGACTCCCTATGATAATTTCAGTCTGTTTATGGTAGGCCATCAGTAGACCTGACAAAAAATGCACTAAATGAGAAATAGAAGTATACAACGTCCAAAAGTTATTTTCTATGTTTATATATGTATCAGATTGTTATAAACTAGCTGTTTAAATCTTTTCTAAATAAGATATGTTATATATGTGTATCATGAATTTTTTTACTTAAATTCTATGCGTTATCATTAAATTATATATTCAATACAAAGTAAGGACAAATAAATTTTTATAAACATTTTTTACACTAAAACAAAATAAAAATTGAAACAATAAATTAACTGTCTGTATACAATAACCTGATTTTTAAATCGTTTATATTTACTTGTGGTGTCTTGTTGATTGTTTGCCGAAAAAACATTGGAACGATTTTTAACCCACTTCCTTGTAAGCTAGGGAGCAAAATTTTGCAGGGAGACGCGTGCCGATGATAAAAATGATGTATCAAAATTTCAGATCGATCGCATGTACTGTAATTAAATTAATGAATTTTTAGATTATCTTATTTATCTCTATGTAACATTTACATTTTTGTGCTAGAGTGTCGTGGTGCGTATTATATTGAACAAGCTCTCCTGTCACGCAATAAGGTGCGTATTTTAGTGACAATACTTTTTATAAACATATTCCTGATCGGCGCGCATTATATTAAACATGTTTTACGAGACATTTCCTTGTTGGAAATCGCTTTTAAAAACTCATTCGAGTTTTTATTTTATTTTTTTAATGGGGCTGAGCTCGTAACCACGAAGCAGCGTAAGAGGGGACCTGCGTTACACCTGAACTTTCTGTCATAACTTCAGTCTGTGTGTATGGTAGGCCATTAGTTGACGTGACAAAAAGTGCAAAAAAAAATAGAATGTAATTCAATACAGTATGACTTTGATTTTCTCTGATTATACATATATCAGATTGTTATAAACTAGCTTTTTCATAATGTTCTAAATAAGATATATTATATATGTCGATTATCAATATTTTGGCTCTAATTGTATGCGTTATCATTAAATTGTATATTCAATACAAAGTAAGGACAACAAAATTTGAAAAATATTTTTGTCACTTACAAAAACAAAATTTTAAAAACTATATTAACTTCTTTAATACGATAACTTGATTTTTAATGCATTAGTTACCTGGCTGTGACTTTCGTTAAAACAAAAGATTATCAACATCTACCTGACACAATTGGACACACATACACACACGCAAAAAGTGATGAGGTTACTTTGATAATAAAATTCTTTGGTGAATTCGTAGCCCCTGTACACCTTATTTTAAAGATACCTGGTCACTTTCCTATCACATGAACATACACACACTCAGACACTCAATGACACAAACTGTACAAATTTAGTTAGAAACAAATAGGGGCGGGGTTAGTTGATCTGAAGATAATACGTTGTGGAAGTATGTCACATTCATTGGGAAGTAATCCGGGGAGAGAGAGAGAAACAGAGAGAGAAACAGAGAGAGAGAGAGAGAGAGAGAGAGAGGAGAGAGAGAGAGAGAGAGAGAGAGAGAGAGAGAGAGAGAAACAGAGAGAGAGATAACAACGAGAGAGGGATACAGAGAGAGAGAGAAAGCGAGAAAGAAATAGAGAAACAGAGAGAGAGAGACAAAGAGAGTCAGAGAGAGAGAGAGAGAGAGAGAGAGAGATAGAGAGAAACTAAATGACAGAGAGAGAGAGAGAGAGATACAGATAGTGAAAAAATGAGAGAGACAAAGAGAGAGAGAGAGAGAGAAAGAAAGAGAGACAGACAGACAGAGAAAGAGAGAAAGATACAAGAGACATAAGAGGTGAGAGAGAGAGGGACAAAGTGACAGGGAGAGAGAGAAAGAAAGAAAGAGAAAGAGACAGAGAAAAATCGATGAAGAGTAAAAAAGATAGAGAGACGAGAGAGAAAGAAAGAGAGATATATAAAGAGAACGAATGAAAGAGAGAGACTGAAAGAAAGAGAGATATTTAAAGAGAGCGAATGAAAGAGAGAGACTATTACCTTCTATTTCTCTGTCTCTCTCTTTCATTTGGTCTCTTTATATATCTCTCTTTCTTTCTAAGAGACCAAATGAAAGAGAGAGACAGAAAGAAAGAGAGATATATAAAGAGACCAAATGAAAGAGAGAGACAGAAAGAAAGAGAGATATATGAAGAGAGCGAATGAAAGAGAGAGACAGAAAGAAATAGAGATATATAAAGAGACCAAATGAAAGAGAGAGACAGAAAGAAAGAGAGATATATGAAGAGAGCGAATGAAAGAGAGAGACATAAAGAAAGAGAGATATATAAAGAGACCAAATGAAAGAGAGATACAGAAAGAAATAGAGATATATAAAGAGACCAAATGAAAGAGAGAGACTATTATCTTCTATTTCTCTGTCTCTCTCTTTCATTTGGTCTCTTTATATATCTCTCTTTCTTTCTAAGAGACCAAATGAAAGAGAGAGACAGAAAGAAAGAGAGATATATAAAGAGACCAAATGAAAGAGAGAGACAGAAAGAAAGAGAGATATATGAAGAGAGCGAATGAAAGAGAGAGACAGAAAGAAAGAGAGATATATAAAGAGACCAAATGAAAGAGAGACACAGAAAGAAATAGAGATATATAAAGAGACCAAATGAAAGAGAGAGACAGAAAGAAAGAGAGATATATAAAGAGACCAAATGAAAGAGAGAGACAGAAAGAAAGAGAGTTATATAAAGAGAACAAATGAAAGAGAGACAGAGAAAGAGAAGGTAACGGTTAAGGTGATATTCGTGGGACACCATGTTGTTGGCCGACTATAGAAAAGATGGCGCGGGTAGGTGGGGGGGGGGAGTAAAAAGTTGATGTAGAGATATTCTTTCAAATATATCATTTAGGGCTGGTACTGATTAAAATATTTTGATAGTTTAATCGGAAGAAAAAAATTAATAGATTAATCGAATAATTTCGATGAATTTATTTTATAACGCATATATAGATCCATTTGCGATTCATTATTTCGTAAAATCGGTTAAGTCGCGGTAGTTCTATGCCTCCCAAATTTTGTAACGTAACACAGCAAATTCATTCTGCTATGAAAAAAGTAATGTAGAAAAACGTTTGTTCACGTATGCATGTGTAAATAAATTATAATACATGTAATAGGAAGGAAGACCATGGACATGATTTTCTCACTCCGACAGCTGCAAGAGAAATGTCGGGAGCAACAGAAAGCTCTCTTCATTGCCTTCATAGACTTAACAACGGCACTTGACCTGGTCAGCCGCAAGGGTCTGTTCCGTATACTGGAAAAAATAGGATGTCCGCCGCGGCTTCTTAATATCATCGAGTCTTTCCAAACCAACATGCACAGCACAGTGCTCTTCGATGGTGCCGCCTCTGAACCCTTCTCAGTATGTAGCGGAGTCAAGCAGGGCTGCGTTCTGGCACCAACACTCTTTGGTTTCTTCTTCTCAGTGCTACTGGGACATGCTTTCGAGGTCTGTTCCGAGGGTGTGAACATTCATACCAGGGCGGATGGAAGCCTATGTAACATCAGCCGGCTCCGTGCGAAGAGCAAAGTGGAAACTGTATTAATCAGAGAGTTGGTCTTCGCAGATGACGCAGCTCTCACCTCACATACAGAGATAGGACTCAACAGTTGATCAATAAGTTCTCAGAGGCACGCAAGGAACTCGGTCTAACGATAAGCCAAAATTATGAGACAAGGCACAGACTGCCTCCCAGCAATCTCCATTGAGGGAAACACCTTTGATGTTGTCGATGATTTCACCGACATTGGCAGTAACATCACAAGCACACTCCCCATGGAAAAGGAAATAGAAACCAGAATCGGAAAGGCCGCATTGTTAATTGCAAGACTAAATCAAAGAGTGTGGAACAATTCGCAGCTCACTGATACTGATAGGACGAACATCACTGTTATACAGGCCTGCGTGCTCAGCACACTCCTCTATGGCAGCGATGGCTGGACGACCTACGCCAAGCAAATAAAGAGGCTCAACAGTTTTCACTTGCGATGAGAGAGAGAAAAACAAAGAGAGAGAACGAGAGATAGATAAATTCTGAGGGAAAGAGAGAGAGAGAGAGAGAGAGAGAGAAACAGAGAGAGGAAGAAAAACATTTAGATAGATAAAGAGAGAAAGAGTGATAGAAACAGAGAAATATAGAATAAATGAGAGAGAGATAGAAATAAGGAGAGAGAAAGAGAGAGAGCGAGTGAAAGAGAGAGGGAAACAGAGATATATAGAATAAATATGAGAGAGAGAGAGAGAGAGAGAGAGACACAGAAAGAAAAACAAAAATAGAGAAAGAGAGAGAGCGAAAGAAAGAGAGAGAAACAGAGAGAAAGAGAGTCAGAGAGATCTAGACAGATAGTGAGACAGAGAGATAAAAACGAAGAGAGACAGAAAGAAAGAGGGATGCATAGAATTAGAACAATAGCGAAATGTTTACAGAAAGAGACATAGAAAGAGAAAGATTTATATAGAGAAAGAGACTGTTGGAGTGAGAAAAGAAGATTGAGAGAAAGTGTCTTTGAGAGAAAAAGAGAGAGAAAGGGAGAGAGAGGGGGAGAGAGAGGAAAAGAGAGAGACAGACAGATAAAGAGAGAAAGAAAGGGAGAGAGGATGAGAAAGAGAGGGTGAGAGAGAGAGAGTGAGAGATACAGACAAAGCGACAGAGAAAGAGAAAAACAAAGAGAGACAGGGTCAGAGACAGACAGAACGAGAGAGATGGATAGAGATGTAGAGACAGTGAGAAAGGAAACGAGATAGACAGGGAGAAAAATATAGAGACAAAAAAGAGATAGGAAAAGAGAGAAACTGAGACAGAGAGATGTATAAAGAGAGCGAATGTAAGCGAGAGAGACAGAGAAGCAAAAAGGGTAGAGAAAAAAAAATACAGAGAGAAAGAAAGAGACTGAGAATTAAAGGGAAAAGATATATAAAGAGTGGAAGACAGAGAGAGAGCGCAAATATAATATATATAAAGAGAGTGAGGGAACGTGAGACGAAGATAGAGAGAGATTGTCAATGAGAGAAAGTGAGAGACAGACAGAGAGAGAAAAAAAGAGAAAAAAGAGAGAGAGAGAGATGCAGGGAGAGACACGTAGAGAAACAATATATAGAGGGACAGAGAGAGAGATACAGGGAGAGATACGTAGAGAAACAATATATAGAGTGACAGAGAGAGAGAGAGAGAGAGAGATACAGGCAGAGACACGTAGAGAAACAATATATAGAGTGACAGAGAGAGAGATACAGGGAGAGACACGTAGAGAAACAATATATAGAGTGACAGAGAGAGAGAGATACAGGGAGAGATACGTAGAGAAACAATATATAGAGTGACAGAGAGAGAGAGATACAGGGAGAGATACGTAGAGAAACAATATATAGAGTGACAGAGAGAGAGATACAGGGAGAGATACGTAGAGAAACAATATATAGAGGGACAGAGAGAGAGAGAGAGATACAGGGAGAGACACGTAGAGAAACCATATATAGAGTGACAGACAGAGAGAGAGATACAGGGAGAGATACGTAGAGAAACAATATATAGAGGGACAGAGAGAGAGAGATACAGGGAGAGATACGTAGAGAAACAATATATAGAGTGACAGAGAGAGAGAGAGATACAGGGAGAGATACGTAGAGAAACAATATATAGAGGGACAGAGAGAGAGATATATACAGGGAGAGATACGTAGAGAAACAATATATAGAGGGACAGAGAGAGAGAGATACAGGGAGAGATACGTAGAGAAACAATATATAGAGTGACAGAGAGAGAGAGAGATACAGGGAGAGATACGTATAGAAACAATATATAGAGGGACAGAGAGAGAGAGATACAGGGAGAGATACGTAGAGAAACAATATATAGAGTGACAGAGAGAGAGAGATACAGGAAGAGATACGTATAGAAACAATATATAGAGGGACAGAGAGAGAGAGATACAGGGAGAGATACGTAGAGAAACAATATAAAGAGTGAAAGAGAGAGAGAGAGAGATACAGGGAGAGATACGTAGAGAAACAATATATAGAGTGACAGAGAGAGAGATGCAGGGAGAGATACGTAGAGAAACAATATAAAGAGTGACAGAGAGAGAGATACAGGGAGAGATACGTAGAGAAACAATATATAGATTGACAGAGAGAGGAAGAGCAAGAGAATATGAGATAGAGACAGAGAGAGATATATTCGGAGAGAGAGAAAAAGAGAGAGATACGAAGAGAGAGAGAGAGAAAGTGAGATAGAGAGAGATGGAGAATGAGAGAAAGAAAGAGAGAAATAGAGAAAGAGAGAAACAGAGAGAGACATAGAGAGAGGCGAAGAGACAGTGCGATAGAAAGAGACGAAGAAATAAAAAAGAAATAGAGGTAGAGAGAGAGAAAGAGAAACGATAGAGAGAGATGGAGGGACACAGTGAGAGAGTAAGAGAGATGTTTATTTTAGTTTTGTTTATTTTGGTCCAATATCAATTGATATACCAGTGTGTCTAAAACTGGGGGCATGTTTATATTGGTCCAATATCAAGTTGTTACACCAGTGAGTCTAAAACAGGGGGCATGTTTATTTTGGTCCAATATCAAATTGTTACACCAGTGTGTCTAAAACAGGGGACATGTTTATTTTGGGCAATAAAATAAGTTTACTTTATATACCCATTGATACGGTTTTACATAATGTTCAAACACATATGAACATTTTTTAACAATAATAACACTAAAAATTGATATTTTAATTGTTTATATGAATGTAATTGTGAATGGGTTTTATGTTGGTGACATGGTCTTTTCCAAAAATACTCATTTTTAAATATTCAATAAAAACACACATACGCCTGAATTTGAAATATCATACATTTTAAGATTCAGAAATGTATGTTCTTCAAAACATACAAGCCACTCAAAAAATAAATGTGCCCCACTTCAACAATTGCCAAACTTTATATGCGTGGGACATGTAAATAACATTTTTGGTGAAATGCCCATATAAGCAATTAAGAGTATTTGTTTTTACGGTTGTTTATTATGGGGGTGAGTTCGAAACCACGAAGCAGCGTTAGTTGAGACCGGGGTAACCAGTGGACTCACTGTGATAACTTGTTTATGGTAAGCCATCAGTAGACCTGACAAAAAATTATTTACAATTTTCTGCTGAAAAGTAAAACCATGAAAACATTGAACTCTCTCTCTGTATATATAAGTCAGATTGTTTTAACCACGCAGTTTTCAAAATTTTAAAATAATGTATATTATATATGTTAATAATCAATGTTTTGGATTTTGTCTTGTAAATTATCATTTAGTTGTATATTCAATTTAAAGGTAGGACAAATAAATTTAAATACATGTTTTTTAGACTAAAAAAAAATATTTAAAAAAAATTAATTTACCTTCTTTATAGGATAACTTGATTTTTAATAATGCAGTAGTCATCCGGGTTTGAGCATTGTTAAAACAAGATGTTTAACAACATTTACCTGACACACACACACACGCACACACACAAACAAGCAAAAAGTGATGAGGTTACTTCAGTAATAAAATTCTTTGGAGAATTCGTACCCCCCCCTGCACACCTTATTATAAAGACACCTGGTCACTTTCCTATCACATGCACATACACCCTCTCAGACACTCAGTGACGCGCGCTATAAAAAATTAATTACAACAAAAATAGGGAGCGTTGGTAGTTGATTTGAAGTAATTTTGTTGAAGAATTATGTCTCATTTATTATGAAGTATTCCGCGGAGAGAGAGAAAGAGGGAAAGAGAGAGAGAAACAGAGATAGATTGAGATAGAGGAAGAAACAGTGAGAAAGAGAGAGACAAAGAAAAAGAGCGAGACAAAGAAACAGAGGAAAAAAGAGAGATAAAGAGAAAGAGACACAGAGAGAGAAAGATAAATAGAGAGAGACAGAGGGAGCCATAAACGAAGACAGAAAGAAAGTGTCGTTGAGAGAAAGAGAGATAAAGGGGGAGAGTGGCAGAGAGAGAAAGAAAGAGAGACATAACGACAGAGAACTAAAGAAAGGAAGAAAGAGAAAGGCAGACAGAGAGAGGGCAGAGAGAGACACAGAGATAGAGAGAGAAAAAAAACGAGAGACAGAGAAAGAGAGAGACGGATCAAGACAGAGAGAACTGGAGAGACAGTGAAAAAGGAAGTGAATGAGAGAAAGCAGAGATAAAATAGAGAGAGACCGAAGGAGACTGAGACACAGAGAGGGAGAGAAGGTAATGTTTAAGGTGTTATTCGTGGGACTTCCGATTGCTGGTCAACTAATAGAAAAAATGGTGCGGGTTGGGGGGGGGTATATAAAGTAATATTATGAACATTTTTATAAAACTTTATTTTTTTCTTTATTTGCATCTGATAACAAAAAATAATAAAGATTTTTTGTTCAAAATATGGTTGTATAATTTTTTTTTAACTTTCAAATACTTCAGTATATGTTTAAAAAACATTAATTTTCAAATATCTCATTCATTTTCCTACAAATTTATTTATTACATGATTAACTTTGGACCGCAAGTTTTAAAGTTATTAAGCTTTCTGTAGGGTCATTAAAAATTACCATAAAAGGGAGAAAATCAAGGAATGTAATGAGTAAAAAATGTTTTGAAATAAAGAAAAGTAAAATTTACTCGCTTACACAAAGGATAAACACGTTTTGTTGTGTTGTTTTGTGTGTTGGTCTCTGAGTAAGGGCGCAGGGTGTCAATAGATTCACTTGTTGATTTCAGATCAATTTCATTCCATATGTGAACTATCTCCTGGGACTAAGTAGGGTGGGGATGGTAGAGGGGGACCTTGGATCCTGATTTTGGTTTCTGACCAGCACATGACACGCGGGTGTTGTTTCTAACCAGCACATGACACACGGGTGATGTTTCTCATCACCACATGACACGCGGGTGTTATTTCTAAAAAAAATAATTGGGGTGAGACTGCAACCAGGCTTTAAAATTAGTAAATGTATAACATATAAACAAGGTATTAGTTAGCCTCAGAGGACGTAACGTGCGTTGGTCTCTGAGTGAGGCCGTGGGGTGTCAATATATTCACTTGTTGATTTCAGTTCAATTTCATTCCATATGTGAACTAACTCCTGGGACTAATTAAGAACGGGGGAGGGGGGGGGCTTTGAAGAATGCACTTCGTCTTTTACCAGCACATGACACACGGGTGATGTTTCTAAGCAAGCACATGACACACGGGTGATGTTTTTAAGCTAGCACATGACACATGGGTGATGTTTCTAAGCCAGCACATGACGCACGGGTGATGTTTCTAAGCAAGCACATGACACACGGGTGATGTTTTTAAGCCAGCACATGACACATGGGTGATGTTTCTAAGCCAGCACATGACACACGGGTGATGTTTTTAAGGCAGCACATGACACACGGGTGATGTTTCGAAGCCAGCACATGACACACGGGTGATGTTTTTAAGCCAGCACATGACACACGGGTGATGTTTCTAAGCCAGCACATGACACACGGATGATGTTTCTCACCAGCACATGACACACAGTTGATGGTTCTCACCAGCACATGACACACGGGTGATGTTTCTCACCAGCACATGACACACGGGTGATGTTTCTCACCAGCACATGACACACGGGTGATGTTTCTAACAAGCACATGGCACACTGGTGATGTTTCTCACCAGCACATTTCACAAAGGTGATTGTCGATGTCCAGCACTCTTACTTCGACTATTATGTTAGAGACCTAGTCCAGGTTGATCCTGGTGTCCACTTGATCTTCGTGGACGTAAAGTCCTGGTTCTGTCTTGACCCTATTTTAGTTTGAAGTAACAACGAGCTGGTATTTCTGATAATAATAATAATAAATTGGTAATTTTATAGGGATGTGTCCCAGCAATGAGCCGGGTTCACGGCGCTTTACATGGAGATAATAACATACATATCATAATTTAAATATACATTATAACAGTAATAAGCACATAAATAACAGTACAATACACATAAGCAACGTTAATTATTTTAAAAAAATGTTTTTCTTAAATTTTAAAAATAAAATTTTAAAAGATTCGTCTTTAGTGCAGTCTTGAAGGACTTTGTAGATGAATTACTCCTGATGTGTAATGATAGAGAATTCCATTGTTTGGCTGCACAAAAAGAGAATGACCTTTCGCCAAATGTTTTAGCTCGTTTACATTTTTTATAGAGGACCTCTATATGGTCCCATTTTTCATTAAATTTGAAGCCAAGTTTCTCGATACATGGGGTCCATGGGTTATAACGCTGACCCTTTCTTAAGATGCGTCGTAACTGGGACTGCACGCACAGTGCTATAAAAAGTTTGAGGACCACTGCTGTAAGGGACTGCACGTACAGTGCTATAAAATGTTTGGGGACCACTGCTGTTAGGGACTGCACGTACAGTGCTATAATAAGTTTTGGGACCACTGCTGTAAGGGACTGTACGTAAAGTGCTTTAATAAGTTTGGGGACCACTGCTGTAGGGACTGTACGTATAGTGCTATAATATATGTAACAGTCACAAAAAAACCTAGATCCAAAAGAAAAAACCCAGACACTCTAAAATTAAACAAATATGACGTCAAAAAGCTCTCCCCCCACCCCCCACAAAAAAAAATTTAAAAAAAATGCTGTATGTCCTACTTAAAATCTAGCATGTTTGAAATCAATTTTATGTCATTTAACTATGTATGCAGTGTAATAAAGCATTCTAATATCGTAACTAGCACGGGACCATTTAAAACGTCATTTAATAAATTTAATTTAAGCAATCAAATATGTAAATGGAGCTTTCATTTAAAGTTGTGAAATGTTTATGTGACGTCACAGTTCTTAAACACCTCCCTCCCTCTTGTCACACATCTCACTAAAGTATGAACCCCTCCCTCCGCCCCCTCCCCCTTTTCACACATCTTACTAAAGTGTGACCCTTTTAGATGCGTGTCGTCATTTATGGAGGCCCCTAAGGTATTAGTATGTTACACATAAATATTTGTAAAATATACTTACATCTGCATTTATTCATCATTTATGTCGTCTTCCTTATAAATCTTATTGGCAATATTATCAGCATTCTTGGCATCATTCTTATTTTATCTATTACAGATGCTCCTTTTTTAAAAAAATATTATTACTTCGTACTTTTATCCATTGTTTAGGTCTAGTCTTGCAATTTTATTTGAGTTTTAAATGGCTTCGCATGAGTTACGATATTAGACTGTAGCTTGTAGTATATTGAGTATTACGGAATGTGAACACCGTAAATAACTATGTAAAATAACGGGGTCACTTCCGGCAAATAATGTAAATAATAAATATGGCGTTCAATGTGAACTTCAACGACTTGCGTATGATTGTATTCTAATTGTCTTCCATGTTTGACCATGACCATAATTAACGAACAAATACTGAAACCATTCAGTAGACCACATTGGCGACGAGGATGAACGTCATGGGATGTCAAACATTTGTCACGGTGATAACAATTAATAAAGAAAGATAAGTAAAATAGACAAGACGAGAAAAACGCCACATTCACCTTGTTTGACATTGGCATTGGCGACTAGGATTGGCGGACGTCATTGTTATATTTATATGTCACGTTGATGACAATAATAAAGTAAGTATACATACAAGAAATGTCTAAACTTAAACAATTTGATGAGAGCCTCGAGCCATTCTCAAACTACAAAGAAAGGCTCGACGCATACTTCATGGTGAACGACACAGCTCCCGTGAAGCAAACTGCAATTCTACTCTCATCAATTGGTCCCAAAATGTAAAGTTTATTATGGTCCTTGACCACATCACAACTACCATCCACAAAGTCATATGAAGAATTGTGGAACGTTCTTCAAGACCACCTGTCCCCTGCTCCTCTGGAGATAGTGGAATGTTATTCGAGACCACCTGTCCCCTGCTCCTCTGGAGATAGTGGAACGTTCTTCAAGACCACCTGTCCCCTGCTCCTCTGGAGATAGTGGAACGTTCTTCAAGACCACCTGTCCCCTGCTCCTCTGGAGATTGTGGAATGTTCTTCAAGACCACCAGTCCCCTGCTCCTCTGGAGATAGTGGAACGCTCTTCAAGACCACCTGTCCCCTGCTCCTCTGGAGATAGTGGAACGTTCTTCAAGACAACCTGTCCCCTGCTCCTCTGGAGATAGTGGAACGTTCTTCAAGACCACCTGTCCCCTGATCCTCTGGAGATAGTGGAACGTTCTTCAAGACCACCTGACCCCTGCTCCTCTGGAGATAGTGGAACGTTCTTCAAGACCACCTGTCCCCTGCTCCTCTGGAGATAGTGGAACGTTCTTCAAGACCACCTGTCCCCTGCTCCTCTGGAAATAGTGGAACGTTCTTCAAGACCACCTGTCCCCTGCTCCTCTGGAGATAGTGGAACGTTCTTCAAGACCACCTGTCCCCTGCTCCTCTGGAGATAGTGGAACGTTCTTCAAGACCACCTGTCCCCTGCACCTCTGGAGATAGTGGAACGCTTTAAATTCCACAAAAGAATTCAACAGGAAGGGGAATCAGTGAGCACATTCCTTGCAGAAATCAGAAAGTTATCTGAATACTGCAACTTTAAGGAAAATCTTGAAGAATCTTTAAGGGACAAGTTGGTGGTGGGCATCAGAGGTGACACAATTCAGAGAAGGCTTTTACAAGAAAGAAACGTATCTCTGGATAAACCAGTTGAATTGGCCCTGGCTATGGAGCAAGCCACCAAGGATGTGATCTTGATACATAAAGGTTCAAGTGAGGAAGAACAACAAGTGTCTTTCGTAAATAAAAGAAAAATTATCCAAGAGTGTAGCATACCCTCCTTGCCACTCTTGTGGTAAAACTAACCACCAAAGGTCTCAATGTTATTTCAAGGACGCCATATGCAGAAGCTGTTCAAAGAAAGGACACATTAAAGCTATCTGCAAAAATAGTCAACAAGCAAGTACTAAAAGTAAAGGAGGAAAGATTAACCACATTAAATGGAATGAAGAATCAGATGAAGATTCTGACACCATTTTTGAGATTTATAATGTTCACAACGTAGAACATACAAAGAAATTTTGGGTTTACCCCATTATAAATAATATTAAAGTAAAAATGGAACTCGATACAGGCTGCCCGATATCTGTGATGACAAAAGCAGACTATCACTCAATTTTTAAGAAGGCACCAGTAACCAGTCCAGTGAGAATGAAGTTGAAAACATACACAGGAGAGGTAATCACTCCTGTAGGAACAACAACAGAAAAAGTGTCCATAAACAACACTAAATACCTTACTTTAGTGATTGTGAAAAATGGCGCACATCCACTCCTAGGCAGAGAATGGATTCTTAAATTAAAAATAAAATTGCCTCAGTCGATTAACTATACCTCAGTCTCAAGTGACAAGGAGCAGGTAGAACTCGACCGAATTCTGAAAACACACTCAAGTGTATTCCAAGGTGGAATTGGAAAAATTAAAGATATTAAAGCATCATTTCATTTGAAAAATGCATGCAAACCAAAATTTATTAAGGCAACACCTGTACCATACTCAAGGGCGGATTAAGACTGTACGGGGCCCCCGGCTGCAATTCAAACTGGGGCCCTATCCAGCTAGTGTACCTTTAGATAAAATGATTGCTAGCAGCTAATATAAGACTGTAACTTGTAAATATTCATCCAAAATGATTATTCATGAAAAAACTGAATTCGAAGAAATAACTTTTTGCCGGTATCCTAAAATTGAGTGTAAAAGACAATTTATAAAATTAAAAAACACATGAAAAAAAAATTCACACCCAACCCGGAGATCGATCCCGCCACCGTTTGCACCACAAGCCTTAGTACATCTTATTCGGCCACGAGAGCATAACTAGGAATGCCAATTTAAAATATATATATAATATTCTTTAATAATTTCTGTTATTGCGCCTATCAAATCAGGTTTTTTGACTGCTAAGACTATCGTGTCGGAAAAGAGATCATTTTAATAGATGAGATTTTATTAATTTATCATATTTTCAGCAATTCATGTATACATTTGTCCACATTTATTATAAAATATGCTAAGTTTGGGGGCCCTAAATCATCGGGGGCCCCTGGCTTTAGCCCGTTCAGCCCCCCCCCGTTAATCCGCCATAGACCATACTCCTTAAAAGAAAAGGTTGAAGCCGAATTAAAGAAACTAGAGAAGGAAGAAATTATCACCAAGGTTACAAATAGTGAATGGGCTACACCTATCGTTCCAGTTACTAAATCTTCTGGTGATGTTCGCGTATGTAGAGATTATAAAACCACCTTAAATCCAGCTCTAATTTCAGAATCATATATACTTCCAAGAATTGAAGATATTTTCACAAATCTGGGTAGAGGACAGAAATTCACTAAAATTGATCTCACTCAAGCCTATCTACAGTGTGAACTAGATGAGGAATCTAAAAAGCTCACTACAATTAACACCCATTTAGGACTTTATGAATATAACAGATTGGTTTTTGGAATTACATCAAGTCCTGCTATATTTCAACGTATCATGGATACAGTAATGTCAGGATTGGAAAATGTCCAATGTAATCAGAATTATATAATCATCACAAGGGGAAACCAATGAATCACACTTAAAGAACATTGACATTGTTCTAAATAGATTGGAAAAATTAAAAATTTGGCTTAAGAGCAAATTTTAAAAAAGTGTAATTTCTTCCAAGATGAAATACTCTTCTGTGGGAATAAAATCAATAAAGATGGACTACATAAAACTGTTGACAAAGTGGAAGCAATCATAAATGCTCCCAGACCAACAAATGTAAAGCAATTAAGATCATTTCTTGGAATGATAAATTATTATCATAAATTTCTAAATGAACTTCTTCAAAAGAATATAAAATGGCAGTGGTCTAATAAACAAGAGAAAGCATTTCTAAAAGCTAAAGAACTCATAGCATCTCAAAAAGTTTTAATGCGCTATGATCCTAAATTACCATTGAGACTTGCCTGTGATGCAAGCCCATATAGCCTTGGAGCAGTCTTATCAAATATTACAGATGAAGGAAAGGAAAAGCACATAGCTTATGCATCAAGATCCTTAAACAAGGCTGAAAAGAACTACTCTCAAATTGATAAAGAATATTTGGCAATCATTTATGCAGTAAAGAAATTCTTTTCATATGTATGTTCTAGGAAATTCACTCTGGTAACTGATCATAAGCCTTTGCAGTTTATATTCGGACCAGCGAAAGGAATTCCACAAATGATAGCTTCAAGACTGCAACGTTATGCTGTATTCCTATCTGGATTAGTTTTAAAATTGAGTACATATCAACAGAGAAACATAGTAACGCTGATAGTCTATCAAGATTACCATTAGCAGACACAGTTAAGGAAATGATAGACATTGATGATCTTTACTACACAGAAATCCTTGACTACGCTCCAATAAGTGCTACAAGTATCAGGAAAGAGACAGCTGGAGATACAATATTTTCTCAGCTCTCTAGATACATAAATGAATCTTCTTGGCCAGAGAATGCTAATACTAATAATGATGGATTTAATTCATTTCTAACAAGAAATCATGAATTATCAATGCAACAAGGGTGTATAGTGTGGGGAAACAGAGTAGTTATTACTAAGAAACTACAAACCCAAGCATTAAATCTACTCCATGAAGGACATCTTGGAATAGTCAAAATAAAATCTACTGCAAGACAAACCATGTGGTGGTCTAATATGGACAAAGACATAGAAGGAATCAAGACAAACCATGTGGTGGTCTAATATGGACAAAGACATAGAAGGAATCACAAAGAAATGTACAGGTTGTGCAAAACAATTATCAAATCCAGCACAAGCCACACTTCATCCGTGGGAATGGCCTCACAAACCATGGCAAAGAGTGCATGTGGACTATGCAGGACCATTTCTCAAGACTATGTTTTTAGTGGTGATAGATGCACACACTAAATGGGCTGAAATAATACCGACAAGTTCTACTACATCATCTACAACGATCGATATCCTGAGAACAATTTTTGCCAGGTTTGGACTACCCAATCAAATTGTTAGTGACAATGGAGGACAATTTGTATCTGAAGAATTCAACAGATTTGTCACTAACAATGGTATTAAACATATTACCACCTCACCATATAAACCTTTCACAAATGGACTTGCTGAAAGATTAGTTCAAAGCTTCAAACATGCAATGAAAGCTTTTGCAAGTGACTCTGGAAGTATTGTCACAAAACTAGCAAGATTCCTACTTGCATATCGTAATGCTCAGCACAACACAACGGGCGAATCACCTGCTCAATTGATGTTTGGTAGACAACTTCGCACCAGAACTTCAATGGTCAAACCAAGTGTTGACGAAACAGTACTTAAGCAACAAGTTGAGCAACATAGATTCCACAAAGGACAATTCCGTGAATTCAGGCCAGGACAAACCGTCATCATAAGGGACTACAGGAATCTAGACAAATGGATCAGTGGAACAATTGTAGAGAGATCTGGTCCGCTCTCCTACATTGTTGAAACATATCCAGGGATAACATGTCGCAGACATGTAGATCAGATAAGATCGTCATCGGCACACATCCCTCCAGCCATTCAAAGGGAAGAAATACCGAAATGGTTCCCTCCTCTTCAGGTCGCAGAACCAGCCTCTACAAGTAAAGATAGCTTGCCGACTTCATCTGTTCCTGACACCCCAGCAGTCAAGGAACCAACAACTCAAACTACATCAGAAGCGACAGATACTTCTGAAGATGTTTTAAGAAGACCGAAGAGACAATCTAAGCCCACTAAAAGACTAATAAGTGAGCTTTAAGTGTGCATGTGTTTGAGTTGAATATACACATTGTACGTTTCTTTTGGAGGGGAGATGGTGTAGTATTTTGAGTATTAAAGAAGTTGAACACCGTAAATAACTATGTAAAATAACGGGGTCACTTCCGGTAGTAAGGTAAATAATAAATATGGCGTTCAATGTGAATTTCAACGACTTGCTTATGATTGTATTCTAATTGTCTCCCATGTTTGACCATGACCATAATTAACGAACAAATACTTAAACCATTCAGTACACCACAGTGTATAAAACTTGTTCACAGCAATAAACCTGTATAAAACTTGTTCACAGCTGTAAACCGGTATAAAACTTGTTCACAGCTGTAAACCTGTATAAAACTTGTTCACAGCAATAAACCTGTATAAAACTTGTTCACAGCTGTAAACCGGTATAAAACTTGTTCACAGCTGTAAACCTGTATAAAACTTGTTCACAGCAATAAACCTGTATAAAACTTGTTCACAGCAATAAACCTGTATAATACTTGTACACAGCTGTAAACCGGTATAAAACTTGTTCACAGCAATAAACCTGTATAAAACTTATTTTTAATCGACTTTCAAACAGTCAAACATACAAATTAGTCCAAAAATAAACATTGTAATTATTCATGAGTCAGAATTACAATGTTTAAAAATTTGTTTCATAGTGTTATTTTAAAAATAATTATTGTTTTTTAAATGGGAATGTTATCTTTATAATGTCAAGGGTGTCACAAACTGAGTAAGCAATTATCTGAAAATTTTAATCGTAACCGGGTTATTGTATCAAAAGATATTTAGCAGAAACGTATTCTTTATAGCTGTAGTTAACAAAGTAACGAATAAAGTGGATACCACTTTCATATTGTTGGTAGATAAGACCTGTCATCTAGTTGCGTAAAATTCACATCCCATAGCAATTAAATATTTATATTTGTTTTGTTTACATAGTTTTACACTATTTTCAAAAGAGAGGTATATAAATAAATATTTTTGTAAATTAAGGTAATTTTTAAACTCTTTTGTTTTTCATAGCCACATTAAATATTATTTTAACAAATAACAAAACTTGTTTTATTTATTCAAAGTTTAGATAGACAAATCTGAACATTAAAAATAAATAATTACTTCCCTTAATACAATGCCTCTTCGATCTATCTATTCTATACATCAGGGGTAGGCGAACATTGGTAAATTACCTCATTTGGGCTAACGAGGGAATATTTGGGGGCGCATTACACTGAGGCCTACAATATATTGAAGGAAAAAGTAAATTTTTAAAAGGACTACCATAATGCGAACTGAGGGAAGTTTAGGCCCCTTCTGTACACCTTTTATTTGCACTATCTATGAGCAATTCTGCGGTGCACGCTACGTCGGTGGTCGGATCTAGTTTTTTATAATTGTAGCATGGACGTCACGTTATTATATCTAGAAAAATAACCCAAGAAGTACGAACAAATTTTAATTGGTACATTATCCTTTTGATGGCATACATAATCTTGAACAATATTTTATTAAAAGTGGTAAATTTAAATATAGCATACTAGCAGACCCGACGTGCGTTGCTATGGTCTCAGTAAAAAATAAATAAATTTAAAGAAACCAATAAGTGGTGCGTTTTACCAAAAATTATTTTACGGGTTTTTAAAATTGAAAATTAAGAAATTATAGTACTCGCTGGGGCTTGAACTTGAACCCAGGAGGACCACCTCTGTATTCCAACTATAAACTGATTGGTGCACCCCAGCGAGGATCATTCGTCATGCATGTTGGCACATACTGGCTTTGGTGAAATATTTTTAATGATTTTTTACTTAGGGAAAACTTGAGGTTTTATAAACGGAAAATCAGTCAGAAAAAAATGTATAAGACTTTAAATTGGGTGACCCGTCAAAACGGCCCCGGACAAAACGGCCCTGACAAAACGGCCCCGACATAACGGCCCCGGTCAAAACGGCCCCAGACAATTTGTTAACATTTTTCAACAAAAATTATTATTTTTTTTTCATTTTAAGATGTTGTTAACTTTTTCACCATTAAATAAAGTGGTACAATTGTAAATGTACATCTTGTGATGTTATTATATTGTTTCTTGTCAACAAACAGCCGCGATTGGTACCATTTCACGTAGAGGCTATTAAATTCACTATTGTGATGTCATTATTATTTTTTCTTATTAGCAAAACCTGACACTGAATAGGTGAGTAAAAATACGAATTTAATATTTGATTAGACATTTTACTTTTAGTCAATCTATTAGTCCGGGACCGTTTTGTCGGGGCCGTTTTGTGTGTCCAATTAATAACTTTGTATATATACCAGTGACATAATGGAAAATAAAATCACAGAATTTTCTAAAATATTTTAGATCAAATCTGAATCAAGTGAATAACAAAAAAATTGACATTGAGAGTTTGTCCAATAAATAATGTTAAAGTGTGAAACATTGGACCATGAGTTTGTCCAATAAATAGTGTTAAAGTGTGAAACATTGTACCATGAGTTTGTCCAATAAATAATGTTAAAGTGTGAAACATTGTACCATGAGTTTGTCCAATAAATAGTGTTAAAGTGTGAAACATTGGACCATGAGTTTGTCCAATAAATAGTGTTAAAGTGTGAAACATTGTACCATGAGTTTGTCCAATAAATAATGTTAAAGTGTGAAACATTGTACCATGAGTTTGTCCAATAAATAGTGTTAAAGTGTGAAACATTGGACCATGAGTTTGTCCAATAAATAGTGTTAAAGTGTGAAACATTGGACCATGAGTTTGTCCAATAAATAGTGTTAAAGTGTGAAACATTGTACCATGAGTTTTACCAATAAATAATGTTAAAGTGTGAAACATTGTACCATGAGTTTGTCCAATAAATAGTGTTAAAGTGTGAAACATTGGACCATGACAATGGACTAAGACTAACGGATAGACTGCAAAGATATAATTTAGAATTCTCTATAATACTATGGCGGATTAAGGGGGGGGGGCTGAACGGGCTAAAGCCAGGGGCCCCCGATGATTTAGGGGCCCCCAAATTTAGTATATTTTATAAGAAAGATGGACAACTGTTTGCATGAATTCCTGAAAATATCATAAATTAAATATATTAATTTTAAAAACTGATTTTATAGGCTCACTAAGAGAAAATATCAAAGATTATTGTTTATATTTTTAAAATTTACATCATTCATCAGGCTGGTGTGGTCTTGAATTAGAAAGTCAGCCTGCTGTGCCAACGGTCACGCGATCGATTCCCGGCGTGGCAACACATTTTTTTTAAATTGTATTTTTACACTCAATATTAGGATACCGGCAAACAGTCATTTCTTCGTATTCCATTTTTTCATGAATAATCTTTTTGGCTGGGAAGGCCGGTCGCGTAGTACAGACAAAGTATGTTAAAGGAACCGATGAACTATTCAGTTACAAGTTACAGTCTTATATTAGCTGCTGGCAATCATTTTATTTAAATGGGCCTGGCTGTATAGGGCCCCAGTTTGAATTGCAGCCTGGGGCCCCGTGCAGTATTAATCCGCCCCTGCTAGAATATTTTAACTCCGTTTCAATAAACTGAAAAATAAGAGAAAACAATTTAAATTCAGAGTCTGCTAAAATATTAAGGTAAAACTAAAAGCAAAATTTATCCATTAAAATATGTTTAAAATAACTAAATTCTAGCGAAAAATAAATGTAAATTATTTTCAGAACATCCAAAGTTTGATAATACGATAACTTTGAGAATAATTTACATTTAGGTACCGGTCTGTATCACAAAAGTCAAGGTTATGAACTTTGACATAAGTTTAATTCATGTGTAACTTAATACTTATGTTTAAAGATAATGCAAGTTAATTTTTATATAGGTTACATAAAAGAAATGAAATATCGCTCAAGAGCCACAAAGCAAAGGATTTAGAGTTTTAATTCCATAATAATATCGCATTTTAATATAGCCATGACAGTTTTTCATATTTTGTCTACATCCATCCATCCATCCAGCCTGTAGCCAATTTATGAAGTAATAGTTTAAAACCTTATATAAGAAAAAAAATTAAAGGTCACCAGGCAATAGGCATAAACTTTTAGTAAATATATTTTTGTATAGCTCATATAGAAACAAATAACACTTTGGGCCAAAGAGTATGTCATATGTGTTAAATTTGGTTTAGTTCTTCTATCTAATATAAACGTATGCCACGCCCGCCTTCCCTTTCTATTACATCAAACAACAATATAACATCATTAATAACAAGAAAGCTTTTAAACATATCATTTTGAGAAGTAAACTAGTAAACTAAAAATTATAAATAATATTAATGTAAGTGCAATAAAAAAAATGTTCTGAGAACATTAATATCGTTGTCACCATGATAGAATCTTGCAAAAACCATAACATTTTATCTTTTTGAAAAACGGAGGCTATGTTCATTTTGTACTAATTTTATAACAGTTATTATATTTATGTATAGCCGAAACTAATGAAGACGGGATAAAGGAATGCTAGCAAATGTTTCACAATGTATCCCTTATTATAGGGATCGAAGTCAAGTGATGGGCCACTTGGATAAAATAAAACGTCTTCCATACGACTAAACTGCGAAAGACAATTGAATGGCGTATATTTATTAACACAAACAGATATATTATAGTCAGTTAATGTATTTCATCATTTTTAATATTTTTTATATAAATACGATTTTTAAATTTAAATATTTCTCGGACATGTAGTTTCATATTTCTTTAAGTGTTTTTAATTTAACTAGAATAAAAAAGTTATAAAATGTGAGTTATTAATGTTATGTCTCATGGATTTTAAATTACACTTTAATGGACATTTTTTAATCACGATTTTCACATTCTTCATATTTCCCAGTTTTGTATACACAAAGTCAAATTAAATAAATACACACCGGTGCTGTGTAGTGCGTCATTAATGGGAAACACAATTTTAATGCACGTACAACATGATTAGTGTAATTCGTAAATATAACACGATCTCCAAAATATGCCTTTGTCTTCTTGTTGTCAAAGAATACGTTTTTGGTGCCTATATTTTAAATTAAATTGACACTATCGAATGTATATAATATTTTATAGTAGACAGCATACATCATACACACACTAGTGATATACCAGCGTTTTTTTACCACATTTAGTTAATAAATATTGTATGGATCTCTAATGGCAGGATGTGACTCCCACTTTAATCATTAATTATGGTAGTTTGTATTGTCTCGTATGCTTTGTAATAAATCTTGTTTCTAAAAATTAAAATACAAAATACACAAACAAATTGTGCAATGAAAACAATAAATTTGAGCTTTATTTTTAGACTGATACGATAGTAAACGTTTCGGCTAATGACGTCATCAGTACAACATAAAATACATTCTTACAATACTTACATAAGTAATAATAATATTCTTAAAACATATTGTATTTTAAAATATTTATGTTAAATAAAAAGAAAGGAAAAACAAAAACAAACATGGACACAGGATATAGGAAAAAGAGGGAAGTATCCAAAGTTACAGTAAAAACCACAACGGGAACAAGATCATGCAGTTAAGTAAAATTATGAATTTGGTTAATTCCATATGGAGCCAACGTACCAAATCTTTTTATGAGTGTATTTTCCATGTGGACTTTATCATGCGTATTGCTTGCATATAAAACACCAGTTACTGCAATAGCTGATATGCCGTTATGGTCAACACTGTTAAAATGTTTAGACACAGGACATTGAGCCTGTTTATTTATATTATACATGTGTTCTCTAAACCGATCTCCAAGACGACGACCAGTCTCACCCACGTAAATTTTATTACACCTCTTGCAAAGAATTGCATAAATCACGTTGCGACTTGTGCAAGTGAATCCATCTTTTATTAAGAATTTTTCAAGAGGGAAAGAAATGTTGTTAATTTCCATCACATATGGACAAGTATTGCAATGGTTAGACTTTTTGGAGAAAAGTAATGAAATGCTGGGTTTTTTTCGAAGAAGGTCATACCCGGAAACAGTTTTAATATCCGCTGCCAATCGAATTAAAGGCATGACCAGACAGGATACATTTAAATCATCTATTTCTGATCAATGTGATCGATCAAAATTTATTTTAACTTTTCATCCTCATAATTTTAAAGCCCGCCAGGTGATTCTCAAAAACCGACCAATCCTTATGGCTGACCCTCTAACTCAGCAGGTCTTCAAAAAACCTCCTCTTTTTGCTTTCCGGAGAGATAGAAGCCTCAGAGATATTCTTCTAAGAAGTCACCTTCCCACAATGAAAGCACATATTGGAACAAAAGGTTGCAACCGTAACCTTTGCAATATCAGATATTGCAGTAACTTGAATTTTATATGCAAGCAATACCCATGATAGAGTCCACATGGAAAATAGACTCATAAAAAGATTTGGTACGTTGGCTCCATATGGAATTAACCAAATTCATAATTTTACTTAACTGCATAATCTTGTTCCCGTTGTGGTTTTTACTGTAACTTTGGATACTTCCCCCTTTTTGTTATATCCTGTGTCCATGTTTGTTTTTCCTTTCTTTTTATTTAACATAAATATTTTAAAATACAATATGTTTTAATAATATTATTATTACTTATGTAAGTATTGTAAGAATGTATTTTATGTTGTACTGATGAAGGCATTAGCCGAAACGTTTACTGTCGTATCAGTCTAAAAATAAAGCTCAAATTTATTGTTTTCATTGCACAATTTGTTTGTGTATTTTGTATTTTATTTAAAAGCTTTATTGCAGTCCCATTCTATATGATGTAATATTCTTAGTGTGAGCTAGTACTTTCTACTTTCTATTATTTCCGGAATTTTAAATATTTCTTAAAACAATAACACTCCGGGTCACTCGGTCACATTATGACTCCTCCCCCCCCCTTTTTTTTTCCCGCTCCAATTTTTCTTTAGTCGGATAGAAACGGGTGTCCCACGAATATCACCTAAACCATTACCTTCTCTTTCTCTATCTCTTTCATTCGCTCTCTCTATCTCTGTCACAGTCTATGTCTCTCTCTTTCTTTCTCTATTTCTATCATCTATCACTATGTATCTCTCTGTCTCTCTAACTTTCTCTCTCTTTCTCTGTCTGTCTTTCCTCCTGTCTGTCTTTCTCTTTCTCTCTGTCTATTTCTCTCACACTCTCTATTTCTCTCTCTCTCTCTTTCTATCTCTTTTGTCTGTCTATCTTTCTTGTTTTCTCTGTCTATCTCTCCCTTTATCTCTCCTTTTGTCCCTGCGACTCTCTATCTCTCGCTCCCTCTGCCTCTCTATATATATATATTTCTCTCTCTGTATGTCTTTAAAATTTGTATATCTCTCTATATCCGTCTAATTATTTGTCTCTCTCTCTGTCTCTCTCTTTCTCTCTGTCTCTCTCTCTATCTCTTTTTATCTCTCTATATATGTCTCTCTCGTTGTATATCTCTTTCTCATTGTGTCTCTCCATCTCTCTCTGTCTTCTCTCTTTCTATCTCTGTGTGTGTCTTTATCTCTCTCTGTCTCTCTATCTCTTTTCTATCTCTATATACATGTTTATCTCGTTGTATCTCTCTTTCTCATTGTGTCTCTTCATCTCTGTCTGTCTTATCTCTTTCTATCGTGTCTCTCCCTGTCTTTCATTCTATTACTCAGTTTATTTTCTCTTTTTCTCTTTTTATCGCTCTGTCTCTTTGCCTCTCTCTATGTCTTTCTCTGTTGCTCCTTATCTATCTCCCTTTCTCTCTCTCGGTCTCTCTCTCTTTCTCTCTCTCCGAATCTCTCTCTGTATCTCTATATCTTTCTCTCCATGTATCTCTCCCTGTATCTCTCTTTTTCTCTCTCGCTCTCACTCTCTTTCTTTAAATCTTTCTCTGTCTGTCTCTCTTTCTTTCTACCTATTTTTCTCTATCTCTCTCTATCTCTCTATCTCTTGGTCTCTAGCTCCCTCAGTCTCTCTCTATATGTATATCTGTCCATGTCTCTTCCTGTACATCTCTCTCTTTTCCTCCAATTCTTAGTCTCTCTCTTTCTCTCTCTGTTTCTATCTGTCTCTATTGGTTTTTATCTCTCTTTCTCTATCTCTGTCTCTTTCTCTCTCTGACTCTTTGTCTTTGTCTCTCGCTCATTGTCTCTCTCTCTCTCTTTATATTTCTTTGTTTTTATCTACCTCTCTCTCAATTATTATATGTCTATCTTTATCTTTCTTTGTTTTTCTCTGCCTCTCTCTCTCATTTATTCTATATCTCTCTTTCTCTCTCTGTGTTTCTCTCTCTCTCATTTATTCTATATCTCTCTGTGTTTCTCTCTCTCTCATTTATTCAATATCTCTCTGTTTCTCTCTCTCTCTCTCTGTTTCTATCTCTCATTGTTTTTCTTTCTCTCTCTTTCTCCCATTCTCCTACTCTGTCCCTCTCTTCCTTTCTCTCTCTTTTTCTCTCTCTTGTTTTTCTCTCCCTCTCTCTCTCATTGTCTTTCTCTCTCTATGTTTCTCTCTCTCTCTCTCTCTCTCTGTATCTCTCTTTTTCACTATCTCTATCTCTTTATTTCTCTATGTTTTTCTCTCTCTCTCATTGTTTTTTTCTCTCTGTCTGTTTCTCTCTTTGTCTGTTTCTCTCTCTGCCTGTTTCTCTCTCTGTCTGTTTCTCTCTCTCTCTCTCTGTTTCTCTCTCTCCCGATGACTTCCTAATGAATGTGCCATAAGTCCACTCTCTCCCGATAACTTCCTAATAAATGTGACATAAGTCCACAACGTATTAACTATAAATCAACTACCCCCGTCCCCCTTTTGTTTCTAACTAACTTTGTACAGTTTGTATCACTGAGTGTCTGAGTGTGTGTATGTGTATGTGATAGGAAAGTGACCAGGTAACTTTGTACAGTTTGTATCTCTAAGTGTCTGAGTGTGTGTATGTGTATGTGATAGGAAAGTGACCAGGTATCTTTATAAAGAATGTTATTACTGAAGTAACCGCATTACAGTTTCGTGAGTGTGCTCGTATGTGTATGTGTGTGTGTGTGGGTGTGTGTATGTGTATTTGTGTGTGTCAGGTATATGTTGATAATCTTTTGTTTTAAAAGCGGTCACAGCATGTTAGCTAATGCATTAAAAATCCAATTATCTTATAAAGGGAGTTGGTTTTATTTCTTTCAATTTTGATTTTTTTTTAAGTGTCCAAAATATTTATTAAAATTTTTTTTGTTCTTTCTTTGTATTAAATATACAATATAAATAGTGACCTTTAAATTTGAAGCAAAAATATTGATAAATAATATATATCAATATCTTATTTAGAAAAGTATAAAATCGCTAGTTTGTAACAATGGGATATATGTATAAAAAAAGAATATTGATTATCAGGCATTGCGTATTACACACAAGTTTTATTTAATTTTTGACAGGTCAAAGATAGCACAATTTTACAAAAATACTTTGATGAATTGATAAAATGGGAAACTAACTGGAGTATGTCTTTCCACCCAGAAAAGTGTCAACTGTTAAGAGTAACAAAGAAAAAGAAACAAATAAATTCAAAATATTACATTCATGGAAAAGAACTGACCCAAACTAAAGATGCAAAATACTTAGGAGTCTTAATAAATGAGAAACTATCATGGAATCCCCATGTCAATGAAGTTATTAAAAAATCAAACAAAACCTTAGGCTTTATAAAAAGGAACTTTAACAAATGTAATAGAGATATAAAACTAAAATGCTACCTCGCTTTGGTGAGACCTGTACTAGAATATGCATCTTCTGTATGGGACCCATCCACCAAAGAAAACATTGATAAACTAGAACAAATTCAAAAAAGAGCTGCCAGATTCATTACTGGAGAATATTCGAAACTGACAAGAATAACACCATTAGTTAAATCATTAAACCTTGAAACACTAGAGGATAGAAGAACCAAGAGCAAAGTAGTAATCATACATAAAGCAATTAATTCTAATTTAGAAATACAACACAAAGATAACTTAATACAACCCTCAGATAGACATAAGGATAAAAACACCTTTCTTATTCCGTATGCAAGAACAAACACATACAAGTTTTCCTTCTTCCCGTCCGGAATTCGGGCGTGGAATGGGTTGCCTGAAGAATCCAGGAAAACCAACACTTTATCAACATTTAAATCTCTAATAAAAATGCAGGACTAAACACAAACCATAGATAAGCGTAGGACGCAATAATCTTCTGTATAGAAGGAGCGTCTGTAAACAGATAAGATAAGGCCAACTAATGGCCTACCGTAACCAGTCTGAAATTATGACAGGGAGTCCACGGGTTACGCCGGTCCCGACTTACGCCGCTTGGTGGTTACGAACTCACACCCATAAACATATATAATATAATATTATGACCAGTTTGTGCCGGGGCGCCGTGGCGCCTGCGGCGCCCCTTTTTCAAAAGCCCAACTAACTTATCCTTGTATGATAAATACGTAATATTAAACGTTCTTAAATGTACACAAAGTATTTTATAATACAGTATTGCAAAAGCCCAAGTAACATATTCTTATATGATAAATAGGAAATATTCCTGAAATGTACACAAAGTATGTATATAATATTTTTTACAGTGCTAATCACCACACGATTTTTAAAGTAACTTTAGAAAGCAGCGCACCAAATTACTGCACCAAAAATAACTCTTATCGAACGTCCGCATGAAATTGTTCAATTATTAATAATAGTGTGGAGGGTGTTTAATGTTAATTTGGAAACCAAAATGATTATCCAATTTTGAAAGAGAAGCAAAGTGATGTCCCTTAGCGTTAGGCTACATAATTGAGCGTAAATATATATATAATTCTTTCCGACTTACGCCGTTAATATGTAGCGTAATTCATGTTTTAAAAAATAGTTTCTCCTTTTCTTAAAATACACCTTTTATGTCACTAACTAAAATTTATTATAGCTCTGTACGTAAAGTCCCTTACAGCAGTGGTCCCCAAACTTTTTAGAGCCGCGGACCGGTCAAAGTTCAATTGTGGATTGAATATACATGCCGTTAAAACAAATGAAATTACACCAAAAATAAATTAAAATTGTTTAATATTTTAACTTGCTAGAACATTAAATCAATGAGAACCCTGAGCTTGTTTCTCTGCATCGAGACGGTTCAATCGTGTGCTAATAGGAGACAATGACACTCGAAGTGGGCAGATTATGTCCAGTTTATTCCGTTGTTTTGTTTTAGTTGCTGTCAATGCAGAAACCCCGATTCACACATACAAGATGTCGGAAATGGCAATTGAGATTTAATTGCTATGGTGGAAATCTTAGAATATTTCACTGTAACTTTAACCCAGAAGACTGGAAGAGTATCGAACGTTATTTTGAGGCCGACGCCAATTGCATCCTCTAGTGGTTTAACAAATTCTAGCACAGACATGCAATAATCGCCTCGGCTGTTGAAAAATGGGTCACAGATCCATACCATACCAGTTCGTGGGTCTTCTGTGGTTTGGTAGTAGAGCTCAAACTTTTTTAACAGCTAAGAAAGATGATCGTGTACCAACTGGGACAATGAATGGTCAGGCTCAGTCTAGCTAAAATGCCCGCTAATGTATGAAACCTGTCGAAACAAGTCTATATTCAAGCACCATCCCCACAACTCCATTTTGGATTTAAACGCAGCTACTTTTTGTGCCAACATGAAAACCGTTGTAATTTTCCCTTCGAATGGACAGATTGAGTTCACTGAGCTGGTTGCATATTTCACACAAGTAGCCAGTTTTGCAATCCATACCTTGTCAATGAAATGTGATGCCAGCAGTGACTTCTTTTCTGAGAGAAATCTTAGCGATGGCTCTCGTAATTCAAATACTCTGGATATCCATCTTATTTCTGTGTTTAAAAGAAGCAATCTGTGCGGTGCGTCATTCTCCTCACGAAGCTGCTCAAACAGACGTGAGTTAAGAGCGTGTGCTTTGATGTGATTAATAACTTTAACAACATCAATGAATAAACTTTTTAAATTCTGTAGACATTTCTCAGCTTGCCATTTCCCTGTGAGTAATACAATGACAATGCGTACATTAATTCTCAATTGAAAAAGCGCTGAAATAGGAGCCCCTATAAGAGCGCACACATAAGATCTCAAAAATGTTATTACAGAGGCTGCCCAAGCTTCGCTAATGAGTCATTGATGTTCTTTTCACGGCGTGCCAATAAAACGGGTTACAATCTATTCCCTCTGGTATGGAAAACGCACAATCCAGAAGGAAAAACACCACTGTAAATTTATTTATTTTTTATTTAATGATCCTTTCGCGTCCCGTTGCCATTCCGCGGGCCTGGGGTTGCGGACCACTGCTTTTTAGGGCTTTTATTAATGTTCCCACTTACACTGGAAATCGTGTTCCGACGCGTCTTAAGAACGGATCAACGTCATAACACGTGGACCCCGTGTATTAAGGATTTATGCTTTAAACTTAATTTAAAATGGGATCAGATATAGGCCCTCTATATTTCAGAAATACAAGCTTGTTGTTACTTAAACCTAAAAATGGGTCAAGACAGTCCCAGGGCTTCTCGTCCATGATGACAAAGTGGACACCAGAATCTACCTGCACTAGGTCCCTACCAATCTTCACTTTTAGCACGGACCAACGAACTTTAAAGGGAACATTGGCCCCTAAAATAATAGGCGAAGGATTGCAGGTCATCGCAAAACACCCATGTGTCATGTGCTGGTGAGAAACATCACCGTCTGTCATGTGCTGGTGAGAAACATCACCGTCTGTCATGTGCTGGTAAGAAACATCACCGTCTGTCATGTGCTGGTGAGAAACATCACCCATGTGTTATGTGCTGGTGAGAAACATCACCCGTCTGTCATGTGCTGGTGAGAAACATCGCCCATGTGTTATGTGCTGGTGAGAAAAATCACCCGTCTGTCATGTGCTGGTGAGAAACATCACCCGTCTGTCATGTGCTGGTGAGAAACATCACCCGTGTGTCCTGTGCTGGTGAGAAACATCACCCATGTGTTATGTGCTGGTGAGAAACATCACCCGTGTGTCCTGTGCTGGTGAGAACCATCACCCGTGTGTCATGTGCTGGTGAGAACCATCACCCGTGTGTCATGTGCTGGTGGGAAACGAAATGCAGTCTCCAACGCCCCCCTTTCCCCACCCACACCTTAATTAGACCCAGAAGTTAGTTCACACATGGAATGCAATTGAACTTAAATTAAAAAGTGAATCTATTGACACCCCTCGCCCTCACTCAAGACCAACGCAACAAAACAACACAATAAAACGGGTTACAATCTATTCCCTCTGGTATGGAAAACGCACAATCCAGAAGGAAAAACACCACTGTAAATTTATTTATTTTTTATTTAATGATCGAGTAAATTTGAGCGAGTAAATTTTACTTTTCTTTATTTCTGGATATTTTTTTAACAATTAACCCCACCCCCAACCGCCCCAAGCCCCCGCCATCTTTTCTATTAGTCGGCCAGCTACCGGGTGTCCCAGGAATATCACCTTAACCATTACCTTCTCTCTCTCTCTGTCTTAGTCTCTTTTTGTCTCTCTTTGTCTCTCTCGCTCTGTGTCTTAGTGCCTCTCCGTCTCTCTCTCTCTGTGTCTTAGTCTCTCGCTGTCTCTCTTTGTCTCTCTCACTCTCTCTGTGTCTAAGTGTCTCTCTGTCTCTCTCTATTTTGTCTCTCTCTCTGTCTTTCTCTTCCTTTCCCCTGTCTCTCCATTTCTCTCTGTCTCTCTCTTTCTCTGTCTCTCTTTTTTCTCTCTCTCTGTCTCTTTGTCTCTCTCTGCACCTCTCTCTCTTTCTCTCTGATTCTTTCTCTGTTTTTGTTTGTTTGTTTCTTTCTTTCTTTATTTGTCGCTATGCCTCTCTTTCTTTCGCTCTCTGCCTCTCTCCGCCTTTATCTCTCTTTCTCTCAACGACACATTCTCTCTGTCTTCGTTTATGGCTCCCTCTGTCTCTCTCTATATATCTTTCTATCTATGTGTCTCTTTCTCTATATCTCTCTATTTTCTTATGTCTCATTGTCTCTCTCTTTCTCTTTGTCTCTCTCTCTCTCTCTGTTTCTTTCTCTATCTCACTCTCTCTCTCTGTTTCTCTCTCTCCCATTCTCACCCCCTCTCTCTCTCTCCGCGAAAGACTTCATAATGAGTGTGACATAATTCTACGACAAATTTTCTTCAAATCACCTACCAACGATCCCTATTTTTGTTGAAATTAACTTTGTACAGTGTGTGTCACTGAGTGTCTGAGGGTGTGTATGTGTATGTGATAGGAAAGTGACCAGGTATTTTTATAATAAGGTGTGCAAGGGGGGGTTAGAATTCTCCAAAGAATGTTATTACTGAAGTAAGCTCATCACTTTTTGCTTGTTTGTGTGTGTGCGTGCGCGGGTGTGTGTGTCAGGTAAATGTTGATAAATATTTTGTTTTAACAATGGTAAAAGCCAGATAACTGCTGCATCATTAAAAATCAAGTTATCGTATACAGTTCATTATTTTTATTTAAATTTATTTTTTTATTAGTCTCAATAATATATATTAAAATGTATTTGTCCTTGTTTTGTATTGCATATAAAATTTAATGGAAATGTGTAAAATAAAAGCCAAAAGAATGATGATTAACATATATAATATACATAATTTAAAAATTTTGAAAACTGCGTCACTAAAACAATCGTATATATACATATTCAGAGAGAGTGTGATAATCTACAGCAAACTTTTATTTTTAAAAAAATTATCTTTATTTTTTGTCAGGCCTACTGATGGCCTACCATAAACAAACTGAAGTTATTACGGTGAGTCCACTGGTTACCCCGGTCCCTGCCTACGCTGCTACGTGGTTTCAAACTCACCCCCTTAATAAACAACCTTAAAAACAATTTTTTTACTCTAAATTGCTTATATGGGATTTCTTACACAAAAAGTATCATTTTCATGTCCCACGCATATAATGTTTAGTAATTGTTGAAGTGGGGCTCATTTATGTTTTGAGTGGCTTGTATGTTTTAATGAGCATTCATTTCTGAATATTAAAATGTATGATATTTCAAATTCAGGTGTATGTGTGTTTTTTATTTAATATTTAAAAATGAGTATTTTTGGATAAGAGCATGTCGCCAACATAAAACCCATTCACGATTACATTCATATAAAAAATAAAATATCAATTTTAGTGTTATTATTGTTTCAATATGTTCATATGTGTTTTGACATTATGTAAAACCATATCAATGGGTATAAAAAGTACAATTTTTGTTTTTATTGGGCAAAATAAACATGTCCCCTGTTTTATCCTCACTGGTGTAACAACTTGATATTGAACCAAAATAAACATGTCCCCTGTTTTAGATTCACTGGTGTAAAAAATTGATATTGGACCAAAATAAGCATGTCACTTGTTTTAGACTCACTGGAGTAACAACTAGATATTGGACCTAAATAAACATGTCCCCTTTTTACACTGACTGGAGTAACAACTTGATATTGGACCAAACATCAACCATGTGTCATGTGCTGGCTTAGAAACATCACTCGTGTTTCATGTGCTGGTGAGAAACGAAGTTCAGACTCCAAAGTCCTTTTCCGCCCACCCCCGTCCTAAATAAGTCACGTGATTAAGTCATTATCTTGAATGAAATAGAACGGAAATTTACAAGTGAATCTATTACCTGCCACGCCCTACATCAGAGCTCAAAACACAATACAACACAACAAAACAGGTGTATCCTTCGTATGTGCGAGTAAATTCTACTTTTCTTTATTTCCATACTTTTTAAAATTACCTTTTTAGAGAATAACTATCCGCCAGCTTTTGATCCGACGCCAATTGCATCCTATCCTCGAAAGGTTTAACACATTCTTGCACCTATGTTGGAATATTTACATAAGCTCAAAAAAGATTTACTTAAACTAAGAGGAAAAAAATCTTTAATTAAAGAAAATTTGAGGAAAACCAAAATTGTCTTGAACAAATTAACAACTAAAAAAACCAACTGAAACATAAAAATATTAAGCAAAATTATCATAAAACAAAGTTCTATTATCTAATGACACTCTCTTTTATATTCGTAATAGAAATTACCGACGTCACGACATCTGACGTTAGTTAAAATCTAAGCGGGTTCCCGAAAAGAAAACAGAATAAAGAGGAAACGTAAGCGTAAAGTCCAGTTCGACGTAGTAAAAGGAAACGAGACCGAACTCTCTGGCAGGGAAAGATTTAGAGTTACCATTTTTACGTCATTATTGATAGACTAACTACAGATACGAGACGCTGATCTGATTATAAAGAGTTAAATAAAAAAAGTTTGACTTTCTTACGAAACTACATCTTTGGAATCTAAAGACATCCGTGAAGCAGCCAGAAACCTTATAAATTTTTATCCGGGGGATTTCAATAGGATTTTGTAAAACGAGTGTCTGCACCTGCAAGTTCATTTGTCGTCGTCGAATGATGAAGTTTTGTTATTATCGTCATGAATCTATACAAATACTTAGCCGAAAAAGGCTTTTTGGATATTTACTAACCCGTAGGAATTGCGCTCTGAATGCTGTTGTGCACAACAGCGCAAATCGCTAGTTTTCAGTGCTAAAGAGAGTAAATAATTAATTAAGATCTAACATAGAAGACAACAGGCTCAATTTACTCTCTGTAATATACATAGAGTCAGAAATAATGCAGTCTATGCAGACTATGATGACGTCATTCGATCTTTTGCACAGAAGAAAGTTCGCAGTAAGATTATTAAAATTTTATAGAATAACGTAACTATGGTAATATAGAGTGTGCTATTCTAATGTTTATTAAAGTCATTAAAGACACCAAAAAATGTCTAACTAACTTTGTACAGTTTGTGACACTGAGTGTCTGAGTGTGTGTCGTAAAAATCAGCTACGGCTACTTATCACAATTTTTTGGACAGGTCTACAAATGGCCTACCATAAAATGACAGATGTCATTATTCAGTCACTAGGTTACAAGTTGACTTAGAATGTTACTAGATAATGGTCCTTCAGGGTTGACATATCGGCCTTTTTAAGGCCAAATTCTCAAAATGTTGCCTTTTTTAAGAGGGTTTGGCCTTAAGTTATATATTTTGGCCTTTTTCTTAAAGAAATATATATATATAAAAAATATTTTTAAAAATAATCTTTTTTACAAAAAATATATAAAAATTTGTAAATAACCTTAATAATTATTTTCTATTTTTGAATAGCTTACGTGTATGTTAGACATTAAAAAGTTTTTAAAAGGTTTAACGAAGAGGCTATTAGGAGCAAGCCAGAAATAGAATGCAGCTCACACTTTTAGACGCTATTGTTAGTCAGGGCTTAGCTTTTTTTTACAAATAAATGCAGTGAGGAATTTCTCAAGTCATCAAGAATGACTTTTTTCATATAACATATGTTTGGCCTTTTTTTTTGGCCTTTTTTAGCAGTCAGTTTGGCCTTTTACCCAAATTACAATCTGGCAATCCCGTGGTCCTTTTATATTTCAAAATAACAAGCTCGTTGTTACTTAAACCTACTATAGGGTTTAGAACAATGTTCCTTTTAAGCTGCTCGGCCGCGCAGAAATCTTTCTGGCACCGCTCAGCAGTTTAGAATTACAGCGCAGCAAATGTAAAATATTGCAAAAAAATATAAGGATTATGCGAAAATTTCACACGAAACTTTTCTCTTTACACATGGACAATCGAAAACAAGATGGAACATTGGTCAAGACGGGAGACTTATATTCCCAGGGCTTCTCGTCCACGAAGACACAGTGGACACCAGGTTCCACCTGCACTTGGTCCTTTCCATTACCATAATACGCGTAGATGGAATGCTGGATATCACACATCACCCGTGTGTCATTTGTGGATGAGAAAAAGACCATGTGTAAGACATAGGCTGTCCGTTTACAAGATATTTATAGCACTGCAATGTGTGATATAGTACGGTAGCTTTTTAAAATAGATTCTAGCACTCCATGTAGGTCATAGTGCTCTAGTTGATTCTAGCACTCTATGTAGGACATAGTGCTCTAGTTGATTCTAGCACTCTATGTAGGACATAGTGCTCTAGTTGATTCTATCACTCCATGTAGGACATAGTGCTCTAGTTGATTCTATCACTCAATGTAGGACATGGTGCTCTAGTTGTTTCTAACACTCCATGTAGGACATAGTGCTTTAGTTTATTCTAGCAGTCCATGTAGGACGTAGTGCTCTAGTTGATTCTAGCACTCCATGTAGGACATAGTGCTCTAGTTGATTCTAGCACTCCATGAAGAACATAGTGCTCTAGTTGATTCTAGCACTCCATGTAGGAAATAGTGCTCTAGTTGATTCTAGCACTCCATGTAGGATATAGTGCTCTAGTTGATTCTAGCACTCCATGTAGGACATAGTGCTCTAGTTGATTCTAGCACTCTATGTAGGACATAGTGCTCTAGTTGTTTCTAACACTCCATGTAGGACATAGTGCTTTAGTTGATTCTAGCAGTCCATGTAGGACGTAGTGCTCTAGTTAATTCTAGCAATCCATGTAGGACATAGTGCTCTAGTCGATTCTAGCACTCCATGTAGGACATAGTGCTCTAGTTGATTCTAGCACTCCATGTAGGACATAGTGCTCTAGTTGATTCTAGCACTCCATGTAGGACATAGTGCTCTAGTTGATTCCAGTGCTGCCAGTGACAATTTTGGGAAAAACCTAGCCAACACGTCCAAAACAACCTAGATCCGAAAGAAAAAACCTAGACACGCTAAAAATAAACAAATATGACGTCACAAACTTCTCTGTCCCCCCATCCCCCCAAAAAACAAACAAAACAAACAAACAAACAAAACGTATTTCTTATTTGTAAATGAGCATGTTTCAAATCATTTAATTGTCATTTAAGTATTTGTTTAGCGTGAGGCTGCAGTATAATATCGTTACACGCGGGAAACAATTTAAAACGTCAATAAATTTATTGTAATCAATCAAATATTTAAGTGGAGCTTTCATTTAAAGTTTCGCGTTTTTGATGAGACGTCACAGTTCTTAAACATACCCTCCCCCTTGTCACACATCTCACAAAAGTGTAACTCCCTCGCTCTCCCCTAGATGCATGTCGTCATTTTTATGAACAGCCCCTAAGGTATTAGTTTGTACTACAAGTATTTGTAAATTATACTTATCAGCATGCTTGGAACCATTCTTATTTTATCTAATACAGACGTTCATTTTTTATACAGAAGATTATTGAGTCATAACTTTATCCATTGTTTATGTCACTTATTGCATTTAAATTTGAGTTTTAAATGTTGATAAAGTGTTGGTTTTCCTTGTTTGATCAGGCTACTCATTCAACTTCCGAATTCGGGACCGAAAGAACGAGAATTTGTATGTGTTTGTTCTTGCATACGGAATAAGAAAAGTGTTTTTATAACTATGTCTATCTGAACATTGTATTAGATTATCTGTGGTCTATACCATGTATACTTGAGAGAATATTCTCTCAAACCCAGGCAGAAGAAAATGGTAGAGCTGTTAAGTTTTGTCATAAAGTCTAATAAAATTGAATATTTTGGCTCATTTAAGCTGTTTTATTGTGTACCAGATTTCTTTAGACAGATGGCACCTCAGTAGCGTCACCTTTCGAATTCACTGGGAATAGAGCCATAGATATCATAATGTAACATGACAGAGCGGCTGAAAAAACTGTTGCCACCTGCTGCTTAATTTTATTTTTGAAAAATCGAATTTATTTAGGATATTATTTGCATATATTTAATAATATTTGTACTTTAACATATTTTAATTACATTTTTAAAAGAAAAACCTAGATTATTGCTATTTTTCAAATAAAAAACCTAGAAACCTAGACAAGGTCGAAAAAACCTAGATCTAGGTTGAAAAACCTAGCGCTGGCAGCACTGGTTGATTCTAGCACTCCATGTAGGACATAGGGTCCTAGTTTATGGACTACATTCTTGCAAGTAATACTGCACACTGAAAGACGTACACAATATATGTCACATTCATTAGAAAGTCATCCGGAGGGAGAGAGAGGGATGCCAAAGAGAGAGAGAGCGCAAAAACAGAGAGAAACAAAGAGAGAGAGAGTGATGGAGAGAGAAATAGATAGATAAAAAAACAGAGAGGCTGAGACAAAGAGAATCAGAGAGAAAGAGAGACAGAGAAAGGGAGAAGGATGTAGAAAGAAAGAGAGAGAAAGCGAGAAGAGGAACACAAAGAGAGAGAAAGGTTTATATAGAGAGAGAGACATAGAGAGAGAGAGAGACGAAGACAGAGAAAAAAAAACGTTGAGAGACATAGAGATGGATAGAGATAGTGAGAAAAGAGGGAGAGAATGAGAGAGAGAGACAGAGAGAGACAGAGATAGAGAGAGAGAGAGACAGAGATAGAGAGAGATAGAGAGACAGAGATAGAGAGAGAGACAAAGATATAGAGAGAGACAGAAATAGAGAGAGAGAGAGACAAAGATAGAGAGAGACACACAGAGATAGAGAGAGAGACAGAGATAGAGAGACAGAGATAGAGTGAGAGATAGAGAGAGAAGGTAATGGTTAATGTGATATTCGTGGGACATAAGAACAAAAATAATGTCGCGATTATGGGGTTGGCGTGGGGGGATTGTGAAAAGCTAACTGAATGTTATTCTTTAAAAAATTTTTTTCGGAAATACAGTAAAGTAGAATTTACTCTCTAACACTAAGGATACACATGTTTTGTTGTGTTGTGTGTTGGTCTCTGAATGGGGCCCATTGTTGATAGATTCACCTATTAATTTCAGTTCCATTTCATTTTATATGTGGAGTAACTCCTGGGACTAATTAAGGTGGGGTGGTGAGAGGGGCTTTGGGGCCTGCACAATACACACGGGTGTTGTTACACAGTTGCACAATACACACGGGTGTTGTTACACAGTGGCACATGACACACGGGTGTTGTTACACAATGACACATGACACACGGGTGTTGTTATACAGTGGCACATGACACACGGGTGATGTTACACAGTGGCACATGACACACGGGTGATGTTAGACAGTAGCACATGATACACGGGTGAAGTTTCTCCCTACTACATGACACACGGGTGATGTTACAAACCAGCAACTTGTCTCAGTGTGTTATTGTCTCCAATTACCACCAGTGAAAGTTAGAAAGATCAATAATATTATATTATTTTTTAATTGGGGTGAGTCCGTTACCACGAAGCAGCGTTAGTGGGGACCTGCGTATCCCATGGACTCCCTGTGCTAACTTCAGTTTGTTTATGGTAGGCCATCAATAGACCTGACAAAAAATGGACTAATCGCTACATATAAATAAGACATATCCGAAATCTATTTTCAATGTTTATACATGTATCATATAACAATATGTTACAACTATCTGTTTAAAACGTTTCTAAATAAGATATGTTATATATTTGAATCATCAATTTTTTAACTTAAATTTTATACGCTATTATTAAATTATTTATTCAATACAAAGTAAGAACAAATAAACTTGATTTTTAAATCCTTTATATTTACTTGTGGTGTCTTGTTGATTGTTTGCCGAAATAACTTTGGATCGACTTTTAACCCACTTCCTTGTAAGCTACCGAGCAAAATTTTGCAGGGAGATTCGAGCCGATGATAAAAATGATGTATCAAAATTTCAGATCGATCGCATGTACTGTAATTAAATTAATGAATTTTTAGATTATCTTTTTCTTTTTATCTCTATGTAACATTTAAATTTTTGTGCTAGAGTGTCGTGGTGCGTATTATATTGAACAACCTCTCCTGTCACGCAATAAGGTCTGTATTTTATTGACAATAATTTTCATAAACATATTCCTGATCGGCGCACTTTATATTAAACATGTTTTACGAGACATTTCCTTGTTGAAAATTGCTTTTAAATACTCATTCGAGTTTTATTATTTTTTTTAATGGGGCTGAGCTCGTAACCACGAAGCAGCGTAAGTGGGGACCTGCGTTACACGTGAACTTTCTGTCATAACTTCAGTCTGTGTATGGTAGGCAATTAGTTGACCTGACAAAAATTGCAAAAAATTTACAATGAACTTCCATCCAGTAAGACTTTGATTTTCTCTGATTATACATATATCAGACTGTTATAAACTAGCCTTTTAATACTGTTCTAAATAAGATTTATTATATATGTCATTTATCAATATTTTGGATCTAATTATATGCGTTATCATTTAATTGTATATTCAATACAAAGTAAGGACTAAAAAAAAATTAAAATAAAGAGAGCGAATGAAAGAAAGAGAGATATATAAAGAGACCAAATGAAAGACCGAGACAGAGAAAGAGAAGGTAATGGTTAAGGTGATATTCGTGAGACACCATGTTGTTTGCCGACTATAGAAAAGATAGCACGGGTAGGTGGGGGGGAGGGGGGTAGTCAAAAGTTGATGGAGAGTTATTCTTTCAAATATAACAATTAGGGCTGGTACGTATTAAAAAAATATGTGTTCAATTAATCGGGAAAAATTTAATCGAATAAATGAATAATTTCAATTAATTATATTTTTATAACGTATATATATTCCATTAAGTTGCGATTCATTATTTGGCGAAAATTGGTTAAGTCACGGGAATTCCATGGGTCCCAAATAATGTGAAGTCATACAGCAGATTTGTTATGATATGAAAGAATTAAGGAAGAAAAAAACCTTTTTATTTACGAATGCTCGTCTAAATAAATAATAATAATAGGAGGGAAAAGTAAGTAAGAAACAAACACAAAATTTAATAAATTGTAAAAAAAAATATGTTAGAAATATTTTCTTTAAATGTAATCGAATATTAATCGATCAAATTAATTTAATAGAATAAATTCTTAAACGATTAATCGATTAACTAATCGTTAAATTCCGCAGCCCGTATATATATATATATATACATACTAAAATAAAGGAAAGTAAAATTGACTGGTTTCACAAAGGATACACCTGTTTTGTTGTACTGTGTTGTGTGTTTGTTTCCGAGTGAGAGAGTCAATAGATTCACTCTGTTTAATTTAATTCCATATGTGGATAACTCCTGGGACTAAATAAGGTGGGGTTGGGGATTTGCTTTTGAGCCTGCACTTTGTTTCTTGAACTGGTACGGCTTGGATCATTGACCCATTCGTCAACAGACCATGCGATTCTTGCATGTCTGTGCAAGAAGTTCAACTACTCTAGGGTGCAATTCGCGACGGCCTAAAAATAACGTTCGAGAAAATAACTCGCCCAGTTTTCCGGGTTAAAGTCACAGCGGAATATTCTGAGATCGCCACCATAGCCATTAAATTTCTATTGACATTTCCGACATCTTGTATGTGTGAATCGGGGTTTCTGCAGTGACAGCAACTAAAACAAAACAACGGAATAAACTGCACATAAGCAGCACACTTCGCGTGTCATTGTCTCCTATTACCACCAGATTGAACCCTCTCGCTGCAGAAAAACAAGCTCAGGGTTCTCATTGATTTAATGGTCTCACGAGTTAAAACATTAAAATGTTTTCATTTATTTTGGTGTAATTGCATTATATTTTTAAAGGCATGTTTAAGTACAATTAAATTAAAACTATAAAATCAACATAATCTAAAATATCTGTATAAACCATCAACGGCGCCGTCCAAAAAGTTATCTCACTTTGACCGGTCCGCGGCGACAAAAAGGCTGGGGACCAATGCTGTAAACGACTGTACGTACAGTGCTATAAAAATATAACAGTTATTGACACATAGAAAAAGTTTTATTAAAAGAGAAAACAATTCTTGACCACACGTAATCGAGTAAATATTAACGGTGTAAGATGAAAGGATGCATAATATTATACTATGTATATTTAAGGCGGTGAGGTGGTACCTTCGAAGTAGCGTAAGTTGGGAGTTGTGTGACCCGGGGACTCCATGTGATCACTTCCGTCTATTTGATGGTAGGATATTGGTAGGCCTGAATAAAAATTATTTTTTTAAATAGAATAAATCACAGAGAACAAGTCTAGCGATCCAGGGCAGTGCTTCTCAAACTTTTTAGTATGGTGGACCGGCAGGAGTTTTTCCATTGCACCAGGGACCGGTGCACTTTTCCCCCCCTGAACTTGGTAGCAACCAATATTCCCTTTAAGTTGCGCGGCTGCGCATATATCTGACTGACACCGCGCAATAGTTTAGAATTACCGTGCAGCAAATTTTGTAAAATATTGCACACAACTTTGCACACGAAATTTTTTACTTTGCACACTTTAGACTACTTTAGAGGGAACAGTGGTAGGACATGAGCCCCCAAGGGGCCTACAGCCCTAAAAAATTAGGCATGAATTCGATTACTTATTATTTATTATTCTACATGTCATCCAACAATTTTGAAAAGAATTATCACTTGTCTTTATGGCCAACGACGGTAACTACTTTACTTCATCTAACTTTGTTCTTCGTCGCCAAGGACTGGAAATGTGAATTGTTTTCTACAAATGTTGCTTGAAAATAAATGGTGTCAAATTTTGGGCCTAATTTTTAACAATGTTAAAAAAATGATATTAATAGTCATTGATTGTCTCTATGATTATGTGAGTAACAGTCAATTTTAATTATGTTGATTTTGTTTCTACGTTCAAGGTATCAATCTTATGAAACATTAGCAATAAAAAAATAGCATAACATTTTTTTTAATATATAATTTTTTTAGTGTTATCCGATAGGTACGACAATCTTTGCATTTTCATTGTATCCCTAAATCTAGGGATCGAAGTCAAGTGGCGTGCCACTTAATTTTTAGTTGTTTTTTTTATTTTTTTTAAGATGTCTAAAGTCTCCTCCAAGCTAGTGGTTTTATTAACACTTGTTATAAAAAGGTAATATCTTCAGAATTTGTTTTATAGTTTTACACATCTTAAAATTATCAGTATGTAGTTGTGTGGACATGTAGCTAATTGTGTTGACATTTTTTTCTAAGTTCAAGTTATTAATCTTAGAAAATATCAGAAATATAGCATGAAGTAAGGACCTGATTGTGTGGTTATTGGATTTAGTGTTAACCACTTGGTAGGGGAATCATTGCAATTCATCGACATTTACGATATTTTTTCAACACCTACCTCACACACACTCACACACACTCACACACACAAACACCTACACAAACGCACACACACACGCAAACAGTGATGACGTTACTTCAATAATTACTTTTTTTGGAAAATTCTTACCCCCCTGCACACCTTATTTTAGAAATACCTGGTCACTTTCCTATGACATAAAAATACACACACTCAGACTCCAGTGCTGCCAGTGCCAATTTTTGGAAAAACCTAGCCAACATCTAAAAAAAAATAGAGTCGAAAGAAAAAACCTAGAAACGCTGAAAATAAACAAATATGACGCCACAAAGCTCAAACAAAAGCCGTATTTCCTATTTAAAATTTAGCATGTTTCAAAAACATTTTATGTTCTTTAACTATATAATTAGTGTAATACATCATTCTAATATCGTAACTCGCGCGGAGCCAGTTGAAACTTCATTTAATAAATTTATTATAAGCAATCAAATATTTAAGTGGAGCTTTCATTTAAAGTTGTGCATTTTTTATGTGTCGTCACAGTCCTTAAACACCCCCTACCCCTTGTCACATATATTACTAAAGTATGACCCCCTCCCTCCACCCCCCTCTTCTTGTCACACATCTCACTAAAGTGTGACCCCCTCCCTCCGCCCCCTCCCCCTTCTCACATATATCACTAAAGTATGACCCCCTCCCCCACCCCCTCTTCTTGTCACATATCTCACTAAAATGTGACCCCCCTGTGCCCCCTCCCCCTTGTCACACATCTCACTAAAGTGTGACCCCTTCCCTCCGCCCCCTCCCCCGTATAACACATCTCACTAAAGTGTGACACCCTCCCTCCGCCCCTCCCCCCGTGTCACACATCTCACTAAAGTATGACCCCCTCCCTCCATCCCCCTTCCCCTTGTCACACATCTCACTAAAGTATGACCCCCTCCCTCCAACCCCCTCCCCCTTGTCACACATCTCACTAAAGTGTGACCCCCTCCCTCCGCCACCTCCCCACACATGTGACTAAAGTGTGACCCCTCTTGCAGACGCTCCTTTTATACAGAATATTGTTGAGTACTACTTTTATCCATTGTTTATGTCTAGTCTTGCATTTTTATTTGAGTTTTAAATGTTGATAGAGTTTTAAATGTTGATAGAGTGTTTGTTTTCCTCGTTTGATGAGATAACCCATTCCATTTCCGAATCCCGGACGGAAAGAACGAGAATTTGTATGTGTTTGTTGTTGCATACGGAATAAGAAAATTGTTTTTATAACTATGTCTATCTGAGGGTTGTATTATCACAATTGTTGGTATTTATACAGGAATAAACTCTCGTTTTGAGCTTATCAAAAAATTTCTTAGTGTTGAGCCACTCAAAGACACAACTACTGGCCAGGATTTATTCAATGATGTTTAGATCTGTTTTGAAAGAACTGGGTTGGTGTGAAACAAGATACCAAGTGTAACAACCGATGGAGCGCTTGCTTTGACTGGGAAAAACGTCGGTCTTGTGAAGTTGATACAAAATAAAACTGATTTGGAAACTGAATATTATTATATTATGTACCACAGCAGTGTCCGCTAGCTGAACCTGGGCAAGATATTGAGGCGAGTGGGGGATTTCAAAGAAGAAATAGTTATGTTCGTGGAGATGAAGGGTTTTGTTTTTGACTTTGTTACTAACATTGTCAATGAAGAGTGGAAGTAAGACTTCATGTTTGGTATGACATTATGGAAAAGTTGAACGAACTGAATGTCAATCTTCAAAGCAATGGCTTGTTTGCACATGAAATATATGTGCATATTAAATCATTTCAGCCAAAGCTCTCCCTGTTCTCCAGGCCAGCAGGTGAAAACAGGTTTTGACATTTTCCTTTGCTGAAACAGAAACACCATTTCGGGTGAAAAGGCTTGTAGGTACAAGGCTCAGTTGGATGCCTTTGTTGTGGAATTTGAAAGGATGTTCCAAGACTACAAATACCTGGAACCACTCTTCAATATCCTCAGTTGGCCACTTAGTGAAGGAGCTGAATGAGCCCCAGAGGATGTACAGTTGATATACAGTTGATATACAGTTGATATACAGTTGATATACAGTTGATATACAGTTGATATACAGTTGATATACAGTTAGAACTGCTGGACCTACAAGCAGATTATGACCTGAAGGAGAAGTTCAAGTCAGTTCTTCTGCCGGAGTTTTATGGATGTTTGCCCAATCCCGGGAAGCAATGGGGATATCATTACTATTTTAATGCGCTCCAAACTTGGGGTGGAGGGGGGGGCTGGAACCTAGACAGCCAACAGCAGCATTTTCACACTTAAAACACTTTGCTGCCAAAATTGTGTCACTATTTGGGTCCACATACACCTGTGAGGAGGCTTTTTCTTGCATGAAAATAAACAAGAGTAAGAACTGAACGATGTTGACTGACTGCAATTTGAATGCAGTCATGTGAATCACAACCAGTAAATTGGTTCATCACAGTTCAAGAGAAAAAAATTATCCAAAATTGTAAACAGTTATATACTTCTCATTAATTATAATTGTACTCTATGATCAGCTTGTATGTAAATTAAGTTCCTAGTTCTTCATAGTCGTTATGACAGGTAACAATAAAATTTTGTTGAAATAATATTTTCTCGTAAAATCGTATTATCAAATAAGAAACTGTTTCAGCTCGTATTTTAAAATGTAATGTACATGTGTAATAGAGTTTAAATGTGAAATAAAATGACAAGTACATGGTTATAATCATTAGTTCATATATTATACGTTTTAAATTGTAATGAAAGTAGACAAAATATTAATGCGGGCCGCCTATAACAATAAAGTTTTCAACACGGCTCTCCGTAGAAAAAGTTTGCCCACCCCTGTTTTAGGATATTAATTGCGCATAGTTATAAATTTTTGTTCTTGAAAATCGATTATTTACATTTTTTATAGAAAACCTAGATTTTGGTTATTTTTTTAATAAAATACATAGAAACCTAGGCAAGGTCGAAATAACATAGATCTAGGTTGACGAACCTAGCGCTGGCATCACTGGAGCCTAGAGTCTTATGCACTTGTCTGTTTATGGTAGGCCATCGTTAGACCTGTCAAATAATACAAAATAATTTCAATAGTTACGAAGCATATAGAGGATCAATTACTAAAGAATATAAAATTCTTAAATCGTTACAAAAACGTTGTTTTAGACATTTTTGAAAAAGATATAATATATAAGTGATTAATTATAATTTTGGGTTGATTTTAAAACTATTTTTTAAGGTACATGTTTGATACAAAGTGATAGTAAATACATTTTAAAAGTTATATTTTTGACACTAAGAACATATTTTTAAAAAAAAACAAAGATTAACTCCCTTCATAAGATAGCATTTTTTTAATGCAGTAGTTAACTGGCTGTGACTTGTTAAAACAAGAGATCATCAACAGCTACGTCACACACACTCACACATAGAGACACTCACATAAACACACACCCACACACACCCTACACACAGAGATACTCAAACAAACACACGCACACACACCTGAGCCGTCATTACACCATTTTGGGCCCCCGGGCAAAAAAATAGTGTTGGTCCACAGGGCAAAGAAAGAGTGTTGCCCCCCCCCCATCAGAAATAAAAAATAAATGGTTGATAATATTACAAATAATGTATTATTTATTTTATTATCACTATACTAATTACAACAAAATTGTTGTTAAGACATGCTGTACAGCTGCAACTATAATCAGTATTAAACCTGAAAACAAAGAAAAGAGATTTTATTTACACGTTTTATAGTATTACTTATGTTATTTACACAAAAAAAATTACACACAAAAACACATATTTACATATGTTTTTTTAAATAGTAAGCAACATAACATATTTCATCTATTACACAAGGTCAAACAAAGGTAATAACATTCGTAATGGAAAAAAAATACTTAGATTTGAAAAAATTCAGTACTGTATTATAACGAGCGTTTGCAACATTTCTTTTCAGAAACTTTTCACTAGTCTTATATTAGCTTGCTTTGTAAGATTAATTGGAACCGTCCGTCCAACCGTCCAACTATTTGTTTATAATTTTTTCACGTGTCTAGTTCACGCGTTGACGCCGACCGTCACTGTTCACACCCCCTACCGTCCCTGCGCCCAGGGGAGATAAAAACCAGGGGAGATAATTATGATTCAGTCTGTAAATGTCGCGTTTGGACATAATCAATACTTTTAGTTATGTCTCATATATAAGGGATTTATAGTCAAAAGGTAAGCTCGCTTTACACTTACTGTAAAATGCGTAGACTAAAAAGTAGAAAATTAGTGCATTTTTAATATAAGACTAGTTTTTAAAAAGTGTTTTTAAGGTTAATTATTTTATTATCGGGTTGAAGTCAATGGTCTTGAGGTTGTGATTTTCTATGCTCATGAGTGAAAGCCAGCTCAAACGATGCTGTCCCATTGGACGACGAAGCTTATTTTTTTTATACGTTTAAATCTTGAAAAAGAACGTTCTCCTGTACAGTTGCTCACCATCATGCACATGAACACTCTGAGTGCAATTTAAATGTTCGAAAAAATAGATTTTAAAAATTGTCAGAAATTATTTTTCTGTACTGTGCAGGGAGAGTCTCACAATTTTCATCAAGAGCCATGTAATTCTTGAGATGCTCACATTCATTTAAAAGGTCGTCATAACTCAAGTCTTTGTGGTACGTATTTGCAAGATGTTCGCATTTGTGAATACGCCTCTGCACGTCTTGTTAGTTCAACGATTAAAGTGTCCAGAATAGGGAGTAAAGTTTCTACCTAGAATTTTTTGGACTTATTTAGAAGTAACTCTTCTCTTGGCCAATCATACCTACTAAAACAAACAATTCGGGTTCGTTCCCGTTTTTTTCCATCATAATCACAGTAATCGGCACATGGACACATACTCCTGGCTTTTAACTTTTATTCAATGAATTTGTCTCTAGTTTCCTGAAGAAAGCTTTTCAGCAACTAAAGAAGATTTTTGGCAACTAGGATGTTCACATCCTTTGATTGTAAAACTTTGCTTGTTGTATTCATCCTTTCTAGAATGTCCTTCCAAAGAATTGTAAGAAAGATTGTTTCAAGGTGTTCCATTTTTTCGCTCAAACCTTCCACCTCACACCTTGTTGTCACTTGTTGTTCATTGTCACCTGATATAGAATCCAGTGCATGTTTTATTTAGTCGAAACCCCTATACAAAGCATGAACAGCATCAAAAGGTGCTGACCAACTTGTTTTAGACAGACGCTTGACCACAGCATCTTTTTCTATAAATATGATGTCAATGCATTCCAGCAATGAGTAGAACCAGGGATAAATGTATACAGGTGCTGAACAAAGTCAAAGAATTTTATAGACTGTAGACAACACTCTGCAGATTTTACTCCCACCAAATTCAGGCTCTGTCCTGCACAGGGGACATAGATGGCAAACTCATTGAGTTCATGAATACGTGCCTGCAATCCAGTGTATCGTACAGACATTTGACGCAGTATCGTATGATAAACACCACGCTCACACTCAGAGACTAACTCAGCAGGTCTTCAAAAAACCTCCTCTTTATGCTTTCCGGAGAGATAGAAGCCTGAGAGATATACTTGTAAGAAGTCACCTTCCCACAATGAAATCACATATTGGAACAAAAGGTTGCAACCGTAACCGTTGCAATACTTGTCCATATGTGATTGAAATTAACCAAATTTCTTTCCCTCTTGAAAACTTCATAATAAAAGATGGATTCACTTGAACAAGTCGCAACGTGATTTATTCAATTCTTTGCAAGAAGTGAAATAAAATTTACGTCGGTGAGACAGGTCGTCGTCTTGGAGATCGGTTTCGAGAACACCTGTATAATATAAATAAACAAGCTCAATGTCCTGTATCTAAACATTTTAACAGTGTTGACCATGACGGTATTTCAGATGTTGCAGTTACTGGTATTTTATATTGCAAACAATACCCATGATAGGATCCACATGGAAAATAAACTTATAAAACGATTTGGTACGTTGGCCTCAAATGGAATTAACCAAATTCACAATTTTACCTAACTGTAGAATCTTTTTCCCGTTGTGTTTTTAACTGTAACTTTAGATACTTCCTTCTTTTTTCTATATCCTGTGTCCTTGTTTGTTTTTGTTTTTCCTTTCATTTTATTTTACATGAATATTTTAAATTATTTTATGATATAATATGTTTTAAGAATTTAAATATATGCAAGTAGCTATTTTATGTTATTGTACTGATAAAGGCCTTAACCGAAACGTCTATTGTCGTTTTAGTTTACAATAAAGCTCAAATTTATTGTTTTAATTGCACAATTTGATTGTGTATTTTGTATTTTATTTAAAAGCTTTATCGCAGTCCCATTCTGTATGAGGCCGAAAGAGGGAGAAGTCAGAGAGAGATGAATGCGCATAGTGAGAGAAGAGGTAAAGACAGAGATAGAGAGACTGAAAGAGATAGAGACAGAGAAAGAGAGTAGAGTGCGCGAATAAAAGAAAGAGAGACAGAACGGGAGAGAGAAGGTAATGGTTAAGGTGATATTTGTTTGACACAAGAAAGGAAACGATGGCGTGTTTAAAAGGGGAGGGGGAGTTGACGGTGAGTTAAACTTGAATAAAGAATCACTCACATTAATGACACACATGTGTTGTTGTGTTGTATTTTGAGTTAGTCTCTGAGTGGGAGCGTGGTGTTTTATTGTGAGTTAGTCTCTGAGTGGGAGCGTGGTGTTTTATTGTGAGTTAGTCTCTGAGTGGGAGCGTGGTGTATAATTGTGAGTTAGTCTCTGAGTGGTAGCGTGGTGTTTTATTGTGAGTTAGTCTCTGAGTGGGGGCGTGGTGTTGTATTGTGAGTTAGTCTCTGAGTGGGAGCGTGATGTTTTATTGTGAGTTAGTCTCTGAGTGGGAGCGTGATGTTGTATTGTGAGTTAGTCTCTGAGTGGGAGCGTGGTGTTTTATTGTGAGTTAGTCTCTGAGTGGGAGCGTGGTGTTTTATTGTGAGTTAGTCTCTGAGTGGGGGCGTGGTGTTTTATTGTGAGTTAGTCTCTGAGTGGGAGTGTGGTGTTTTATTGTGAGTTAGTCTCTGTGTGGAAGCATTGTGTTTATTGTGAGTTAGTCTCTGAGTGGGAGCGTGGTGTTTTATTGTGAGTTAGTCTCTGAGTGGGAGCGTGGTGTTTTATTGTAAGTTAGTCACTGAGTGGGAGCGTGGTGTTTTATTGTGAGTTAGTCTTTGAGTGGGAGCGTGTCGTTTTATTGTGAGTTAGTCTCTGAGTGGGAGCGCTGTATTTTATTATGAGTTAGTCTCGGGAGTGTGGTGTTTTATTGTGAGTTAGTCTCTGAGCGGGAGCGTGGTGTTTTACTGTGAGTTAGTCTCTGAGTGGGAGCGTGGGGTTTTATTGTGAGTTAGTCTTTGAGTGGGAGCGTGGTGTTTTATTGTGAGTTAGTCTCTGAGTGGGAGCGTGGGGTGTCAATTGGGGATTCAATTGTTAATTTCACTCTTTGAGTAGACTAACTCATGCGACTAATTAATGTGGGGGAGGGAGGGGACCTTGCACTTCGTTTCTCACCAGTTCATGACACACGGGGGATGTTTCTTACCAGTCTTCAGTCTGTTTAAGGTAGGCCATTAGTAGACCTGAAAAATATTGATTTCAATTACGAATGAGACAAACATCGAATGATTTTTAATTCTCTAATTCTATATAAATATCAGATTGTTAATAACTCGCGGTTTTATACGTTTTTAAATAAGGTATATTATATATGTAATTCATCAATATGTGGCTTGAAATGTATACTTTATAATTATGTTTATATTCAATACAAATTGAGAACAAATAAATTTGAATACAAGTTTGAAACTCAAAAAAACAACATAATTCTAAAAAATGAATAACCACACTTTATATGATAACTTGATTTAAAATGCAGTAATTATCTGGCTGTGACTGTTGTTTAAACAAGAGATTATCACCATTTACCTGACACACATATACACACACAGACATACACAGACACACACAGACACACACATCCAACAAATTATGAGGTTACTTTAGTAATAACTAGGGCTGCGGAAATTAACGATTAATTTCTCGATCAATCGTTAAAAATGTTAACGATTAAATTTTTTTTAAAATGATTAATTACCTACTACTTATAAATGTACTTGAAGTAAAAAAATAATAAATTGCAGCCGATAAATATATACTAATTTCCGGACAAATACACGAACATTTTGGTTTTAAACTACTGACTAACGTGAATGTTCAAAATGTTGCTAAAGGTTATTGTGTCCATTGAGAGAAATCGTTTGCCTACCATGCAATGTTCCCTCTAAGCCTAAGCTTCGTTGGTCCATTTGAAGTTTTAAAAAAACCTTGTGTGCAAGGTTGCACAACGTATACTTTGGTGCAATATTTTACCAAATTTGCTGCGTGGTGATTCTAAACTCCTGCGTGGCGTCAGTCAAATATCTGCGCAGCCGCCCTGCTTAAAGTGAACATTGCCACCATGGTTCTAACACTTCTCTTACATACCTCCTGCTAACTAAACATACACTAACGTATAAGAAATTTTAGCTGAGACAATCTAAAGCTGGCGTCTTGAAACCATGGCTCGCGAGCCAGATGTGGCTCTATAGATGGTTGCATATGGCTCACAGACAAATGTTCGATTATTAAAAAAAAGTTCTTTAGTCGATATATTAATTGCATTTAAAAAGTATCCACGACTGCATGCAACTTAATATATCAACCAGACTACAAAGCCATCAGCAAAGCCATGCAACACCACAAGTCGCATTAATGGTAAGAAGTACTCATTATTGATTAGCAGCAGCATAACAATGTTATTAAAAAGAATAATTATTGTACTTTTAGTGCTGAAATCAGGGGCCTTCCATAAATGACACCCCTCCTAATAAAAAGAGAGGGGGGGATGATGGGGTCAAACATTTGTTACGTTGTGTGACGATGGAAAGTGTAGTCTTTAAGAAATGTGACATCACATCAAAATCGCGAAACTTTTAATAAAAGTTCCAACTAAATATTTGATATCTTACAATTGAATTAATGACGTTTTAAATGGCTTCACGCGTGTTACGCCATTAAAGTGCAGCCTTACACTAAATACATAATTAAATGGCAAAAAAGTAATTTGAAAAATGCTAATTTTGACAGAAAAAATTCGGGTTCAATTGGGGGGGGGGTGGCAATCTTTTTGACGTCATATTGGAGGGGAGGTCTAAATTTTTTTGAAGAGGGGGCAGGAGTGGTAGAAAAATCGTCGATAATCGAGTGACGTCATTTATGGACGGTCTCTTTTACACAAAATTCACACATTTACTTGAATTTTTGGTTTTAAACATTATATATGGCTCTCAGAATTACTTTTCAAAATATGTAGTGTTTATGGCTCTCTCAGACAAAAAGTTTCCCGAACCCTGATCTAAAGCTATGTGAACGATTGTTCAGCTCGGCTGGTTATATTGTCAATAAGAACCGCTCATCACTTAAGCCTTGGATCCTACACATTTTTAGGTTTAAATAACAACGAGCTGGTAATTCTGAAATATCGAGGGCCTCTATCTGGTCCCATTTCAAATTAAGTTTAAAGCCTACTTCCTCAATACACGGGGTCCACGTGGTATGACGTAGATCTTTTCTTAAGACGCGTTGGAACCCGATTTTCAGTGTAAGTCGGAACATTAATAAAAACCATAAACAGCAGTGGTCTGCAACCCCAGGCCCGCGGAATGGTAACGGGACGCAATAGGATCATTAAATATAAAAAAATATATTAAAAAAATAACAGTGGTGTTTTTCTCTCTGGATTGTGCATTTTTCCATACCAGAAGATTATTGCATGTCTGTGCAAGAAGAAGTTTAACTACTCGAGGGTGCAATAGCTTCGTCCTCAAAATAACGTTCGAGAGTCTGGAAGACTCATGGTTAAAGTTACAGAGAAATATTCAAAGATTGCCACCATAGCAATTAAATCTCGATTGCCATTTCGGACATCTTGTATGCGTGAATCGGGGTTTCTGCAAATACAGCAACTAAAACAAAACAACGGAATAAACTGCACATAAGCAGCACACTTCGAGTGTCATTGTCTCCTATTACCACCAGATTGAACCGTCTCGATGCAGAGAAACAAGCTCAGGGTTCCCATTGATTTAATCTTCATAGCAAGTTAGAATATTAAACCATTTTAATTTATTTTTGGTGTAATTTCATTTGTTTTAACGGCATGTACAATTACATAAAAATTATCAATCAAAACAATCTAAAGTTCTTGTATAATGAATCAACTAATGAACTTTGACCGGTCCGCGGTTATAAAAATTTTGGGGACCACTGCTGTAAGGGACTTTACGTACAGGGCTATAATAAATTTTAGTTAGTGACATAAGAGGTGTATTAAAAAAAGGAGACACTATTTTTTTAAACATGGATTACGATAAATATTAACGGCGTAAGTCTGAAAGATTAATAATATTATATTATTTATGCTTATGGGTGTGAGTACGTAACCACCAAGCGGCGTAAGTCGGGACCGGCGTAACCCGAGGACTCCCTGTCATAATTTCAGACTGGTTACTGTAGGCCATTAGTTGACCTGACAAAAATTGAAAATCCTTCTAAATATAGCGTGCGTTGTACTTTTCATTTGTCTTTTTTATACATATATCATATTGTTACAAACTAGCGGTTTTATATTTTTCTAAATAAGATATATTATATATGTCATTTATCAATATTTTGGCTTCCATTTTATAGGTTAGTGTTACTTTATATATTTAATACAAAGAAAGAACAAATACAATTCAATAAATATTTTGGAGATTTAAAAAAAAATCAAAATTAAAAGAAATAAAACCAACTCCCTTTATAAGATAATTGGGTTTTTAATGCATTAGCTAACATGCTGTGCCTGCTTTTAAAACAAGATATTATCAACATCTACCTGACACACACAAATACACATACACAGATACACAGATACACACACATACGAGCACACTCACGAAACTGTAATGCGGTTATTTCAGTAATAAGATTCTTTATAAAGACACCTGCTCACTTTCCTATCACATACACATACACACACTCAGACACTCAGTGATACAAACTGTACAAAGTTACCTGGTCACTTCCCTATCACATACACATACACACACTCAGACACTCAGTGACACAAACTGTACAAAGTTACCTGGTCACTTTCCTATCACATTCACATACACACACTCAGACACTCAGTGATACAAACTGTACAAAGTTACCTGGTCACTTTCCTATCACTTACACATACACACACTCAGACTATCAGTGACACAAACTGTACAAAATTACCTGGTCACTTCACACACTCAGACACTCAGTGATACAAACTGTACAAAGTTAGATAGAAACAAAAGGGGGACGGGTGTAGTTTATTTAAAGTTAGTTGTGGACTTATGTCACATTCATTATGAAGTCATCGGGAGAGAGAGAAACAGACAGAGAGAGAAACAGACAGAGAGAGAAACAGACAGAGAGGAAAGAAGAATGAGAGAGAGAAAAAAAACATAGAGAAAGAAAGAGATAGAGATAGTGAAAAAGAGAGATACAGAGAGAGAGAAACAGAGAGAGAGAAAGACAATGAGAGAGAGAGAGAGAGAGAGGGAGAGAAAAACAAAGAGAGAGAAAAAGAGAGAGAAAGGAAGAGAGAGTCAGAGTAAGAGAATGAGAGAAGGAGAGAGAAAGAAAAACAATGAGAGATAGAAACAGAGAGAGAGAGAGAGAGAAACAGAGAGATATAGAATAAAGGAGAGAGAGAGGGAGAGAGAAAAACATATATATAGAATAAATGAGAGAGATATATAGCGAGAGAGAGAGAGAAAAAAACACATAGAGAGAAAGATTGATAGCGAGAGAAAGAGAGATATAGAATAAATGAGAGAGAGGTAGGAAAAACAAAGAAAGTTAAAGAGAGAGAGAGACACAGAGAGAGAAACAGAGAGATATAGAATAAATGAGAGAGAGGTAGAGAAAAACAAAGAAAGATAAAGAGAGAGAGAGAGAGAGAGAGAGCGAGAGACAAAGAAAAAGAGAGACAGAGAGAAAGAGAGAGAAAGAGAGAGACTAAGAATTGGAGGAAAAGAGAGAGAGATGTACAGAAAGAGACATAGATAGTTTGTGGCAGTTTGTGACAGGGGAGAGGGGGGGATTTTTTAGGCGTTTGGCTAAAATGATTAGGGTTTACAAATGACGAGTAAGAAAATGAGTGAATTGAATTAGTTAAGCCTGAGAAGCGCCCACCCCACGTTTTTAGTCATATTACATCATAGTACTTGAGCATATAAGATTGACATTTTTATCAATACAGAATTTTCCTACACAATTCTGTGAGAAAAAAATTATTTTCTTCTTTTTAGTCAGCTTATATAAAATTGGTTTTTAGAAATCTTTTATTTACTTTATTGATTAAAACAATATCGTCAACATAATACCACAGCACCGCGCGACAGGAAAGTATTAAAAAGGTTGTACAATATAATACTCACCGCGACACTCTAGCACAAATATTAACATGCAACTTAGAGATAAATAGAGTTATCTAAAAATTCATTAATTTAATTACAGTACATTCGATCGATCTGAAATTTTGAGTTATCATTTTGATCGTCAACACGAGTATGCCTGCAAACTTTCAGCTCGCTAGCATATGGGGAAGTGGGCTAAAAAAAGGGTCCAAAGTTATTTCGTCAATCAAGCAATCAACCAGACACCACGAGTTAATATAAATGATTTAAAAATGAGAGAACAATTCCTTAGCCGATGAATTTAAGTAAGAGAGTGTTAACTTGCCCGGTATCATCCTGTGTAAGTTAATTTTTTCCTACGTTACACGGTTTTATACACGGTTTTGTAGTCAGTTATTTATACCTTCCAATGAGATTTGAGGAACTCTTAATAGCTTCTGATATAACTTTTTAAAATTCACCTAATGTACGAATTTCCGTGGTCTCATGATTGAGAGTTGGACTGGTGAACGGAATGTTGAGGAACAGGTTGAGCAGAAGTCTCAGTTGAGACTAATATATTTTTCTTTTGTTACAATTCTTAAATTCTTATAATTACGATGAAATTAGATCTTTGAGTTTTAGGGTCAGGGTTAGAGTTAGTTGTCTATTTTTTATATTAAAATAGAAAAACAAATATATTGAAATCAATTAAAAAAAATTATTATAATTACGATTACATTAGATCTTTTAGTTTTAGTGTTAATGTTACGATTAGTTGTTTATTTTTTACAATAAAATAGAAAAACAAATACATTAATACAGGGACTAAAAATAATTAAATCAATTTAACATTCTTATAATTACAATTAAATTGTAATTATTAGTTTTAGGGTCAGGGTTTAGTTTTATTTGTCTATTTTTACATTAAAACATTACCGTACCGTGCAAGTTATTTTTAAATCCCTTATATTAACTTCGCGGCCGTCTCATCATCTCATCATCTCATCATCTCATGGGCTGGGCGGGCGGAAAAACAAAAGTCGAAAGTGACCCACTTCCAGTGATCCGATCGAGCTGAAATTTGGCACACGGACCCGACTCACATAACAATGCATCGTATCAAAATTTCAGATCGATCGATCGTACCGTAATTAAATTAATGCATTTTTAGTTTATCCTTATAGGAGGTATGTAATTCAAATTCACTGTTTGTTATTGTTTTTTTTCCACGTGAAAGTTTGAGTAGACGCGTTGAGGCGGCCCATCGAAGCACCGCGGCGCTTTTGTTTACATTTTACGTGTCACGCTGAGCTCGGTCAAGCGAATCGGGTGACCAGACTTTTCCCCTCTCACCCTCCCCCCCCCCAGGGTTATGAAGCAAACTTGAGTTAAGACAGATTCAGTCTGTAAATGTTTGAAAATAATCAATACTGTTAGTTATGTCTCATATATAAGGGATTTATAGTAAAAAACTTTGTTTTTACGGGTTTGTTTTATTAAATCCCTTATATTAACTTCGCGGCCGTCTCTGTCTGTCTGTCGTCATCTCATGGGCGGGCGGGCGGAAAAACAAAAGTTGAAAATGACCCACTTCCGTGATCCGATCGAGCTGAAATTTGGCACACTGACCCGTCTGACCTAACAATGCATCGTATCAAAATTTCAGATCGATCGAACGTAACGTAATTAAATTAATGCAGTTTTTAGTTTATCCTTATATGAGGTATGTAATTCAAATTCACGGTTTGTTATTGTTTTTTTCCACGTGAGTTTGAGTTGACGCGTTGAGGCGACCCATCGAAGCGCCGGGGTACTTTTGTTTATATTTTACGTGTCACGCTGAGCTCGGTCAAGCGAATCGGTGACCAGACTTTTCTCCTCAGGGTTATGAAGCAAAGTTGAGTTAGGACAGATTCAGTCTGTATGTTTGTCGTGTTTGAAAATAATCAATAATGTTAGTTATGTCTCATATATAAGGGATTTATAGTCAAAAACTTTGTTTTTACGGGTTTGTTTTATTAAATCCCTTATATTAACTTCGCGGCCGTCTCATCATCTCATCATCTCATCATCTCATGGGCTGGGCGGGCGGAAAAAGGAAAGTCGAAAATGACCCACTTCCAGTGATCCGATCGAGCTGAAATTTGGCACACGGACCCGACGCACCTAACAATGCATCGTATCAAAATTCAGATCGATCGACCGTAATTAAATTAATGCATTTTTAGTTTATCCTTATATGAGGTATGTAATTCAAATTCACTGTTTGTTATTTTTTTTTCCACGTGAAAGTTTGAGTAGACGCATTGAGGTGGCCCATCGAAGCACCGCGGCGCTTTTGTTTACATTTTACGTGTCACGCTGAGCTCGGTCAAGCGAATCGGTGACCATACTTTTCCCCTCTCACCCTCCCCCCCCTTCCCCCACAGGGTTATGAAGAAAACTTGAGTTAAGACAGATTCAGCCTGTAAATGTTTGAAAATAATCAATACTGTTAGTTATGTCTCATATATAAGGGATTTATAGTCAAAAACTTTGTTTTTACGGGTTTGTTTTATTTACTAGTCTTATATTAGCTTGCTTTGTAAGTTTAATCGGAACCGTCCGTCCAACTATTTGTTTATAATTTTTTCACGTGCCCACTTCACGCGTTGACGCCGACCGTCACTGTTCACACCCCCTACCGTCCCTGCGCCCAGGGGAGATAAAAACCAGGGGAGATAATTCTGTTTCAGTCTATAAATGTCGCGTTTAAACATAATCACTACTCATAGTTATGTCTCATATATAAGGGATTTATAGTCAAAAGGTAAGCTGGCTTTGCACTTACTGTAAAATGCGTAGACTAAAAAGTAGAAAACTAGTGCATTTTTAATATAAGACTAGTTTTTTAAAAATGTTTTTAATGTTGATTATTTAAAACTAAATTACACGGGACCATACCGTGCAAGTTATTTTTTTAACAGAATGTACGGTATCATACCGTGCAAGTTATCAGCACCTTACGGTAAATCTTAAATGCGTAAGACGATATGATGTATACTACTATTTTGTGTATTTTTGTTGGGGACGGGGTGGGCATTCGTAACGTCGAAGCACCTTAAGTCGGGACCGGTGTATCGCGATAACTCCCTGTAATCACTTCGTCTATTTATTGTAGCCCATTGGTAGACCTGATAAAATATTTCTATAATTATATAAGTCAAGTATCAACATTTTAACTTGAATTTTAAATTGCCTAATTTAGTTGTATATTCAATACAAATTAGGACAATTTTTTAAAAAAAATGTTGACACATACAAAAAAAATATTTTAAAAATCAAATTAAATTTCTTTATACGAATACAGTTTTTATAGGTAGTTAACTTGTTGTGACTGTTGTTAAACCAAGAGATTATCAACACCTTTCCCTAACACACTCATAAACACAGCCACACGCACCTTTTACGTTATATTTGGCTGCACATTTCATTGACAAGATATTGGTCGCAAAACTGGGTTACCTGTGTGACATACGCAGCCAGCTAAATGAAATCAATCTGTCCCTTTAAAGAGAAAATGACAACTGTTTTCATGTAGGCACACAAAGTAGTAACGTTTAAAACCAAATTGGAGTTATGAGGGCGGTGCTTGAACTTAGACATTTTCTATTGGTTTCAAATATTAGCGGGAATTCTAGGTAGACTGAATCTGAGCATTCATTTGACCCAGTTGGTACACGATCACCATTCTTAGCTTTTAATAGAGTTTGACCGCTACTTCCAAACCCCAAGAGAACCATGAGCTGGTATGGTATGGATCCTTTACCCATTTGTCAACAGACCAGACGATTTTTCCATGTCTGTGCAAGGAGAAGTTCAACTACTCAAGGTTGCAATTGGCATCGGCCTAAAATAACTTTCGAGAAAACAACGTTTCCAGTTTTCTGGGTTAAGTCACATCGGAATATTCTGAGATTGACACCATAGCAATTAAATCTCTTTTGTCATTTCCGGAATAAACTGGACATAAGCAGCTCTTTTGGTGTCATTGTCTCCTATAACCACCAGATTGAGCCGTCTCGTTGCAGAGAAACAAGCTCAGGGTTGATTTAATGTTCTAGCAAGTTAAAATATTAAACCTTTTTATACAATATTTGGTATAATTGTATTTTTTAAAAGGTATTTACAATTAAAGTAAAACTATAAATCAAAACAATCTAAAGTACTTGTATAAAAAATCTTAAGTAATTGTATAAACAATCTTAAATACTTGTATAAACAATCTTAAGTACTTGTATAAACAATCTAACGTACTTGTATAAACAATCTAAAGTACTGGTATGAACAATCTGAAGTATTTGTATAAGCAATCAAATCCGCCGTCAGTGGGCCGCGGTAAAATTATTAAAATTTGACCGGTCCGCGACGATAAAAAGTTTGGGGACCACTGCTGTTAAGGACTGAACGTGCTGTGCTATAATAAATGTAACAGTTAGTGACATAAAAATGCAATAATAAATAAAAACCCGTAAAAAGCCAAGTTGTTTACTATAAATCCTTTATGTATGAGACGTAACTAAAAGAATGTTCATTTTAATACGCAGCGCAAGACCATCCAAAAATACAAAATTGTAGTTGTGTCGTAAAACATGTTTAATATAATGCGCACCGATTAGAAATATGTTTATAAAAAGTGTTGTCAGTAAAATACGCACCTTATTGCGCGACAGAAAGGTTGTTCAATATAATGCGCACCCTTACACTCTATCTACAAAAATAACATGATACATAGGAATAAATAAAATAATCTAAAAAATCAATAATTCTATTACGGTACATGTGATCGATCTGAAATTTTAGATAAATTGTTTTGAACATCGGTACGAAACTGCCTGCTAAATTTCAGCTCGCTAGCTTACGAGGAAAAGGGTTAAAAATCGATCCAAAGGTTTAGCGACAAGCAAGCCAGCAAGCAATCAAGGGCGCAAGGGGACACCACGAGTTAATATAAAGGATTTAATAATAAAAATACGTTAAAAAAACAAGATTTTCACTATAAATCCTTTATGTACGAAACGTAACTACAAGAATGTTCATTATAATACGCAGCTCAAGACCATCCAAAAATACAAAATTGTAGTTGTGTCGTAAAACACGTTTAATATAATGCGCACCGATTAGGAATATGTTTATAAAAAGTGTTGTCAATAAAATACGCACCTTATTGCGCGACAGAAAGGTCGTTCAATATAATACGCACCGAGACACTCTATCTCAAAAAATAACATGATACAAAGAGAAAAAAATAAAATAGATAAATAAAATAATCTATACAATAAATAATTTAATTACGGTACATGCGATTGATCTGAAATTTTGATACATAGTTTTTTTCATCGCCACCAAACTGCCTGCTAAATTTCAGTTTCCTAGCTTACGAGGAAGTGGGTTAAAAACCGATCCAAAGTTTTGGCGACAAGAAATCAAGCAAGCAAGCAACCAGACACCACGAGTTAATATAAAGGATTTAAAAAAGAGAAAACAATTCTTTAAAAAATGAAATAGAGTTTTTAAAAAACCCGTAAAAAAACAAGTTTTTGACTATGAATCCTTTATGTACGAGACATAACTAAAAGAATGTTTATTATAATAAGCAGCGCACGATAGTTCAAAAATCCAAAGTTTTAGTTATGTATCATAAAATATGTTTGATACTAGTGTATTACCCGTCAAAAATAACGGACGTTTTCAAAATGGATAAATTTCAGTTGTTGTAACTTTCCCTTTTGCCTGAAAGCCGCATAGTAAGTAATCAGAAAATGTGGAGACTAAGAGATAAATATTAAATATCATAGTAAATAATGAGAAAATGTAGAGACTAAGTGATTAATATTAAATATCATAGTAAGTAATCAGAAAATGTGGAGACTAAGTGATTAATATTAAATATCATTTCCATATTGAACAATTTTATGTGTTTGAAAATAGCGTTTTTTCTTTTTTATTTATTTATTTTATTTTTTTTTAATTCCAAGGAATGTTTTTTTAGCGGTGCTCTTTCTAAAATATAGCGTTAGGAACGGACATAGCAGAGTATAAATTTTGATTATATTTACGAATATATGTGTTATGAGAAAACCTCCACGCTTAGGCTTCGCATTATATAAGTTTGCATGAATAATAATGATGTAATCAGGATAATAGTAAATGCATAGTGAATTACACACTGCATACGGTGATACTACAGCAAAGAAGTTTGAAGTTCAAAGTATTAACAAATATTGGTGAGGAGTCAGCCGGACGTTAACTTGCGGCATTGAATAGTGCGCACCAATAATACAGCACAGTGCGTTAAAAATAAAGTATGTGACTGTTATGTGATCCACATAAAGCACAACTGTGATTTGAAGCAGTTTAAGCTTCAATGATGATTCTTACTTGTCAGTTTATTCGCCCATTTGTCCATACATTATTACCACAACATTACCAAAACATGTAAAACATTAAATGCAATTTTTACACATGTTAATAACAAAGAAATATTCATTTTGCATGAAACGTAGTAAGGGGCCGTCCATAAATGACGTCACGCACCTAGGGGGGGGAGGGGGGTCACACTTTTGTGACGTTGCGTGACGAGGGGGAGGGAGGGGGGTTGAAGAAATGTGACGTCACATCAAAAGGGTAACTTTAAATAAAACATCCACTGAAATATTTGGTCGCTTACAATTTATTTAATGACTTTTTTTTCTTTTTTCTAAAAAAAAATCAGTGCTTCTCAATGTGCTGGTCGGTAGGCCATCAGACGCTGGTTGGCGTATGCTATCAAGACACGAAAATTAAATCTAATTATAATCCTTAAGTTTGAGAATCCACAAGATAACATATGAAATTGTTACACTGCGTCGTTTGATGTTGACATCAAAGCATTTGTGATCTAACCGCAGCTCCGTTTGGTTCTCTCATGCCCCGTTACCACAAAATATACAATTTTATGTATGCGTTACCCACCCCCCCCCAGACTCTAGGTCCTGCTCATGTGACTCGGGGATTTGGGGGAGCGTCTTTAGCACCGAAAATGCTACTGGTGAGTTTTACAAGCATGACAAGTGTCTAAAAATGATTTGAATAGGATTATGTGTAGATATTTTAAGTCAAAACGACACGGAATATCCTTTTTCTTTAAAAGGGGAGGGGGGGAGGGAATCTATTTGATAGAATTAAAAACGTTTTAAGTTTGATATAATTGTTCGATGGTTTTTGATAAAACGCCCCTGGCCATTCTAGTCTTCTAGATCAGTGCTTCTCAAAGTGGTGGTCCGCGGACCGATGCCAACCGCTGCCGGTCCGCAGATGTTCTCAAAAATAGGACAGAAAAAAATGTCAGTGCAGGGAAAATAGTGCACAGGTCCCTGGTACAATGGAAAAAATTCCTGCTGGTCCGCAATACTAAAAAGTATGAGAAGCACTGTTCTAGATATAATGATAAATGAGCCCATTTAAAATTAGTCAAGTATTCATTAACTTTATTGAATGCATCAAATTCTTGACATTGCAATTCGAGAGGAGAACAAAACAACTTTTCTTCTTAGCTCAGTTTTTAAGGCATTAATTTTAAATATCACAGAAATGATGCGTGATAAAGACAAGTCATGTGGATTAAGATTATTGTCACTCGTGTCAATATAAATGAAAGTATGGTAGATTTAGGTGTCTTCATATAGTGCGTAGGTAAGAAATCTACATAGTTGTCAAATTTTTAAAAAAATGCATTTTCTGGAAGGAACCTGTTTAATAATGGGCATATGTTCCAAGCGTACACGTACACATGACGTATTTTAATATATCTAGCGGATTGTAGTGGATGTTATATGTCCCAAATGAGTCTGCATTACCCCCAAGAATTCCCTTTTTGACCCCAGTTCAGGTTATTTACCTCTGTTCGCCGACCTCTGTCTTACGGGATGCCCGTCAGTCAATTGAGGGATTTTAAAAAAATACATTTTAAAAATGTTATTTTTAAATAATTTTTTTCTAAACAAAGACGTTAACCGTGATGATCAATAGTCAATGTTTAATTTGTATTCATTAAAATAAAATATAAGCTAAGGATGTTAACACAGTTCGTTTTCTGAAGGCCGGTTAAACGCTTTTTAAAAATGATTCACGCGGGTTACGATATTACAATTTAGATCTTCACTAAATAAATAATAAATACTTAAATGACAATAAAAGTGATTGGAAATATACTTATTTTCAAATCTAATATATAAAGCTCAAATGTTTGTATGTTTGTATGTTTGTATGTTTGTATGTTTGTATGTTTGTATGTTTCACTTTTCGACTTTCTGTTAGACAATCACGGAAAAACCAAATGACGGACGGGGACCAAATTTGGCAGGACGGTTCCTTTTACCCAGAAGGTGGTTTTAAGTTAGTTTTTGTAATTGTCCCTTTTGCCCGAATGCCGTAAATTAAATAATCAGAAAATGCAGAGACAAAGAATAAAAAATGTAACCTCATTTCTCTATTGAACAAATTTACGCGGACGTTCAAATGCCGTTCAAAGCGAGTTACTTTTGGTGACGTTTTTTTCCCCAATGTCAATACTTTATTTTCAGCCGTGCGCATTTGAAAAAATATTATAATGTCTAATTACGGTGCGCACATTTTCGTGTACGCTTCATAATTTGAGCTGTGTAGTACAAAGAATTGTCATTTTCTTTACTGTCACTTTCTATATATTAGATAGACACGTAAACGTATTTAATTACAACTGCCACAAGATGCATTAGATTTAATTGTTTACAGGTTTAAATTTAATTGCGAATTTGTTTTAATTATTTTCTGTTCCATAACTCGACATTTAATGAAAAACCTATTTATGTAATAATTTTGTCAGTATTTTTTTCAAGGCTTCATTTTTAGCGGTGCACGTTTTAAAATCTTTTATCGCCTGATTACTGTGCGCACATTTTCGTGTACGCATCTTAAATTTAGCTGTGTCCTATTAATATAACATTTATATTTTGTTTGTCTTTTACATAAGCTGTCGTCTTTTACATAACCTATACACTTATACTATTTAAACTTAGGCTACCGGACTTATTAACATAAGTAGATTAAACTAAATAAAATGATCCTGAAAACGCTTAATTATTTTGTATTGCGAATTGAATATGCTATGTTCATTCCTTTGATGATGGATTTAAAATCGATTATTGTGATGGTTTCACATGCATTTTTAACATAAAATTGATTTGTTTTGTTTGTTTTTTTAAAATTAGGAATTTCTTTATTTATCTTTATTATCTTTATCTTATAGACGCTGTTGCAAATATTGTATTAATTACAAATGTGTTACATTGCAGTGTCGTAAATATATAAGAGCTTTTTTCAGAGATCTTTTGGAAAAATGTCAACAAAGCAGTGGCCTTTTTTTAATGGATACAAACAAACAAACATAAAAATATCAACTGAGCTTTATATATTACATATGCGTTTAAATTATTTTATTTCAATTATTTTCACGATGCATTGTATTAATATTTTACATGCAATGAATAAAATTGGGATTTTTAAAAATTTAATTCATAACTCGACATTTAATTAAAAACCATAGATGTAGCGAGTTTATTTTATGTTGAAAGTGATGGCCTATGTCAAATAAACGTACACTTTAAAACTGTTTACTTAAGCTTTATATAAACTATACATTATAAACTTTCGCTACCGAACGTATTAACAAAAGTTGACTAAATTTAATGAAGTGACCCTGAAAACGCTTAATTAATATGAATTGCGAATTGAATATGTTTTTATGTTCATTACTTTGTATTCAGAATAGCATAGGCCATTTCTAAAATTTCCTTTTAATCATTTTTAAGATGCACTTATGAACAGACGGTTGAATCTTTTTTTTAAAAATGTATTTTATTTTTCAGATATAAAATCTGGTGTGTGTGTGTGCATTGAATATAATTTACAAAATATGATGCTTATCCGAAATAGGGAACACAAAAAAAAGATTCCTTTTTGAAATTATACACATTGCTTATAAACCGTAAATATAAATCGTAAAATATAGAGACATAAAAATGTTAAATATTATTTCCCTGTTTAGACAATTATGAATACATCAAAATGAAGAGTTATTTTGGTCCAGTAAATCTACTTTATAACAAGACTTTATTTTATGCGGCCAGCTTTCTATATGTCTAAATATGGTGTGCACATTTTTTTATATCATTTTAATACGACCGTTTTTTAAAAAAAAATAGTATTTTAGAAAGTACATTTATAATTTTGTTTATTTGTGCTATGAGTCAATTAGCTTTTGCCTTTTAAAGGGATAGTGCCACATGTTCTTTATCTCATAGACGTGGTTACAATTGTTATATAACTTACTATTGTGATACGATGCAGTTTCATAATTATACATTAAATTTTTGAGTGACGAGGGTGGTAGAGCTCTTTCGGAAAACCTATAAGTTATGTTAATTTTGTACAAGTGGGAATGAAATTGTAAATTTTTAAAACTTTATATATTGCCCAGAATGGGCCCTGGGACCCTAAATGTCGTTTTTATCTTATATGAGCTATATAAAAAATAGTTTCTACGTTAGCTACTTAGTAAATGAATAGATCATCACCGAACTTTGCATACAAAAACTTGGTAGCCTATATTAAAATCCTATAGACAGTGAACTTCTAATGCCAATATCTTCGGGGCCGGGGCCCCAAATATCTTTTTTCGTATATTTTTAAAATATTTTTCCTATTTACTTTTTAAAGAGCTATAGAAATATAGCCACAATAAAAATGAACTAAAATGAACAGGTTTTTGAAATTGACCTCTTGCACCGAATGGGCCAGGGCCCCTTAATGCTATTTTCCCCCTATTGTAGGTATATAAAAAGTAGTTTAAGAGTTAGATATTGACAAAAAAACTGGATTTTGACAAAACTTAGAATATAAAAACTTAAGAGCCCATATTACTATAGGGCACTGAACTCTTAATTTCCATTCCTTCGAAAAAGTCTTTTTTACTGAACTTTAATCATTGTATTCCCTATTCAATTTTACACGATATTGAAGAATATTTATTAAGTACAATAGATAAAAACAACATTAAGGGCCCCAGGGCCCATTCTGGGCAAAGATATAAAGTTCAAAACACCTGCTAATTTCAATTCGTATAATAATGGATACATGTGTCATTATTTGTCAAGATTGGTAATGACTGAATAGTGAATAAAATCTTAAACGTTTAAGAAATGAGTACAATGGCAATAAAAAAAACTATAATATCACTCATTTTGGGGCCGGGGCCCTTAATATCGTTTCTTCTTTTGTACGCTATTTAATGATTAATTTATTTATCCGGTTGCTATGAAACTTGGATTTTTTTTTCAAACTTCCACGAAGATTTCTTCAGGATTATTTTTAAACATACCACTCATTGTTTTCTTTAAATTTATTCCTTTTTACTTTGATCGTTGCAACGCACGACGGGTCTACTAGTAGTAAATAAAGTTGTTGTTTTTTTGTTTGGTTTTTTTTTAGTTTCTTTGTTATTAATTTTTTTTTGTTATTTTTATTTTTGGGGAGGGGGTCAAAGATTTGTGACGTATTTTTAGAGGGGGGGGGTCTAAGTTTTTGTGACGTCGCGTGACGAGGGGGGGGAGGGGGTCAAAAATCGGCAAAAATCGCGTGACGTCATTTATGGACGGCCCCTAAGCAAAGATTGTCACAGGATGACAGAAAAGATTAAATTATCAACTGTTAATCATATTTACAATTTAATATAAAGGTGTTAGTAATTCACATAAACGTTTTTATTATTGTCAAGTCAGCACCTTTTCAAGATATAGTATGACTTGTCAGTTTATGCGCCCATTGGGCCATACATTACTACCTTTACATTATCAAAAACATGTAAATAAAACATTGTAACTATTTAGAAATATGAATAACAACGAACTATTTATTATGCATGAAACCTTTGAAATAAAGTTAATCACTGGATAAAAGAAAATATTAAAGTATCTTCAGGTAATCGTATATAACATTTAATATACATGTTGAAGGAATTCTAATAAACGTTTTCATTAATGTCAAGTCAGCACCCCTTCCAGTTCTTAATTAAAAGCAGATATTTTTTTATTCGAAATTGGTCTAAGACGCATTAAAATATTACATGTAAATAACAATAAAAAAACTATTGTGGGCAGGAGTCCGATTTTTAAATTATTTTTTTTTAAGCATACAAATATGCAATCTCAAAGTGTATAAAAGAAAAAAAAACGCTAAACTGAAGCATAAGTTGGCAAATTTCATTTGCAGTAATAAATAATGGCTTTGTAGTTCAAAACGCATCGAAACTTGACAACCGAACGACAACCAATTGTAAATTTCATAAACCGAAAAACGAATGTTATACATTGATAAAGAAAATTAAATTTATAATTACGTAAACAATATTTACATATACACATACACAAAAATGGACATTTCATACAAAAAAAAATAATATTAATCACATCAAATAAAACATGGCTCTTTTAACTTCGTTCCCTTCAGACTTTAATAAAAGCTCAAAAAATGACGTCACGTCTCCATATTTTATAGCCTGAAACACATTTGGTTAATTTCGAAAGCAACAAATTTACATCTATATATATATTTTATCGGGAGTTATCTCGCATAGCGTCACGGACAGACGTGACATTGCAAATTATATATTTTTATAATGCGCACCGATTGGGATATATTTTTTAAAATGATCGTCCATAAAATTGGCACCGAATGGCGCAACAGGAAAGTATTGAAAAGATCGTTCAATATAATAAGCCCCATGACACTCTGTCTAAAAAAATTAACATGATACAATATCAAGTTTTTACACCAGTGACTCTAAAACAGGGGACATGACTATTTTGGTCCAATATCAAGTTGTTACACCAGTGAGTCTAAAACAGGGGACATGTTTATTTTGGTCCAATATCAAGTTGTTACACCAGTGAGTCTAAAACATGTGACATGTTTATTTTGGCCAATAAAAACACACATTTTACTTTTTATACCCTTTGATATGGGTTTACATAATGTTCAAACACATATGAACATATTGAAACAATAATAACACTAAAATTGATATTTTAATTGTTTATATGAATGTAATTGTGAATGCGTTTTATGTTGGCGACATTTTCTTGTCAAAAAAACCTCATTTTTAAATATTCAATAAAAAACACACATATGCCTGAATTTGAAATATCATACATTTTAAGAAAAAAAAATGAATGCTCTTTAAAACTAATGCCACTCAAAAAATATGTGCCCCACTTCAACAATTATCAAATTTTATATGCGTGGGACATGCATATGACATTTTTGAGAAAAATGTCAATATAAAGTATTGAGTCGAAAACGGTTGTTTGTTATGGGGGTGAGTTTGAAACCACGAAGCAGCGTAAGTTGAAACCGGGTGACCAGTGGACTCCCATGATAACTTGTCAGTTTCTGGTAAGCCATCAGTAGACCTGACAAAAAATTACAATAATGATCAAATACACAATAGTGCTTTAAAGCGCGAACTTTCTTTGTATAAATATATATATATATCATATTGTTGTAAACACGCAGTTTTTAAAATTTTTAAATAATGTATATTATATATGTTAATCATCAAAGTTTTGACTTTAATTTTAAAAATTATCATTAAATTGTATATTCAATACAAAAGAGTGACAAATAACTTTTAATACTTATTTTTGCTACAATAAAAAAAATATTTAAAAAATTAAAGTAACACTCTTTATACGATAACTTGATTTTTGACGATGCAGTAGTTAACTGGCTTTGACTATTGTTAAAAAATGATGTTTATCAACATTTACCTGACACACACACACGCACGCACTCACAAACAAGCAAAAAGTGATGGATGAGGTTACATCAGTAATAACATTCTTTGGAGAATTCGTTCCCACCTTGCACACCTTATTATAAAGATACCTGGTCACTTTCCTATCACATACACATACACACGCTCAGAGACTCAGTGAAACAAACTGTAAAAAGTTAATTACAACAAAAATTGGGAGCGTTGGTAGTTGATTTGAAGAACATTCGTTATACAATAATGTCAGATTCGTTATGAAGTCTTCCGGGGAGAGAGAGAGAGAGAAAGAGGGAAAGATAGAAAGAGAGAGCGAAACAGAGAGAGATTGAGATAGAGAAAGAAACAGAGAGTGAGACAAGGAGAAAGAGAGAGACAAAGAGTAAAAGAGAGAGGTATAGTGAGAGGAAGAGGGAGCCATAAAAGAAGACAGAGAGAAAGTGTCGTTGAGAGAAAGAGAGATAAATGGGGAGAGAGGGAGAGAGAGACAGAAAGAGAGACATAACGACAGAGAAAGTAAGAAAGAAAGAAAGAGGAGGAGGCAGAGAGAGAGAGAGAGGGGGGCAGAGAGAGAAAAAAAAGAGTGTCAGAGGAAGATAGAGCCAGAAAGAGACAGAGAGAACATGAGAGACGGTGAAAAAGGAAGAGAAAAACAGAGATAGAGAGAGACAGGGATAGAGGGACAAAGATAGAGTAATCGAATGAAAGAGATAGAAACAGAGAGAGAGAGAGAGAGAGAGATGGTAATGGTTAATTCGTGGGACATCCGGTCGCTAGCCGACTAAAAGAAAGGATTTCACGGGTTGGGGGGGGGCGCTTCAAACCCCCAGGAAGAGTTATTGTTTTCAAAAAAAAATATCAGGAAATAAAGACAGGTAAAATTTACTCGCTCACACTAACAATACACACGCTTTGCTGTGTTGTTTTGTGTGTTGGTCTCTGAGTGAGGGCGTGGGGTGTCAATAGATTCACTTGTTGATTTCATTTCAATTTCATTCCATATGTGAACTGATTCCTGGGACTAAGTAATGTTGGCCTTGAACCTGCACTTGGTTTCTCACCAGCACATGACACACGGGTGATATTTCTCACCAGCACATGACACACGGGTGATATTTCTCACCAGCACATGGCACACGGGTGATGTTTCTCACCAGCACAAGACACACTGATGATATTTCTCACCAGCACATGACACACAGGTGATATTTCTCACCAGCACCTGACACACGGAAGTTGTTTCTCACCAGCACATGACACACGGGTGATATTTCTCACCAGCATATGACACATGGGTTTTGTCTCTCACCAGCACATGACACACAGGTGTTGTTTCTCACCAGCACATGACACACGGGTGATGTGCGATTTCCAGCAATCCTTCTTCGACAATTTTGATAAATTGGGTGGGTTTAGGCAAACAGCTGTGAGTGAATGAAAAGAATGAACTCTGGAGAGACCCGCGACGTGGCATACGCCGCAGACTTGCTCATCATAGACAGTACAAAGAACTGTTGGGGGGGGGGCTGAGAGTACAGACACAAAAAGCAGCACTAAGTAAATAAAAAAATAGCGAGTAAACGTAAAGACATGCACACTGAGGTTGTTGTCACTCACCTTCCATTTATTAACCGACGTTCGCTCACGTTGTTTTGATTTCTTCGTGCTGTAGTTTGTGTCTGTTCTTTCTCCACTTTCATTGCACTCTCCATGAGCAAGTCTGAGGCGTATGCTACGCCGCGGGGCGTCTAGTTTACAAAATATTTCTGTTGATCTGCTGTTGACAGCATGGAACATACTTACAAATGGTTAAAATCTAACAGAAATTGCGGATTTTAAACAGAAATAGCAATAATAATTGCAAAAATATTGCCACAAACTTTGAAGTTAAAATCCTTTTCAATGAGACGAGAGTGCGAAAAAGAAAAAAAAATTACTTATGAATGAGAAGATGAAGGATTTGTAGATGCACAGTAAAAATGATTCTTTTAAACAGATTGTTTATGTGGCAATCATGTCGATGGACAGTCGCTTTGAACAACAACGATGGGATCATAACTCGTTGGGATTTATTTATTAATCTAATCAATTTAAAAAATAATAATAAAAAGGATCTACTGAATGGCAGTAAGAATCTGGAGAAAAGGCTCAAAGCCTGCGAAAATAAGGATCTTGATGGTTTCATGCTTGCTGAAGAGTTGCAATTATTGAGTTCCATAATTCACGCAGTCACCTACAAGTATCCTGTTTTTTTTTATAAATTAATTTTTTTAATTCTATTTTTTTTACTTTTTTATTTCTTTATTTTGCAGTTTCTTTCAGTAAACAAGCGTTATAGCGACTTTCATAACACAAATAATGCACTTCGAATACTTCTGACTGTTACTGTCACAGTGGCTTCCGAAGAAAGAGGCCTTTCAAAACTAAAATTTTTTTAAAAACTATGTGCAATCAACAATGATTCAAGATCGGCTCAGTAACCTGTAACTTAACTATTTTGTAAATTGAGAATGATGTTGCTAAGGAAGAAAGACAATAAGGAAATTATTTCAGATTCTTTTGCAGCCACCTCAGCTCGCAAGATTTGCGTGTAAGTTGTAAAAACTAGGTGGAAGAAGAAGAACACAAACCAAAAGTACGTTAGTGTATATAGTTTATAGTGTTAAGTTGTGTAACTGTCTATTAGCACACCTAAATGAAACATTTATTTATTTAGATCTTTTTTTTAGTTTTAGGATCTTTAATTAAATTTAAAAAAACTGTGATTATTGATCTGTCAAGTGTCAATGCTGTTATGGAGTAAAAATTGAAATAATTTACTATTTTATTTCCCATTATTTTAATATATATAAAATGCAAATTTCCTCATCTGCTGCATTGGCCACGGGGCCCCGCTCATCGTTGCTGCCTTGGACCCCGCATACTCTAGGGCCGGCCCTGCCTGTGTCTAATATTTCATTTTTATCGTAGGTCATTGAGTAACTAGCCTTAAAATAACTTTTTGCTTATCTTAACGACCACACTCTTCTAAGTCCAAATCAGTCGGCTTACAGACCTTCTCACAGCACAAAAACCAGCCAGTTGAAGGTCACAAATGACTTCCTACTCGCACTGGACAGTGGGTAAATATCTATATTGGTCCTCTTAGATCTTACTGCAGCCTTTGACACCGTCGACCATCAAACACTGCTAAAAAACCTGCAAAATTATTTTGGAATTTCTGGCTTAGTCCTGGCTTGGTTTCAATCATACTTATCTAACAGATCACAGGTGGTATCAGTAGATGTTTGTATCTCTCACAAAGCTGACTTGGTTTATGGCAGTGTTTCTCAAATAGGGGGGGGGGCGAGGCTCCGTAAAGGGGAGCTCGCTAAGTTATACTTCAAAGCATGTAAACAGTTGCTAAAATAGTGTCAGCACATGACACACGGGTGATGTTTCTAAGCCAGCACATGAAACACGGGTGATGTTTCTCACCAGTACATGACACACGGGTGATGTTTCTCACCAGTACATGACATACGGGTGATGTTCCTCACCAGCACATGACACACGGGTGATGTTTCTCACCAGTACATGACACACGGTTGATGTTTATCACCAGTACATGACACATGGGTTATGGTTGTCACCAGCACATGACACACGGGTGATGTTTCTCACCAGCACATGACATACGGGTGATGTTTCTCACCAGCACATGACATACGGATGATGCGCGAACCCCAACAATCCTTCTTCACCTAGTATGGTACAATGGTAGGGACCTAGTACAGGTGGATTCTTGTGTCTTTGTCTTGACTCTTTTAGGTTTAAGTAACTGGGAGCTGGTACTTCTGAAATATAGAGAGCTACTGCCTGGTTCAATGCTGCCAGAGACATTTTTGGGAAAAACCTAGTCAACACGTCAAACAAAAAAAAACTATATCCGAAGGAAAGAAAACCTTGACAAACTAAAAATAAAAATATGACGTCACTGAGCCCCACCCCCCACCAAATTTTTTTTTATAAATCCGTTTTTCCTATTTGAAAATGAGCATGTTTAAAATCATGTTAATGTAATTTAAGTGTGTATTATGTGTGAGACTGCAGTCTAATGTCTAACAGGAACGTTAAAGGTGAAATCGATCTCGTTTTTCTTGTGTTCAATATAATACGCGACAGACTAACATAAACATTTACCCTATTTATTCACATATAAGCAGACTTTAGAACTATGAAATAAAATACTGAAATCAGGGTGTTTGCTTATATGCAAATAAAACAAAAAGAACACAAGGACTGACACTAAAATGTATAATTTTTTTCTAAATATCTACTTTGTTAATCATCAGTTGTGAACAACTTATGAGCGGAGGTTCAGATATAGATCTAATTATTGAAAATAATGTGGAAAGAACAGAATACGTTTTTGTGTCATTCCAAAAGGTAAATAAAACAACCCCGTAAAAACAAAGTTTTTGACTATAAAACCCTTATATATAAGACATAACTAAAAGTATTGATTATGTTCAAAGGTGACAAACATTTACAGACTGAAACCGAAATTATCTCCCTTGGCTTTAAAACTAGGTCAACTCTAGCAGACGACGACTAAACATTCTAAATAGTGATTTATATAGTATAGATAAACTAAAAATGCATTAATTTAATTACGGTAGGTTCGATCGATCTGAAATTTTGATACAATGCATTAGTAGGTGAGACGGGTCCGTGTGCCAAATTTCAGCTCGATGGGTTTACTGGAAGTGGGTCACTTTCGACTTTTGTTTTTCAGCGGGTGGACGGGCGTCGCGGGAAGAACGACGGGCGTCGCGGACGAATGAGAATGCGGTGAATTTAATATAAGTGATTTTAAAAATACTGGTATGTAACAGTAAAGGAAGCATTTTACATCTTTAAAATTCACACATTTCTATGATTCAAAAAATATGGAGTAAATTTAGACAATGGTATGCTCTGCTTTTATGGCTTTTTTGGCAAGATCTGGCCATTTTACAGCAGTTGTAGGGGGTTGGCTTATATGTGAGTAAATGGTACATATAGGGAAAATTTGATAAAAGTATGTTCAATATAATACGCACGGCATGTTCAATGTAATACTCACTGTGCGACAGACTACCTTACATATTTACTAATTACATAGAGATACATGATTTAAATACAGTAAATGCGACCGATGTAAAATTTTGAAACATCCTTTTTATCGTCGCCACGAGTCTGTTTGCGAAATTTCAGCTCGATATGATACGGGGAAGTGGGTTAAAATAGATCCAATTTTTTGCGGCAAGCAATCAAGCAGACGCTACGAGTTAATATAAATGATATAATAAGCCGTAGATGGCAACAGTATCTTCAGCCCATCTGGCATGTTAAATTATATCTATAGCTCTATCCCACTGAATTCGAAAAGTTGCGCTACTGTGGTGTAATGTCAGAAGAAATCTGGTACAAGATAAAAAGCCCTAATGAGCCAAAATATTCATTTTTTAAAGACTTTATGACAAACTTAACTGCACTACCATTTTCTTCTGCTATAAAAGAATATTCTCTCAAGTAAACAATGTATAGACCAGGGGTCTCCAAACTTTTCTGTCGGAGGGCCGCATTCACTGTCAAACATCAGTTTGGTGGCCGACTACACATTAGAGCTTTAAATAAGAAAGTATCAAAACATAGATATTGATTTTAATTATATCTTTAATATTATTATATTTATAATAATAATGTTATTTAATATTGTATTTAATATTATTTAATAATACATTGATACACTGCACATGAACAATTGTATTAGTGGGAATGGTGAAATTGTTTCCTGGATGCAAAAAAAAGTAGATATTTCTGGCTTTAGATTTGATGTCCCTACTAACACCAACATTGACCTGAGATTATCATCAGACAAGTTAGTTCTCAAATGTTCACATCTCTAACAGGTTTGGCCACATAGCTACAATTTTTAACCCTAGGCCAGCAAAATATATCAATCATTATCCATGCAATCAAAGAATGTAAATTATAATATTAAAAAATGGAAAGAAAAACAAAAATATAACATATATGTACACTAGTGTAATAACTATTAACTATTAATAACTATTAGTGTTAGTTGCTGGTTATTACATTTGTTATTTGCTAAGCTATTTATCAGATGCATCTATTAGTTAAAATCTTCTGTAAAACAGAGATAATATGCCATTTTAAGAAAGAAAAATGTTTGGTACCACGGACACGAAGGAGTTCAATTCGATTTAGAATTTCAAATGACTTATCATGTTTATATGTACTAAGTTTGGTCTTTTTTAATGGCCTATGTTATTCCGACTACAAAAGAATGAACATAACTTGTTCAATTCGCAATACATATTAATTAAGCGTTTTCAGGATCACTTTATTTAGTTTAATCTACTTATGTTAATAAGTCCGGTAGCCAACGTTGAGTAAACGAAAATGTGCGCATCACAATCTGACCATAATAGATTTTTCAAAGCGGACCGCTCAAAATAAAGTATTGGAAAAAAAATACTGCACCAACAATAACTCGTTTTGAACGTCCGCGTTAAGTTGTTCAATAAGGAAATGAAGTTTACTTTTTCACTCTTTGTCTATAATTAATTTTTATTTTTTATTATACGGCTTTTAGGAAAAACGGGAAAATTACAAAAACTATACTCAAAACATCTTCTGGTTCTCTCAATGCAGATAGGAGAAAATGGTGAGGCTCTTAAATTCTTATAAAATTGAATATTTTTGCTCATTTCAGCTTTTGTACCAGAAGTTTTCAGACAGATGTTATATGAAAAATGTCAACAAAATGACGTCACGAGCCTAGGGGGCGAGAGGGGTCACATATTTGTGGCAATGTATGTCGAGGGGGGGGGGTGCTTTTAAGAACTGCGACGTCATACTGGAAGAGGTCTAGCTCTTGATTACGTGTGACGAGGGGGGGTGAATACATTGAAAAATCTTGCGAACTTGCGTGACATCATTTATGGACGGCTCATAAGAAAAAGAAACAAATAAATTCAAAATATTACATTCATGGAAAAGAACTGACCCAAACTAAAGATGCAAAATACTAAGGAGTCTTAATAAATGAGAAACTATCATGGAATCCCCATGTCAATGAAGTTATTAAAAAAAAACATTAGGCTTTATAAAAAGAAACTTTAACAAATGTAATAGAGATTTAAAACTAAAATGCTACCTCACTTTGGTGAGACCTGTACTAGAATATGCATCTTCTGTATGGGACCCATCCACCAAAGAAAACATTGATAAACTAGAAAAAATTCAAAAAAGAGCTGCCAGATTCATTACTGGAGAATATTCAAAACTGACAAGAATAACACCATTAGTTAAATCATTAAACCTTGAAACACTAGAGGATAGAAGAACCAAGAGCAAAGTAGTAATCATACATAAAGCAATTAATTCTAATTTAGAAATACAACACAAAGATAACTTAATACAACCCTCATATAGACATAAGGATAAAAACACATTTCTTATTCCGTATGCAAGAACAAACACATACAAGTTTTCCTTCTTCCCGTCCGGAATTCCTGAAGAATCCAGGAAAACCAACACTTTATCAACATTTAAATCTCTAATAAAAGTGCATAACTAAACAAAAACCATAGATAATCGTAGGACGCAATAATTTTCTGTATCGAAGGAGCGTCTGTAAACAGATAAGGTAAGATAACGGCTGAAAAGTATTTAAATATTTAAAAAGAAGGTTGAACCAGGAGAAAAGGGTTGATAAATGTGTAAATGCCAATGTTTTTATGTATGGTTATATTCACTAAATAAATAGACTATGATACTAATATACAGATTTGAAAGAAAAGCTTCAGGTCATCCTTTTTCCTATAGACTGCTATTTGCAGTATTATTATAAACTTTATCAGATGTCAAGTCATCAAGTATTCTTGGTGACATGAGAAAGTCATTACTACATTTATTTGTAAACAAAAGCTCAGCCCTTAGTCTAACAATGGCGTCTAAAAGTGTGAGTTGCATTCTATATCTGGCTTTTTCTTAATAGCCTCTTCGTTAAACTTTTTAAAAACTGTTTAACATACACATAAGCTATTCAAAAATAGAAAATAATTAATAAGGTTAATTATTTATTGGCGAAATTTTAATTATTTATTTTGTGATAAAGATTATTTGTATATATATATATATATATTTAAGAAAAAGGCCCCCAAAAATTTGGAGGCCAAACACTCTTAAAAAAAGGCAAAATTTTGAGAATTTGGCCTTAAAAAGGCAAACTTTGCAAACCTGCATCAGTAATGTGGTTCCATTTTAAATTAAACTTGAATATGTATGCCATCGCTAGACCTGTCAAAAAAAGATACAATACGGATAGAGTACAATGCAGCAACAGGCAATTTTCGCTAAATATAAAAATCTTAAATTGTTACAAAAACATTGTTTTAAACATTTGTGAATTAGATTTGATATATATGTAATTAATTGTTATTTTGGCCTGAATGTAAAATTTATAATTAAAATGTATGTTTGATACAAAGTGAGTATAACGACATATTAAAATGTATACTTTTGACACTAAAACCCATATTTACAGCTGTGACTGCTGTTAAAACAAAAGATTATCAACACCTACCTCACACACATTCACACACAATGACATACATACACACACACACCCACACACACATATACTCACACAAACACGCAGACAAGCGCGCACACACACACATGCAAACAGTGATGAGGTTACTTCAGTAATAACCTTTTTTTTTAATTTTAACCCCCTGAACACCTTATTTTAGAAATACCTGGTCACATTCCGATGAACTAAAAAATACACACATTCAGACGTTCAGTGACACAAACTTTAAAAAGTTTGTTAGAAAAACAAGGTAAGGGGCGGGGATAGGTGATTTGAAGAAAAAATATATCATTATAAAGTCATCCGGAGAGAGAAAAAGAGAGAGAGAGAGACAGGGAGAGAGATAGGGAGAGAGAAAACAGAGAAAATGAGATGAAAAGAGAGAGATGTACAGAAAGAGACACAGAGAGATAAATATTTATTGAGCGAGGCATAGGGATCGAGAGACGAAAACAGAGATAAAGTGAGACAGACAGCGAGTGAGAAAGAGAGATAAAGAAAGAGAGACAGTCAGACAGGGGGGAAATAACAAAGAGAGAGACTAACAAGGAGAAGGAGATAAGATAAGATAAGAAAAGGGCAGAAAGAGATAAAGAGACATTGAGAGAGAAAGAGAAAGGAAGAGGGACAGAGGAAGAGACCGAAAAAGAGAGAGATGTAGAGGCAATGAGAGAGGAAGAGAGAGATACAGAGAGAAAAGGAGCGATAGAGACATAGATTAAGAGAGAGCCAATGAAAGAGATAGAGACAGAGAGAGGTAGAGAGAGCAAGTGAAAGAGATAGAGACTGAGAGAGTTAAGAGAGAACGTAATGATTAAGGTATTAGTCCTGGGACACGCCAAAAGAAATGATAATGCTGTTGCGGAGGGGGGGGGGATAAGCTGACGGAGAGTTATTCTTTTTTTTTAAAAATCCTGAATTAAAGAAAAGTAAGAATTTACTCGCTTAAACAAAGGATAAACATGTTTTGTTGTGTTGTTTTGTGTGTTGGTCTCTGTGTGAGGTGCGTGGGGTGTCAATAGATTCACTTGTGTTGGTCTCTGTGTGAGGTGCGTGGGGTGTCGATAGATTCACTTGTGTTGGTCTCTGTGTGAGGTGCGTGGGGTGTCAATAGATTCACTTGTGTTGGTCTCTGTGTGAGGTGCGTGGGGTGTCAATAGATTCACTTGTGTTGGTCTCTGTGTGAGGTGCGTGGGGTGTCAATAGATTCACTTGTGTTGGTCTCTGTGTGAGGTGCGTGGGGTGTCAATAGATTCACTTGTGTTGGTCTCTGTGTGAGGTGCGTGGGGTGTCAATATATTCACTTGTGTTAGTCTCTGTGTGAGGTGCGTGGGGTGTCAATAGATTCACTTGTGTTCGTCTCTGTGTGAGGTTCGTGGGGTGTCAATAGATTCACTTGTGTTGGTCTCTGCGTGAGGTGCGTGGGGTGTCAATAGATTCACTTGTGTTTGTCTCTGTGTGAGGTGCGTGGGGTGTCAATAGATTCACTTGAGTTGGTCTCTGTGTGAGGTGCGTGGGGTGTCAATAGATCCATTTGTGTTGGTCTCGGTGTGGGGGTGTGTGGGGGGCGTGGCGTGTCAATAGATTCACATGTAAATTTCAGTTCAATTTCATTCTATATGTGAACAAACTCCTGGGACTAATTAAGGTGGGGGTGGTGGGTGAAGAGGGGCTTTGGAGCCTGCACTTCGTTTCTCACCAGCACATGACACACGGGTGATGTTTCTCTCCAACACATGACACACGGGTGATGTTTCTCTCCAGCACATGACACACGGGTGATGTTTCTCACCAGCACATGACACAAGTGATGTGCGATCCCCAGCAATCCTTCTTCGCCTAGTATGGTAGGAACGGCACGGGTTCAAAATAGCGACTGTCAAAACAGCGACCGTCATATTAGCGACTTCAAAATAGCGACTGTATCAAAAGAGCGACTGTCATAACAGCGACTTCAACGCATAGCTATTCTTGTCCAACCGTTAGCCTAACACAGTGGTTCCAATCTTTTTTGACAAATAGACCCATTTTCATTGTCTAAACTTACTTAAGGACCCTAGTGAAAAAACTACATAAATGCATAGTAACAAATAAACACTCCAAAAAATAGCAACATTTTTATGAAGTATTAATTGAAATTAAAAATTGTGTTTAAAATAAAATTTAAAACAATTAACTTATGCTATATATACACGCATTCATTCAAATACACATATCTGCTCAGTAAAATTAAAATTTGAATCATGGTTACCCGAGCAGCGTTTTTTTAACAATATTGACAGCCCCCTTGTCAAAACGTCCAGTGGTCGAACTGTCCGGGGTTACATAATGACATGTTACGAAGGCTAGACTAAGTTTTCGACCACGGACCCCGTGTTATGGAGAATGTAAATAAAGGGATTGGGGCTGAGAGAATGTAGGTACCTTTATAAAGGACTATCTGACCACATTGCCTTGGGGTGGGGGTGGAGTTGGATATGTTTGGAAGGACTTGCTACCTCAGAGGAGTGGAGCATTTAACACAATCATGAATTCGCCCTTAATGTTGATTGGTTTTCAGTGTGTATACTTTTTAGTGTTAAATTAAACGTTGAAAAAAAGCGTGTAATAACTATTTCATGCCGTTTTTAATTTTTTGTATAGATAATAATATTTAACTATATTATTTTTATTTATTTTTTTAAATTAGAAAAAAACAACAACAACAATTTTACGATGTAAAAACGAAAAGGGTCGAAACATCCGGGGATCAAAAAGTATTGTAGTCGAACTGTCTCTAGCTTAAAAAAGCAGCCACACGCAACCTCTGCCCCTACCACCGCAATCCCCCTCAATTAATTGACTGCATCTATGTTTGTTAATCTCTATCGAGCTTTCTGCAAAATATATTTGACTGAAGTAATAGCAGTTATAATTTTTTTTACAGAAATAAAAAACAAATGTGTCCCGAAAATGTGTATACACTCTTTACAACACCAATATTTATTTATACACACCCCCCAGTTGATTGTATTTATTTTTCTATTGTCCCTTCTGTACAAAAACCTACATGGCTTATCATGTCTTACTTTCTTGATTTTGTAAACCCCATTGTAGGCTAGGCACAGTAAGTTTTTCAAAAAGTGTTTCAAACATTATCACAAACAAAAGAGAAAAGTCGCTATTTTGATACAGTCGCTGTTATGATGCAGTCGCTATTATGACGGTCGCTGTTTTGACAGTCGCTGTTTTGATACAGTCGCTATTTTGAAGTCGCTATTATGACGGTCGCTGTTTTGACAGTCGCTATGCTGCCCGGATGCCGGTAGCTGCCCGGATGCCGGTAGGAACCTAGTACAGGTGGAATATTGTGTCATGACTGTTTTAGGTTTAAGTAACAACTAGCTGGTATTTGTGAAATATGGATGGCCACTATCTGGTCCCAATTTAAATTACATTTGGAGCCTAGTACCTTAATAAACACTTCTATCCGTTTATGGTAGGTGAAGTCCGGACCAGCGTAACTCGAGGACTCGCTGTGATAACTTCAGTTTAGTTATTGTAGACCATGAGTAGGCCTGACAAAAAATTTCAGTGATGGGATATCACCCGTCCTGGCTATAGTGGTAAGTTTTCTCTGCATATATGTCAGATTGTTTTAAATACGCTGTTTTTGACATTTTTGAATAATGTATATTATATATGTCAGTTATCAATATTTTGGCTTGTCTTACATAAGATATAATTAAGATGTATATTCAATACAAAGAAAAGACACAAAAATGTAACTAATATTTTTGAATAATGTATATTATATATGACAGTTATCAATATTCTAAGTGTGTTCCATATGATATAATTAAGATGTATATTCAATACAAAGAAAAGACACAAAAATGTAACTAATATTTTTGAATAATGTATATTATATATGACAGTTATCAATATTCTAAGTGTGTTCCATATGATATAATTAAGATGTATATTCCATACAAAGAAAAGACACAAAAATGTAACTGATATGTTTGAAACTAAAAAAACCAAACTCCCTTTATACAACAATTTTATATTTCAAGCAGTGGTTAACTGGCTGGCACTGTGCTTTAAACAAGTGAATAGAAATATCTACTGGACACATGCACACACACACACACGCACGCACACACACACACGCACACACACAAACACACACACACATGCACACACGCACACCCAAAGTGATGAGGTTACTTTAGTAATAATGTTTTTCGGAGAATTCGTCTACGCTGTACACCTTATTATAAAGATACATTGTCAATAACATATCACATACACACACTCAGACACCCTTTGACACAAACTGTATACCTTATTATAAAGATACATTGTCACTCTCCTATCACATACACATACACACACTCAGACACCCATTGACACAAACTGTACAAAGTTAGTTAGAAAATAAAAATATTAAAAAAACACTTTTTAAAAACTAGTATTATTTTAGCAATGCACTAAAAAGTAGAAGATAAAAATTTATAAAAATGTACTAATTAGTAGGAAATAAATTTAAAATGTGAAATTTACAGTCAGAAGAGACCTTTAGTTCAAAATTTATGAAGATGTAAAAGTTTAAAATTAGACAGGATCGTTAAATCCTAGGTGAAATCGATTATCTCGTTGTTCGCCATGACTATAAGACTAGGGTGCTCAGTTTAAACTTAGCGAATAGCTTTGCCTAACTTGATGAATATCTTTGCATAACTTAGAACTAATGGAAACATTAGAAACCACTACGTTTAAGAGGTTATGGGACACACACACACAAGCACAGAGCTGGTACTTCTGAAATATAGAGGGGCACTATCTGGTCCAGTGCTGCCATTGAAATTTTTTGGGAAAAACCTAGCCTACACGTCAAAACCACAAACAACCCAGATCCAAAAGAAAAAACCTAGACAAACTAAAAATAAATAAATATGACGTCATTATGACTTCCCCTAATTCCACATTAAAAAAAAATATTTAAAAAAAAAGTATAATTTCCTATTTGATAATGAGCATGTTTCAAATCATGTTAATGTAATTTAAGTGTGTATTTTGTGTGAGACTGAAGTCTAATATCGTAACACACGTGAAGCCATCTGAAAAGGTCATTAAATAAATAGTAAGTAATCAAATATTGAAGTGGAGTTTTCATTTCAATTTGCGCGTTTTTGATGTGACGACACAGTTCTTAAACACGGTTGTTGTAACACATGTCTGAAAAGTATGACACCCTCCCTCTTCTTATTTTTGTAAGGTATAATTTATTTATAATATTAATTGCACATAGTTATTATTTTTTGTATTTTGACATCCTTTATTTACTTTCTTATAGAAAAAACAAGATTATGGATATTTTTGAAATCTATACAAGTTCAAAACAAGCCCTAGATCAGTGGTTCCTAACCTTTAGGGGTCCATGCACCCCTTCAGATGCCCAAAAAAGTTCATGCACCCCCTCGTGAAACTTGCAGAAAATGCATAATAAACTATGTTTATTTTATGAACACAACAGTTTTGACCATAAGCAACAGGGAATTTAGTGAGAGAGCTGCTGCTTCTTATGATCAATCAGCGATTTAAATTTGGGGACTGTTTTGGACAACTGAAGGCACTCCTCAGTGCTTCTCTAGTTCTCAAATCAATAAAGATTTTAGCAAGGTCACTGTCATCACTGTTGTCCAAGTCACAGAGAAAAGGATTGCGAATCCAAAGATCTTTCCTAGTAATGTCTTAACAGAAATACCCATCAAAGGACCTTTGCAATGTTGAAAGGCGCTCTGAAATTTCCCATTTGGTGTTGTCAGGCAGTGATCACTCAGTGCTTCCTTCTGCGTCAGATATTACAACTTCATCCAAGAGTGGAAAGTTGGCCAAGTTGGACTTTTCTAGTCGTCGCTGGAATAGTGGCACTTTGTTAAGAAAGGCTTGCAATCTCTCAGCAGCACCCATTTCAGTCACAGCAGGTCCTTGGAGAGATGTGTTCAACTCATTGAAGATGTCAAGATGGTGAAGATGTCAGCCAGGTACGCCAAGTAATGAATGAAATTTGGACAGTCAAACTTGTCAGCAAGGTCACTCTCTTTTTCTTGCAAGAAAATGGCAAGCTCACCTCTCAGTTCTACTAATCGAGAAAGTATCCGTCCCCTGGACAACCAGCGTACCTCAGTGTGGTAGAGCAGAAATTCATTCTCAGAGCTCACCTCCTGACAGAACAGCTGGAAGAGACAGTGGTTCAAGGCATGTGAGCGGATACAATTTACAACTTGGACTGCAGTAGAGAGAACAGTAACTGACTTCAAGGTTGGAGGTAGAGTTTTGAATGCCAGGGCCTGACGATGAAGAATACAGTGTGTAGCGACAATGTCTGGAACTTCGCTCTTTACGAGTGCTGAAAATCCTGACTTATTACCGAGCATGGAAGGAGCACCACCTGTGCAAATTGAAGAAATTCTTGAAGTCCAGTTTAACTGGTTTTCAATGAAGAATGCCCTGACTAGCTGCAGCACATCATAAGTTTTGCTAGTAGCTAGGAGTGGCTTACAAAAGAGAAATTCTTCCTTCAGCAATCCACTGAGAACATATCTCAGAAACACAAGAATCTGACTGCATTGTGCTACATCAGTGGATTCATCCAGCTGCATGCTAAATGGAAAAGAACTGCTTCTCATCCCGCACAAGACGTATCCAGAATGTCTGCAGCCATGTCACTAATCGTGGAATGAATTGTGTCATTGGACAAAGGAACTTTTTCAACCTGCTTCCTCTGCTGATGAACACACATCAGTTCCACCATCTCCAGAGCACAAGGCTTCACCAAAGGTCTCCAATGGTGTGGGGCTTCATGTTCTTTGCAATAAGATATGCAAACTTGAATGATGCCTCCAGTGCAAATTTCTGTGACAAAGAAAATCCAAGCTTGGGCAAGTTACCTGAGGTCAAGAAGCGAGCTCTCTTCTGCTTGAAGACTTCAACACTGCCCTTGGAATTGGATGGATGGGCTTTCTCCAAGTGCTCTCGTAGTCTAACAGGCTTCATGTTGTCATTACACAGGATTTTTCCACAGAGGAAGCACTGAGGTTTTTGTGTTCTATCTCTCTCTTTTTTTAAATTAATTAACAATTTTGAAGGGGTGATGACAATCGGAAAGTCGTACCAGTCACAGGAAAATTTTTAACTGACGAAGTTGATGTTTTTAATGACCGGAATTGGATGCTTAACTCAAGATTTTAGGTTTCAATGCCGAATAATGGCTTACAATTAAGGTTTTTAAGACATTTGCAGCGTACAGAGCAATAAAAGTGAAGGAAAAAAATCCCAACGTTTACATCCGCTCAAAACAGTTAGAGGGTCACCGGGAGAGATATAGCTGACATATTTGATGACACAATTAAAATATTTTTAGAAAACTGTGACGTAAAACACGATATTCCGAGGAACACGTTGAGCGAACCGTTCATTTTGCGAAAGTTTTTCCGTCAAATTTCGACATGCGCAGAACGATACGCGAACGAGTAAAAATAAAGTTGTATATGGGCGCCCTTTATATGGGCATGCCTTGCGTATGGTTTACATTTCAGATTATCAGATTTTCTTTCTTTTTTCCCCCTTCTTTTTTTCTTCCTCTTTTTCTTTTTTTTCTCTGAATGGTTCATGCAGCCCCTGGAACTTGCTCATGCACCCCTTGGGGGTGCATGCAGCAATGGTTAGGAACCCTTGCCCTATATCTAGGTTGAACATCCTAGATCTGAAAACATTGATCTACTCCGATTTTAAATTAAATGTTGAGCATGTTTATTGTATGACATTGTTAGACCTGTCAAAAATGTGAAATTTTGAACTTTTAAAAATAATAATATGCAGCCAGTGCTGCCAGTGACAATTTTGGGAAAAACCTAGCTAACATGTCAAAAAAACCTAGATCCGAAGGAAAAAACCTAGACACGCTAAAAATAAACAAATAAATATGACGTCACAAAGCTTCTCCCCCCCCCCTAAAAAAACCCAAAAAACTGCATTCTAATATCGTAACTCTAACTCTCGCGGTGAAATTTAAAACGTCATTAAATTAATTTATTGTATGCAACCAGATATTTAAGTGGAGCCTTCATTTGTGCATTTTTTATGTGACGTCACAGTTCTTAAACACCTCCCTCCCTCTTGTCAGACATCTCACTTAAGTGTGACCCCTTCCCCCCACCCTTTTAGATGCGTGTCATCAGTTATGGACTGCCCCTAATGTATTAATTTGTATGTTGTACGTAACTATTTGTAAAATATACTTACATCTGCATTTATTCATCACTTATGTCATCTTCCTTATAAATCTTATTGGCAATCTTATCAGCATTCTTGGCATTATTCTTATTTTATCTATTACAGACGCTACTTTTAAAGAGATCATTATTGATTCCTACTTTTATCCCTGTTTTTGTCTAGTCATGCATTTTTATTTCAGTTTTAAATGTTGATAGAGTTTTAAATGTTGATAGAGTTTTAAATGTTTATAGAGTTTTGGTTTTCCTCGTTTAATCAGGTAACCCATTCCATCTGTGGGTTGTATTAAAACAACTATCGTTTATGTCTTTAATACCGAACAAACTATTCTCTCAACGCAGGCACAAGAAAATGGTAGAGCTGTTAAGTTTGTCATGAGGTCTAATAAAATTGAATACTTTGGCTCATTTAAGCTGTTTTAACTTGTACCAGATTTCTTTAGACAGATGGCACCACAGCAGCGCCATCTTTACAATTCAGTGGGATAGTATGATAGAGGTATAGATATATAATAATAATAATAATAATAAATTGATAATTTATATAGTGCTGTATCCAAGCAAGGAACCGGGCTCACAGCGCTTTTCATGGAGATAATAACATACATAGAATAATTAATTAACCATTCATATCATAATCAATATACATAATTACTGTTGTCTGTATGTATGAATGTATGGAATAGTGCAGTTAGGTGGCACTGCGATCGATTTTGTATAAAAATATTATATGACATCATTTTTTATATGTTAATTTTTTAATGTAAAAAATAGGATTTGAGGATTTATAATTATTATGAAACTAGACGCCCCGCGGCGTAGCATACGCCGTAGACTTGCACATGGTGAGTGCAAGGAATGTGGAGAAAATTCGGACAGAAACTACAGCACGAAGGAATCAAAACAACGCGAGTGAACGTCGGTTAATAAATTGGAGGCGGGTAACAACAACCTCAGTGTGCATGTCTTAACGTTTACTCGCTATTTTTTATTTACTTAGTGCTGCTTTTTGTGTCTGTACTCTCACCACCCCCCCCAACCGTTCTTTGCACTGTCTATGATGAGCAGGTCTCGCGGCCTATGCTACGCCGCGGGTCCCTCCAGAGTTCCTTCTTTTCATCCACTCACAGTCGTTTTCCCAAACCCACCCCATTTTGACAACTGTGTCTTTCAGGAAGTCTTCACCCGTCACTAAATCATTAGCGGCGTATGCTACTCCGCGGATCAGCTAGTAACAACACAAAAGACTGTGCGCTACAAATAAGCAACGTTAATCATTAAAATAAATTTTGTTTCATTAATTTTGTAAATACATTTTGAAAAGATGCGTCTTAAGTGCAGTCTTGAAGTCATAATTTAAAATGACAGAGCGGCTGAAAAAACTGTTGTCACCTGATGCTTAATTTTATTTTTGAAAAATTGAATTTATCTAGGATATTAATTGCACATATTTAGTAAATTGTGTACTTAAACATCGTTTATTTACTATTTAAACTCAAAACCTAGATTATGGCTATTTTTGAAAGAAAAAACATAGACAAAGTTGAAAATCCTAGCACTGCAGCACTGAACCACGAAGTAGCGTAAGTTTGGACCAGGATAACCAGTGGACACCCTTTGATAACTTCAGTCTGTTTATGGTAGGCCATCAGTAGACCTGACAAAAAATCAGCAATTTTAAAAATCCTTGTTGACATATGCGTTGAGATTTGCTCTCTCTGTACATATATATATATATCAGATTGTCTTAAACACGCAGTTTTTGAAATTTTTAAATAATGTATATTATATATAATAACCATCAATGTTTTTGGCTTAAATTTTATAAATTATCATAACGTTTATATTCAATGCAAAGGAAGCACAAATAATTTTTAATACTTATTTTTGAGACTAAAAAAACAATACTTTAAAAATTCAACCAACTTCCTTTACAGGATAACTTGATTTTTAATGATGCAGTAGTTATCTGGCTTTGAACATTGTTAAAACAAGATATTTATCAACATTTACCTGACACACACACACAAGAATGCACACACAAACAAGCAAAAAGATAGAGGAAGAAACAGAGAGCGATAGAGAGAGACAAAGAGAAAGAGAGAGAGACAACGAGTTAGAGGAAAAAAGAGAGGTATAGAGAAAGAGACACAGAGAGAGAATGATATAGAGAGAGAGAGACAGAGGGAGCCATAAACGAAAACAGAGAGAAAGTGTTGTTGAAAGAAAGAGAGAAAAATGTGAAAGAGAGGCAGAGAGATAAAGAAAGGGAGACATAACGACGGTGAAAGAAAAAAAGAAAGAGAAGGAGGCAGAGAGAGAGATAGAGAGAGAGAGAGAGAGAGAGAGAGAGAGAGAGAGAGAGAGAGGGCAGAGAGAGACAGAAAGAGAGAGAGAGAAAAAAGAGTGTCAGACGAAGAGAGAGACAGAAAGAGACAGAGAGAATTGGAGAGACAGTGAAAAAGGAAGAGAAAGACAGAGAAAGATAGACAGAGATAGAGATATCAATTGGAAGAGATAGAGACAGAGAGAGAGAGGGAAAGAGAGAGAGAGTGCGAGTGAGAGAGATAGTAATGGTTAATTCGTGGGACATCCGGTTGCTGGCCGACTAATATAAAGGATTGGGCGGGTTGCAAAAGGGGGGGGGGCGGGGTTCAAAGGCTGACGTAGAGTTATTGAACTTATTGTTTTAAAAGAAATATCTGGAAATAAAAAAATGTTGAATTTGCTCGCTTACTCAAAGGATACACATGTTTTGTTGTGTTGTTTCGTTTTGGTCTCTGAGTGAGGGCGTGGGGTGTCAAAAGATTCTCTTGATGATTACAGTTAGTTTCATTCCATATGTGGCCTAATTCCTGGGACTAAGTAGGTTGGGGGTGGGATAGGAAGGTGAATGGAGCCTGCACTTCATTTCTCACCAGCACATGACACACGGGTGATGTTTCTCACCAGCACATGACACACGGGTGATGTTTCTCACCAGCACATGACACACGGGTGATGTTTCTGACCAGCACATGACACACGGGTGATGTTTCTCACCAGCACATGACACACGGGTGATGTTTCTCACCAGCACATGACACACGGGTGATTTTTCTCACCAGCACATGACACACGGGTGATGTTTCTAAGCAGCACATGACACACGAGTGATGTTTCTCACCAGCACATGACACACGGGTGATGTTTCTCACCAGCACATGACACACGGGTGATGTTTCTCACCAGCACATGACACACGGGTGATGGTTCTCACCAGCACATGATACACGGGTGATGTTTCTCACCAGCACATGACACACGGATGATGTTTCTCACAAGCACATGACACACGGGTGATGTTTCTTACCAGCACATGACACACGGGTGATGTTTCTCACCAGCACATGACACACGGGTGATGTTTCTCACCAGCACATGACACAAGTGATGTGCTATCCCCAACAATCCTTCTTCACCTGTATGGTAAGAACCTAGTACAGGTGGAATATTGTGTCTTTTGTCTTGACTCTTTTAGGTTTAAGTAACATTGGAGCTGGTACTTCTGAAATATAGAGATCTACTATCTGGTTCAATGCTGCCAGTGACATTTCAGGGAAAAACCTAGCCAAAACATAAAAAAAATAGATCCCTGAAAAAAAAATTACGTCACTAAGGCACATTCCCCTACTCCCCCCTCCCCCAATAGAAAAAAAAGCCGTTGGTCCTATTTCAAAATGAGCATGTTTCAAATCATGTTAATGTAATTTAAGTGTGTATTTTTGTGTGAGACTGCAGTCTAATATCGTGACACACGTGAAGCCATTTTAAAAGTCATTTAATTAAGAAATCAAATATTGAACTGGAGCTTTCATTTAAAGATGCGTGTGTTTGATGTGACGACACAGTTTTTAAACACACCTTCCCCGTCTAACACATCTCACAAAAGTGTGACCCCCTCTCCGTTGTAACACATCTCACAAAAGTGTGACCCCCTCTCCGTTGTAACACATCTCACAAAAGTGTTACCCCCTCTCCGTTGTAACCCATCTCACAAAAGTGTAACCCCCTCCCCGTTGTAACACATCTCACAAAAGTGTGACCCCCTCCCCGTTGTAACACAGCTCACAAAAAGTTTGACCCCCTCTCCGTTGTAACACATCTCACAAAAGTGTGACCCCCATCCCCGTTGTTACACATCTCACAAAAGTCTGACTCCCTCCCCGTTGTTACACATCTCACAAAAGTGTGACCCCCTCCCCGTTGTAAGACATATCACAAAAGTGTTACCCCCTCCCCATTGTAACACATCTCACAAAAGTGTGACCCCTTCCCCCTCCCCCAAACTATGTCATCATTTTTGGACGTCCACTAAGGTATTAGTATGTTCTACTAGGGTTGTATAAGTTTATCTTTGGTCTATACAATGTATACTTGAGAGAATATTCTCTTAAAGCAGAAGAAAATGGTAGAGCTGTTAAGTTTGCCATAAAGTCTAAGAAAAATTGAATATTTTGGCTCATTAGAGCTTTTTTATCTTGTACCAGATTTCTTCTGAAATGGCACCACAGCAGCGCCACCTTTAGATCTCAAAAGGATAGAGCAATAGATATCATAATGTAACATGATAGAGCTATAGATATCATAATGTAACATGATAGAGCTGTAGATATCATAAGGTAACATGCCAGAGTGGCTGAAGATACTGTTGCCATCTACGGCTTATTAAATTCTGTATACTTTATATTAACTCATGGCGTCTGCTTGATTGCTTGCTGCAAAAAAATTGGATCTATTTTTAACCCATTTCCACGTATCATATCCAGCTGAAATTTTGCAGGCAGACTTGTGGCGACGATAAAAATGACGTTTCAAAATTGTCATCGATCTTATTTACTGTATTTAAATTAGGGCTGAGGAAATTAACGATTAATTTCTCGATTAATCGTTAAAAGTTTTTATCGATTAAAATTATTTTAATCAATAAAAATTCGATTAAAATTAAAGAAAATATTTATAAATTAAAAAAAAATATTATTAATAAATAATTAATTAATAACAATTATATTTATTTTTTACGTACAAAATTCTCCCACGTAATAGTAAAATTATAATTTATTTCATTAATTTATGACACGTCGACCGGCAGACGTCCACTAAAAAATGGCTGACAACATCAGAGCAGTTAATTTAAACATATAACTGGAAAGTTGAGCAAAAATTTTGTTATTAAGCTAACTGTGGATGACAAAGTCGAAGATGGTGAAAAAGTTTACTGTGTTCACTGCCATAGACAATTCTCTTTTAAGGGATCAAATACATCGCTGACGTACCGGTACCACCTTCAGCACAAACATCCGATCAAATATGAACACATTGTCATAAAATTTAGTTAAAATATTCTTAATTTTAAACGTCTGTGAGACATGGGAAATAAATCAATAAAAAAATTTAAAAAGTCAATTACCTGTTTTTGTTACTTCCATTGAAATATTCAATTTAATGACGTCATAAATTTCTATTTTTTGCTTTAGAGAAATTATCGATTAATATAAATCGTTAATTTTTCAAAAGTTATCCATTAAATTTAAATTAATCGCTAACAGCCCTAATTTAAATTAATGAATTTTTTACTTTATCTCTATGTATCTCTATGTAATTTGTAAATATTTATGGTAGTCTGTCGTGCAGTGCGTATTATATTGAACATGCGGTGCGTATTATATTAAACATACTTTTATCATATTTTCCCGATCTGTACCATTTACTCGCATATAAGCCGACCCCCTAAAACTGATTTAAAATGGCCAGATTTTTGTAAACAACCCGCACAGAAGCTGATCATACAATTGTCTAATTTTACTCAATACTTTTGGTTCATAGACATTTGTAAGTTTAAAGATGTAGAATGCTTACTTTTCTGCTACATACCAGTTTGTTTACCTTTTGGAATGACACAAAAACGTGTTCTGCCCTTTCCACATTATTTACAATAATTATATCTGAACCTCCACTCATAAGTTGTGAATGATTAACGAAGTATATATTTAGAAAAAATTATACAGTTTAGTGTCTGTCCTTGTGTCCATTTTGTTTAATGCGAATATAAGCCAACCCCTTGATTTCAGTATTTTATTTTATAATTATAAACTCGGCTTATATGCGAGTGAATACGGTAAATGTGTATGCTAGTATTTCGCGTATTGCATTGAACACAATAAATATACCCGCACTTTGTAGCGGGAGTGTGCTGAGCCTTTTCCCCATTATTAGTTACTGGTTATTACATTTTTTATTTGACAAGTCATTTATTTATTATTTAAAATCTTATCTTATGTAAAACAGAAATATGCCATTTTAAGAAAAAAAAATTTTGGTACCACGGACACGAAGGAGTTCAATTCGATTTAGAATTTCAAATGGCTTATCATGTTTATATGTACTAAGTTTGTTCTTTTATAATGGCCTATGTTATTCCGACTACAAAAGAATGAACATAACATGTTCAATTCGCAATTCATATTTATTAAGCGTTTTCAGGATCACTTTATTTAGTTTAATCTACTTATGTTAATAAGTCCCGTAGCCAAAGTTTAAATTGTATAAGTGTATATTGTATAAGTGTATATTGTATAAGTGTATATTACTTATGTAAAAGACAAACCAAATATTAATGTTATAATAATAAAACACAGATCAATTTAAGATGCGTAAACGAAAATGTGCGGACCGCAATTTGACAATAATAGATTTTTCAAAGCGGACCGCACACAATAAAGTGTTGGAAAAAAATACTGTACCAAAAATAACTCGTTTTGAACGTCCGCGTTAAGTTTTTCAATATGGAAATGAGGTTTTCTTTTCCACTCTTTGTCTATACATTTTTAAAAATTTATAATATACGGCTTTCAATCAAAAGGGACAATTACAAAAAACTATACTAAAATCATATGGAGGTTAAAAGAAACCGTCCTGATAAATTTGGTCCCCATCCGTCGTTTGGTTTTTCCATGTTTGTGTAACTGAAAGTCGAAAAGTGAAACATACAAACATACCCACATACAAACATCAACTTCGCTTTGTATATTAAATAATCAAAACTTTAAGTTATGTATAAAATATAAAGGTTTTATAGTCAAAAACTTTGCTTTTACGGGTTTTTTTTTGTTGTTGAAAAGTTGAAATTATTTATCATATTAATTGCACATACTTATTAATTTTTGTACTTTAACATCGTTTATTTAATTTCTTTTTAAAAAAAACAAGATTAATGCCACTTATGAAATAAAAAAGCCTAAAACGGGTCATAAGAACCTGGATCTAGGTTGAAAAGCCTAGCTCTGACAGCAGCAGTGCTGCCAGTGTCAATTTTGGGAAAAACCTATAGCCAACACGTAAAAAACTAGATCCGATTAAAAAAAAACAACCTAGACATGCATAAAAGACGTCACAAAGCTTCTCTCCACCCCCCCCCCAACCAAAAGCGATATCCAATAATGTCATTCCTTGCCAACACCGTTTTGTGCACCCCAGTTACCTCAGTTCCATGTGAATGATTGTTCAGCTCGGCTAGTTATATTGTCAATTAGACCCGCTTATCACTTGAACCAAAATATGTCAACACACTTGTCTTTTTGTGTAGTTGGTTAAAATATGGCATATAAAGGAGACATTACAGTGTTATTTAAATTTTCAATGAGAACGTTTAATAAGTGTTACTTATGTTCCCTTTAAGCTGCACGCTGCGCAGATATTAGAACGATGCCGTGCAGCAGTTTTGTCTACAGCGCAGTAAAATTTGAAAAAAATATTGCACAAAAAATAGTTGCTATGCAAATTTGCACACGTGTTTTTTGTACTTTGCACATGGACCAACGAACCTTAAAGGGAACATTGCTTTTGACACCATACACTTTAATTTTTGGCTTTAATCGAAATTAACGATTAATTAATAGTTAGTTTGTCAAAAGTTAAATATTACATTTTAATGTAATGTAAACAGCTCTTATATATATATTTAAGCTGTGGAAATTAACCATTAATTAATCGATTAATCGATAAAAATTTAATCGATTAAAATTAATTTTATCGATTAAAATTCTATTTAAATTTCATAAAATATTTCTTTTTTTTCTCCAAAATACTCAAAAGGAATGGACAATATGCATTTAGGGCCCTAGAGCCTACTGTATCTTGCTTAATATGCACCCATTAAGCACTTATGAACCATGTTTGGTCAAGATCATTCCACTTACCCAGTAGCTAATTTTTAAAATATTTTTAAATAGCTCATATAAGGGGGAAAACGACACTTTGGGCACTCGGACATAATATTTTGTCATTGTCCTTCACGGCAGTAAATTCAACAACCTCCAAAATGTTTATGTCGATCGGATAATAAATTGTTTATAAGTCATGAAACGTCTTACATTCATTTAAATATAAACTATTTGAAAATATTTATATACGAACAATGATTACATCCCATTACTGTTAAAAATTAATAAATAGCGCAAAGTAGTAATTTACAACCATTTAGCGTTAAATAACAGTATAAATGTGTTAAGAAACATTCTATTTTTTACAGTATAAATTAATACCGGATTTTATTGTAAATGAACATAAATTACATTAACTTCGTGTTTTTAAAAAAAAACCAGTAAAAAAATTCATTTACAGCAGTTTAGTGTAAAATAACGGTATAAATGTACCTCACTTACAGTTCCGTCTCTACAATGTAAATTAGGAATCTACTGGCCAGCCGGATTTATGAAGTGAAATCCTGCCGGAGCCGAAGCCAGAGCCGGATTTTTAAAAATAGCTTGATTCCGGATTTGCCGGAGATGGAGTCGAAATCCCGTACACCCCCACTTAAAAGAACTATCAGATTATTAAAATGACTTTAACAGTAGAATAGTTAAATGCCAAAAGTTGTAACAGTTATTCAATGAAACAGTAACTCGATCAAGATCGAATTTGAATGCAAAAATTAGACTTGACAATTATATAATACACCTCATTAATCTGCTACTTTTTCATTTACAATGGGTGATGTCAAGTTTTAGATAATCTTCCTACTATGCATTCTAATGACACAGGACAAGAAGTAGATTAGCGAAACTTGACCTCAACCAGTGATTAAATAATAAAAAGGAAACAAAACAATTTGACTGAAAAAAGACTAGATTGACAAATTATGTCACCAACTCTTGTGCTATATTGAATCTGTTTATTATGGTCCTATGAATTATGATTCATTTAAAAATATTCACTGGACATCATCTTACAACGCTGAAGTGAAGTGTTCATCCATAATTACGACTGACATCAATCTTTCACCATCATCGTTTCCTGGTAGGATAATTGCAGACAGATCAACTCGACCTCATCTAGCCACTCAACAGCCTCTGTATGTGCCTTTTCTCCTCTGGCAATAACTGGCAAGGGTTCTCTTTGCCTTCTAGAAGCGATTCTCAAAGGACGGATTCGTTTTATCTGAGTTGATTCTTGAACAGTTTGGGTGTGAACATTCTCCTGAGCCCGAGCTCTGTGTTGTCCTGTATGTTTCTTCAACATTGTTTGTGAGGCAAAATGTAAGCGACATACTTTGCAAAGTCGATCAAATAAGCTGGTAATCATTTGGTTGTACTTTGAAAACTCCTGTTGGTCTTGGCATAATTTCATCAAATTTGAGACATTTTGCTACAAACAAGGAAGGACATTTATGAGAATCTGCATCTGCTCTTTCTGAAGCTTTGAGTCCATCAATTGTTTGGTTGATTGGGATTGGAGACAGAAGAATTTTGAAGTTAAAACGTTGAAATATGAGCTTCGTACTTTGTCGCTACATTTTGTGTTCTGATATTTCACAATTTGAGTGTCAAACCATTCTTGATCCTTATATTAGTCCTGCTGCATCCAAATCAGATTTATGAACAACACATTCAGGAGATACGCATTTTATGCTTTTTGACATAAAACTAATTCTAATGTTTCACAAAGTTTTTGAAAATTATTTTTAAAGCTATTTAAATTCTACTAAAAAATAAAAATAAATTAGAAAAAAATTATTAAAAAATAAATGTATGAAATTATACATGGCCTGACCCCCCCTCCCTGTTACAAAGTGTCAAACTTTCTTACACCCCCTGCCCCCCCCCCTCGGAGAGTGGCGTACTTTATGGGCGGCCCCTTAGCGGCGGTCCTAACCATGGAGACTCGTACGCTTTGCCGGGGTGGCGCCAAAGTGGTAGCGGGTCGTAGTAGGGAATTCCACCCCCCTTGTAAGGCCAATTTAGTGGGAGGGAAGGGGGGTTCTCAGCTGTTACGTCCCTTGGGGGGCCAGATAGCTGAGAGGGTCTTCCAGGAAGACCCATAAATAGCATTAGGCTCGGGGCTTCTGATTTTCTTCCACATGTAGGATCATTAGTTATGTCTCAAATATAAGGGATTTATAGTCAAAAACTTTGCTTTTTACGGGGTTTTTTTATTTTTGAAAAGTAGAAATTATTTATCATATTAATTGTACATATTTATTAATTTTTGTACTTAACATCGTTTATTTACTTTCTTAAAGAAAAACCCAAGATTATGGCCACTTATGAAATGAGGGATCTAGACGTGGTCTAGGGGACCTAGATCTGGGTTGAAGGGCCTGGCTCTTGCAGCACTCATCTGGTCCCAAATTATAATTATTTGAGCCTAGTACCTCAACAATTACTTCTGTTTATGGTAGGCCAGTGTTAAACCTGTCAAAAAGTACAAAATTTTGTTCTACTGAAAATCCTTTCCCTGAGGAAAAATTTTATCAAAATATAAATTTCTCAAATCGTTATAAAAACGTTGTTTTAGACTTTTGTGAATAAGATATAATATATATGTGTAATTAATATTTTGACCTGAAATTTAAAATTGCTGATTTAAATATATGTTTGATACAAAGTGAGAAGAAATCAATTTTAAAAATATAGACTCACACAAACCCACACACAGAGATACTAACACAAACACATACACACGTAAACAGTGATGAGATTACTGCAATAATAACTTTTTTTTTGAAAAATTCGTACCCCTTATACACCTTATTTTAAAAATTTACTAGTCACTATCCTATTACATAAAAATACACACACTCATAAGCTCAGTGACACAAACTGTACAAAGTTTATTAGAAAAAAAAAGTTAGTTAGGGGGCGGGGGTAGGTGATTTCAAGAAAATACGTTGTGGAATTATGTCACATTCATTATAAAATCATTAAGAGATAGAGAAACAGAGAGAGAGAGAGAGAGAGAGAGAGAGAGAGAGAGAGAGAGAGAGAGAGAGAGAGAGAGAGAGGATGAGAGAGAGAGAAAGGAAAAGAGAAACAGGGAGAGAGAGAGAGAGAGAGAGAGAGAGAGAGAGAGAGAGAGAGAGAGATAGAGAGAGAAAACAGAAAAAAAAGATACATGAAAAGAGAGAGATGTATAGAAAGAGACACAGAGAGAGAGAAAGATATGTAGAGAGCTAGAGGCAATGAGAGACGAAAACAGAGAGAAAGCGTCATTGACAGAAAGAGAGATAGATAGGGAGAGAGACATAGAGAGAAAGAAAGAGAGACAGTAAGTGAAGGAAATAAAATTAGAAAGAGAGAGAGACAGAGAGGCAGAGAGAGAGGGGGGCAGAAAGAGATAAAGAGACAGTGGGAGAAAAAGAGAAAGAAAGAGGGACAGAGGAAGAGACAGAAAAAGAGAGAGATGGAGAGGCAGTGAGAGAGGAAGAGAGATATAGAGAGAGCCAATGAAAGAGAGAGAGATAGAGAGAGAAGGTAATGGTTAAGGTGATATTCGTAGTACATAAGAACAAAATATGACGTGGTTTGGGGGGGGGGTGGGCGGGATGTGATTGTAATTCTTAAAAAAAAATATTCGCTAATAAAGATTTTAAAGTAGATTTTACTATTTTTTACTCGTCCACACTAAGGATACAATCATTTTGTTGTGGTGTGTGTTGGTCTCTGAATGGGTACCATTGTTGGTGGATACATCTATTAATTTCGGTCTAGCCGTACTCTATATGTGATCAAATCCTGGGACTAATTAAGGAGGGTTCGGGGAGGGGGTGGGGCTTTAGGGCCTGAAAATGACACACGTTGTTTTCTACTTACTTGAATAAGATATATTATATATGTCAATCTGCAATATTTTAGCTTGAATTTGAAACCTAATTATTAACTTATATATGTAATATAAAGTGAGGACAACTAAATTTAAAAAGACACCAGTTCACTTCACTTTCTCCTACAAACTGAGTTACGCAAACTGTTAAAAGTTAGAAATAAAATAGCGGGTGTTGGTATTATGAAGAAAATTCCATGTCGAATTACGTAACATTCATATGGAAGTCATCCGGAGAGAGAAAGACAGAGATATATAGAGAGCAACAGCGAGAGACAAAGACAAAGATAGTCAGAGAGAGAGAGAGAGAGAGAGAGAGATGGAGACATAGAGAGGGTGTCGGGGCAGAGAGAAAGAGAGAGTCAGAGAATTTGATGGAAAGAGAGAGATATACAGAAGTGAAACAAAGAAAGAAAGATATATAAAGAGCGACAGAGGTAGTTAGAAAAAAAAATGTCGTTGAAACATAAGGAGAGAGATAGAGAGACAAAGAAAGAATGACAGAAAACGAGACAAAAAAGAAAGGGAAACAGAGAGAGAGTGAGAGAGAGAGAAAAGAAACAGACAGAGATAAAGAGAAGGAAAGAGGGACTGAGGAAGAGACAGAAAGAGAGATTGCCAGAGAAAGATGACATAGTGAAAGAAGAGGCAAAGACAGAGAGAAAGACAGAGATAGAGAGAGAGACAGAGCTAGAGAGAAAGAAAGAAATCGAGAGACAGAGAGAGATTGAAACGGAGAAAAATAGAAAAGTGAGCGAATGAAAGAGATAAAAACACAGAGGGGGAGGGAAGGTAACACGCGGGTGATGTTTCTCTCCAGCACATGACACACGGGTGATGTTTCTCTCCAGCACATGGCACACGGGTGATGTTTCTCTCCATCACATGGCACACGGGTGATGTTTCTCTCCATCACATGGCACACGGGTGATGTTTCTCACCATCACATAACACACGGGTGATGTTTCTCTCCAGCACATGACACACGGGTGATGTTTCTCTCCATCACATGGCACACGGGTGATGTTTCTCTCCATCACATGGCACACGGGTGATGTTTCTCACCATCACATAACACACGGGTGATGTTTCTCTCCAGCACATGGCACACGGGTGATGTTTCTCTCCAGCACATGGCACACGGGTGATGTTTCTCTCCATCACATGGCACACGGGTGATGTTTCTCACCATCACATGACACACGGGTGATGTTTCTCTCCATCACATAACACACGGGTGATGTTTCTCTCCAGCACATGGCACACGGGTGATGTTTCTCTCCATCACATGGCACACGGGTGATGTTTCTCTCCATCACATGGCACACGGGTGATGTTTCTCTCCATCACATGGCACACGGGTGATGTTTCTCTCCAGCACATGACACACGGGTGATGTTTCTCTCCAGCACATGGCACACGGGTGATGTTTCTCTCCAGCACATGGCACACGGGTGATGTTTCTCTCCAGCACATGGCACACGGGTGATGTTTCTCTCCATCACATGGCACACGGGTGATGTTTCTCTCCAGCACATGACACACGGGTGATGTTTCTCTCCAGCACATGACACACGGGTGATGTTTCTCTCCATCACATGGCACACGGGTGATGTTTCTCTCCATCACATGACACACGGGTGATGTTTCTCTCCATCACATGGCACACGGGTGATGTTTCTCTCCAGCACATGACACACGGGTGATGTTTCTCTCCAGCACATGACACACGGGTGATGTTTCTCTCCAGCACATAACACACGGGTGATGTTTCTCTCCAGCACATGACACACGGGTGATGTTTCTCTCCATCACATGGCACACGGGTGATGTTTCTCTCCAGCACATGACACACGGGTGATGTTTCTCTCCAGCACATGACACACGGGTGATGTTTCTCTCCATCACATGACACACGGGTGATGTTTCTCTCCATCACATGGCACACGGGTGATGTTTCTCTCCATCACATGGCACACGGGTGATGTTTCTCTCCAGCACATGACACACGGGTGATGTTTCTCTCCATCACATGGCACACGGGTGATGTTTCTCTCCAGCACATGGCACACGGGTGATGTTTCTCACCATCACATAACACACGGGTGATGTTTCTCTCCAGCACATGGCACACGGGTGATGTTTCTCTCCAGCACATGACACACGGGTGATGTTTCTCTCCAGCACATGGCACACGGGTGATGTTTCTCTCCAGCACATGACACACGGGTGATGTTTCTCACCATCACATGACACACGGGTGATGTTTCTCACCAGCACATGGCACACGGGTGATGTTTTTCTCCATCACATGACACACGGATGATGTTTCTCTCCAGCACATGACACACGGGTGATGTTTCTCACCATCACATGACACACGGGTGATGTTTCTCACCATCACATGACACACGGGTGATGTTTCTCTCCAGCACATGACACACGGGTGATGTTTCTCACCATCACATGACACACGGGTGATGTTTCTCACCAGCACATGACACAAGTGATGTGCGATCCCCAGCAATCCTTCTTCGCCCAGTATTGTAAGAACCTAGTACAGGTGGAATATTGTGTCTTGATTGTTTTAGGTTTAAGTTACAACGAGCTGGTATTTGTGAAATATGGATGGCCACTAGTTCCTTAATAAAAACGTATTTCCGTTTATTGTAGGTCATTGGTAGACCTGTCGAAACATATTCATATTGGCACATGAAGAACGCAAGACATGATTATTATTTCTTAATATAGAAAATTCTTAAATCATTATAACAACGTTGTTTTAGCTTTTTAAAAATAAGATATAGTATATATGTCAATATTCATTATTTTGGTTTGAATTTTAAAAGTTATGATTATGTTGCATATTCAATACAAAGTGAGAACACATAAATTTAAAATGTATAGATTTGTATTTCTTACACTAAAGTAAGAACTAAAAAAGACATCTAAAAAAATTGATATAAAAACATAATTTAAAAATATTAAATCAACTCCCTTTATACAATGACTTTATTTTTAATGCAGTAATTGACTGGCTTCGACTGTTTTTGAAAGAAGAGATTATCAACACCTACCTCACACACACGCACACGCACACACACACAGACACATACACACACAGTATTTAACTGGCTATGACTGTTGTTAAAACAAGAGATTATAAGTACCTACCGCCCCCCACACAGACAATCATTCTCTCTCTCTCACACACACATACAAATAAACTGTGATCAGTTTACTCCAGTAATAGCATTCTTTGGAGAATTCGTAGCGCACTTCTTTTCACACCTTATCATAAAGATACCCGGTCACGTCCTGTCACTTACACATAAACATGCTCAGAGTCTCAGTGACACAAACTGTACACAGTCAGTTTTAAAAGGCGTGGGGAGGGGGTAGGTGATTTGCTGATTATTTGTAGTAGAATTATGTCACATTAATTATGAAATCATCCGGAGCGAGAGCGAGATAGAAACAGATTGAGAGATAGAGTGTGAAACTGGGAGAGAGGTAAATTTAGCTACATACTTTCAGTACATTTATAAGGTAATTTTAGCTACATATTTCAGTACATTTATGAGGTAATTTTAGCTACATACTTTCAGTACATTTATAAGGTAATTTTCGCTACATATTTCAGTACATTTATGAGGTAATTTTAGCTACATACTTTCAGTACATTTATAAGGTAATTTTCGCTACATACTTTCAGTACATTTATCTTATCTTATCTATACAGACGCTCCTTCTATGCAGAAGATAGTTGCGTCCACAGACCATGACAGATGATCTGTTGGCAAGTGATGCAGCATTCACAGGCCACGGCTTGTAGTGTAGTGTAGTGTACATGTAGTGTTAGGTACCCATTCGGATCGGGGTGACTCAGGGACGCCCTGGGCCCCGGGAACAAGCCCTTGCCTTCACACGGATTCGAACCCGTGACCATCGGTACGACAGTCCAGTGCGCTGCCACTCGACCACCGCGTCCCCAGGTATAAGGTAATTTTAGCTACATACTTTCATTACATTTATAAAGTAATTTTATTTACATACTTTCAGTATATTTATCAGGTAATTTTAGCTACATACTTTCCGTACATTTATAAGGTAATTTTAGCTACATGCTTTCATTACATTTATAAGTTAAATTTAGCTACATAATTTCAGTACAATAATAAGGTAAATTTAGCTACATACTTTCAGTACATTTATAAGGTAATTTTAGCTACCTACTTTCAGTACAATAATAAATACTTTCAGTAAATTTATGAAGTAATTTTAGCTACATACTTTCAGTACATTTATAAAATAATTTTAGCTACATACTTTCAGTACATTTATAAAATAATTTTAGCCACATACTTTCAGTACATTTATACGGTAATTTTAGCTCCATACTTTCAGTACATTTATAAAATAATTTTAGCTACATACTTTAGGTACTGCCCAAGATAGATACGACGGTGAAGTTAATATAAGGGATTTAAAAAAACAACCCCGTAAAAACAAAGTTTTTGACTATAAATCCCTTATATATGAGACATAACTAAATGTATTGTTTATGTTCAAACGCGACAAACATTTACAGACTGAATCCGAAATTATCTCCCCTGGCTTTAAAACTGGGGGAGGGGGTGTGTGGACATAGACGGGTGGCGTTAACGCGTTAACTCAACTCCTGGTGTAAACCACCTGGTTAAAACACGAGATGTGTTCACCGATGGCTTGCTTGAAGTCAAGTGACAGTAAAATGTAAACAATAGCGACCGCTACATATAGTTTATTTAGTTAAAATAAAAATGCATTATTTTAATAACTGTACGTTCGATCAATCTGAATTTTTGACACGATGCTTTGTTAGGTGACACGAGCCTATGTGTCATATTTCAGCTCGATGACATCACGGGAAGTGGGTCATTTTTTACTTTTGTTTTTCCGCCCGCCCGACGACGAACGACAGACACAGAGAGAGAGAGAGAGAGAGAGAGAGAGAGAGAGAGGCAGAGAGACAGAGACGGCGGTGAAGATAATATAATGTATTTAATAAAACAAACCCGTAAAAACAAAGTTTTTGACTATAAATCCCTTATATATAAGACATAACCCGTGAATCTTCATTCTCTTCTGGGTCGAGCCGTTACGCTTCTAGGACCCGGTTCATTTTATCGCAAGCGAGCCTCATCAAGCGGGCATCGCCATAGAGGTAATCCTCTGCAGGTACCGTTACTTCTCCTTCCAAATCCCCGCACAGCTCGGGGCACTCTTCGAGTACGTGGGCCGCCGTCTCCTCCGGGTGGCCACACAGCCGACAGGCCAGTTCACTTCTAGTGTTAAACTTGTACAAGTAGCTTCGTATGGGACAATGTTCTGTTCTCATTCTAGTTATGAGCGTCTGATTGCTTCGTCCAAATTTCCACCAGGAGTTGCTTTTTCAAGGTCGCGGCATGTACCGGAATACTTTTCTGGCCGTGACATAACTAAAAGTATTGATTATGTTCAAACGCGACAAACATTTACATACTGAATCTGTCTTAACTTCCCTTTGCTTTATAACCCCTGGGAGCGGGTGGGAGAGGGGAAAGGTCTGGTCACCGATCCCTGGACCTAGCTCAGCGTGACACGTAAAATGTAAACAAAAGCACGCCGGCACACCTGGTTAAAACACGAGATGTGTTCGCCAATGGCTGGCGTGAAGTCAAGTGACCCATAAAATGTATAACAATAGCGACTTGCACATATAGTTTTATATAGATTAAATAAAAATGCATTAACTTAATTACGGTACGATCTGAAATTTTGATACGATGCATTGTTAGGTGACACGGGTCCGTATGCCAAATTTCAGCTCGATGCCTTCAAGGAAAGTGGGTCATTTTTTATTATTGTTTTTCCGCCCGCCCAAGACAGAGAGAAAGAAAGACAGAGAGAGATGGCAGTGAAGTTAATATAAGGGATTTAATAAAACAAACGTAAAATGTAAACAAAAGCGCCGCGGTGCTTCGATGGGCCGCCTCAACGCGTCTACTCAAACTTTCAAGTGGAAAAAAAACAATAACAAACAGTGAATTTGAATTACATACCTCATATAAGGATAAACTAAAAATGCATTAATTTAATTACGATACCATCGATCGATCTTAAATTTTTATACGATGCATTGTTAGGTAAGATGGGTCCATGAGCTAAATTTCAGCTCGATCGGATCACCGGAAGTGGGTCATTTTTTACTTTTGTTTTTCCGCCGGTCCATGAGATGATGAGATGATGAGACGGCCGCGAAGTTAATATAAGGGATTTAAATTAAACAACCCCGTAAAAACAAAGTTTTTGACTATAAATCCCTTATATTTGCTTTTAACCAAGGGGGGGGGGTGGGAGAGGGGAAAGGTCTTGCCACCGCGTCGGGCACGACGAACGACAGAGAGAGACGGTTCCAAACATTTACATCTCCCCTGCCGCTAAATATAGGTGCTAGATCAACACGAACTTGCAGACAAGGACTAACAATTCTAAAAAATAAACCCGTAAAAACAAAGTTTTTGACTATAAATCCCTTATATATGAGACATAACTAACAGTATTGATTATTGTCAAACATTTACAGGCTGAATCTGTCTTAACTCAAGTTTGCTTCATAACCCTAGGGTGGGGGGAGGGGTGGGTGGGAGGGGGAGAGGGGAAAAGTCTGGTCACCGATTCGCTTGACCGAGCTCAGCGTGACATGTAAAATGTAAACAAAAGCACCCCGTCGCTTCGTTGGGTCGCGTCAATGCGTCAGCTCAAACTTTCACGTGGGAAAAAAACTATAACAAACCGTGAATTTGAATTACATACCTCATATAAGGATAAACTAAAAATGCATTAATTTAATTACGGTACGTTCGATCGATCTGAAATTTTGATACGATGCATTGCTATGTCAGACGGGTCCGTGTGCCAAATTTCAGCTAGATCCGATCACGGGTAGTGGGTCATCGTTTACTTTTTTTTTCGCCCGCCCATGAGATGACGACAGACAGAGAGACAGAGAGAAAGAGAGAGACGGCCGTGAAGTTAATATAAGGGATTTAAAAACAATAACAAACTGTGAAATTGAATTACATACCTCGTGTAGAGATAAACTAAAAATGCATTAATTTAATTACGGTACTTTCGATTGATCTGCAATTTTGATATGATTCGTTGTTAGGTGACAGGGCTCCATGTGACAAATTTCAGCTCGGTGGTTTCACGGGAAGTGGGTCAATTTTGAATTTTGTTTTTCCACCCGCCCAAGACAGAGAGACAGAGAGATAGAGATCGCGACAGAGAGACAGACGGAAATTTTGCACATAGACTTTTGTCACCGTAGAATGCATTGTGTCAACATTTCAGATCGATCGAATGTACCGTAATTAAAATAATAAATTTTTATTTCATCTCTACATGACGTATATTTTGTGCTAGACATTTGCGTGGTGCGTTTTATACTGAAAAACATTTGTTAATATTTTCCTGTCGCGCGGTGCCCTGCGTATTATATTGAACATATATGTTCCCGATCGGTAAATGTTTATGCTCGTCTGTCACGCGGTGCGTATTATGTAGTACATAATCAATACTTTTTGTCTTGTCTTGTATATAAGGGATTTATAGTCAAAGACCTTATTTTTACCGGTTGTTTAAATTAGTTAATTACTCTAATGCATGTAGAAAAGAATTGTTTTCTCATTTTGTAAAACTTTTTTTAACACCATGAACTGTTTCAATTTTAATAACACTCCACGTGTAGTCATTAAAAAAACAAAATACAATCGTACACGTTATTCTTTCAATGTCCTGACTTACACTGAAAATCGGGTTTCGACGCGTCTTAAGAACGGATAAACGTGATAACCTGAGGACCTCGTGTATTGAGGAACTAGGCTCCAAAATTAATTTACATTTGGGAAATACAAGCTCTTTGTTAGTTGAAATTAAAACCTGGTGAATACAGGAGACATGGAGTCCCAGGGCTTCTCGTTCACGAAGACAAAGTGGACACCAGAATAAACATACACTAGGTCCCTACCAATCTTCACTTTAAGCTGCCCGGCCACGCAGATATCTGACCGATGTCGCGCAGCAGTTTAGAAATGCCGTGCAGCAAAATTTGTAAAATGTGGAACAAAAAATGTTTGCTGTGCATCTTTGCCCACACTTTTACTTTGAACACGGACCAACGAACATTAAGGGAACATTGGTCCCTACCATTCTAGGCGAAGAATGATTGCTGGACGTCGCAACTCACCCGTGTGTCATATAAGAAACATCCGCCGTGTGTCATGCGCAGGTGAGCCTTAATTAGTCCCGGGGTTAATCTACATCTGGAATGAAATTGAACTGAACTGAACAAGTGAATCTATTGACACCCCAAGCTCCCACTCAGAGACCAACAGACAGACAACACAACAAAGCATGTGTATGTTTAGTGTGGCCGAGTAAATTCTACTTTAATTTATTTCCGGATACTTCCGGAAAAAAAATAATAATAACATTTGAACCCTCCCCCCAACAACGCGTCATCATTTTTTTTCTTGCACCCAGGAATATCACCTTAACAATTACCTTCTCTTTCTATCTCTGTCTCTCTCGCTCACTCTCTCTATCTCTGTCTCTCCCTCTTTTCTCAATATGTCTATCCATCTCTATATGTCTCTCTCTCTCTCTTTCTTTCTCTTTCTCTGTGCTTCTGTGAGTTTCTCTTTTCTCACTCTCGCTTTCTGTCTCTGCCTCTCTCTCTGTCTCTATCTCTTTCTATCTCTCTGTCTTTCTGTCGGTCTCTCTTTCTTTTTCTCTCTTTCTCTCTCCTTCTATATCTCTCTTACTCTCAACGACACCTTTTTTCTCTGTTTATGTCTTTCGATCCCTCGGTCTCTCTCTTTATATCTTTCTAATATACCATGTGTGTCTCTTTTTGTACATTTCTCTCTCTCTCTCTCCCCGTCTCTCTCTCTCTCTCTCTCTGTTTCTCTCTCTCCTGATGACTTTATAATGAATGTGGCATAATTCCACAACATATTTTCTCCAAATCACCTACCCCCGCCCCTTCCTTTTTTAAAAACTAACTTTGTACAGTTTGTGTCACTGAGTGTTTGAGTGTGTGTATTTTTATGTCATAGGAAAGTGACCATGTATTTATAAAAAAAGGTGTACGAATTTTCAAAAAAAAGTTTAAAGTTATTACTGAAGTAACCTCATCACTGTTCACGTGTGTGTGTGTGCGTGTGTGTGTGTGTTTAAGTGTGTATCTGTGTGTGTGGGGTGTGTGTGTGTTTCTGTGAGTGTCTCTATGTGTGTGTGTGTGTGTGTGTGTGTGTGTGTGTGTGTGTGTGTGTGTGTGTGTGTGTGTGTGTGTGTGTGTGTGAGGTAGGTGTTGATAATCACTTGTTATAACAACAGTCACAGCCAGTTAACTTCTGCATTAAAAAGAAATGTTATCGTATGAAGGGAGTTAATCTGTTTAATTTTTTTTTAATATTTTTTTTTGTTTCAAAAATATAAAGTTTAAAATTTATTTATTATCACTTTGTATCAAACATATTCGTGAATAAATATTTTTACAATCAACCCGAAATTATAATTAATCACATATATAATATATCTTTTTCAAAAAAGTCTAAAACAACGTTTTCGTAACGATTTAAGAATCTTATATGTTTAGAAAATTGATCCTGTAATCGCTTCCGTTTTTAAGTTTGTATGCTATTTTTTGACAGGTCTAACGATGGCCTACCATAAAAAAACATGTAAAAGTTAAGGTACTAGGCACCAGTGCTGCCAGAGCTAGGTTTTTGAACCTAAACGTAAGTTTTTTCGACCTTTTCTATGTGTTTTATTTAAAAAATAGCCATCATCTCGCTTTTTCTTTAGAAAATGTAAATAAACGATTTTAAAGTACAAGTATTAATAAATATGTTAATTTAATATCCTAAATAAATTTGATTTTTCAAAAATAAAATTAAACAGTAGGAGCCAACAGTTTTTTCAGCCGCTCTGTCATGTTACAGTACGATATCTATAGCTATATCCCACTCAATTCGAAAGGTGGCGCTGCTCTGTTGCAATCTGTCTCAAGAAATCTGGTACAAGATAAAACAGCTTGAATGAGCCAAAATATTTAAGTTTATTAGACTTCATGACAAACTTAACAACTCTACCATTTTCATCTGCCTGCGTTGAGAGAATATTCTCTCAAGTATACATGGTATATACCAAAGATAATCTAATACAACCCTCAGATAGACATAGTTATAAAAACACTTTTCCTATTCCTTATGCAAGAACAAACACATACAAATTCTCCTTCTTTCCTTCCGGAAATCGGAAGTGGAATGGGTTGCCTAACCAAACGAGGAAATCCAACACTCTATCAACATTTAAAACTCAAATGAAAATTCAATACGAGACATAAACAATGGATAAAATTAGGACTCAATTATCTTCTTTGGAAAAGGAGCGTCTGTAATAGTAATTATTTAAATAAGAATAGTTCCAAGAATGCGGATAAGATTGGTATTTATAAGGAAGATGACATGAGTCATGCAGAAATGCATATGTAAGTATATCCTACAAATACATTTGTACAACATACTGGTACCTTAAATGACGTCACGCATCTAGAGGTATTGTGAGTTGTTTGACAAAGGGGAGGGGGTGTGAAAGAACTGTGACGTAATATCAAAAACGTGAAACTTCAAATGAAAGCTCCACTTAAATATTTGATTGCTTACAATTTATTTAGTACTTTTCAAATGACTTCGCGCGTAACGATATTAGATTTCAGCCCCACACTGAATACATACATAAATGACAATAAAATGATTTGAAACATGCTGATTTTCAAATATTTTGTTGTTGTTGGGGGGAGCTTTGTGACGTCATATTTGGTTATAAATCATTTATCATTGCAACTATTCTCTGACATATCGATAAATATTTCAAATTAATGTGATAGTAGCATTTATATGATCACAGTTGTGAAACTTTTAATGTTTATTAATATTCATATAAATTTGTGTTTATGTTTCGCTGCCTTGTACACGATAGAGAGTTGTGATGAGCGCCCCACGCTTTTATGTGCAGTAGATAGGTTCACCAATTTCACCTGTTTTCATAGATAATTTTCTATTTTCTTCTTTTTAGTGCACTTTCTATATGTAAAGATTTTTTTACATTATTTTATTCGCTGTTTAAATGCTGATCTTGCTTTGCCAATTCTCACTCTTACATCGGCATTGTCCCTCTTTGTATGTCAATGATGCTACCGAGGTATGTAAAGCAATCCACCTCCTCAAGATTTTTTCCTTCCATTGTTATTGGGTTGTTGCTTGATGTATTTATTTTAAGGAATTTATTTTTTATTATTACACGATTTTATTTAAGTCACACTGTTTGTATGTTGTATCCATCCATCCATCCTTCCTTCAAATCTTGAAACGTAAAATTAGACCACTTTTGATGGTCCCAGAGATCTCAAAATTTTACCACAGATAGATCTTGGATGACAATGCATGTATCAAAATTTCAGATCGATCGAATGTACCGTAATTAAATTTATCAATTTTTAGTTTATCTCGATTTATCACTATTTAGAAAGTATAGTCGTATGCTAGAGTTGACCTCCACGGCTCACTGGTTTCACTCCAGCCCTCGTTTACCAAATTCCCATGTTTACATCAAGGGCATTGGAGATCAGCGCGTTTCAGTCTGTAAATGTTTGTAAATAAAAGCGTGTCTTTTTTAGATTACATTTTACTTATTTCGTATGGAGGTTCAGGCAAACGGAAGCAGAAAACTGTGCTACATAGATAGTTTTCTCCTACATCTTTTGCTGTGTGTGTGATATTCAGGCCAGATCAAACGCAAAATCCAGATCATCAAGTTGTTTCCTTAATGTCCACTGGATAGTACTGGATACCATTTCTCTTCTGATCTGTAGACCTTTTCATTGAATCTAGAAAAAAGACATGATTTTCGCACAACAGCTAATCTACTGGACTTGACATAGTCAGGCAAGGAATATTTTAAACCCATGAATAGAAAAAAGTTATTGAATTCAAGACTATTGGTTTATTTAAGTTTAAAATGATATTTAGGCTCGAAGTTACCCTGCCTAAAATACTATATTTAATGTTAACATTGCGTACAACTGTCTTAAGTAATAAAAGGTGTTAAAAAGGCTTCTATAAGTTTATTTTAGTGAAAAACTTAATGACGATAAATTAGGAATACACCAAAATTGTTTAATCCATTGCTATTTTGGCTATTGAGCATGCCATGGCTGAAAACATTGATACATGAAAGATTGAGCCATGAGGAAAAACATAAAACGCCAATTTTATTAAAGAAATGAATCCTTTCTTTTTAATTAAAAAATTTATAATGTTCTTACTATAACTCTCTAAATATTTGTTTTCTTACTTCATAGTGTTAACATATTTTTCGGGGGGGGGGCGGCAAATTTGGTTTCTGACCCGGTAGGCACATACCCACGCTACGCCGCTGCTAGTGCAGTGATGCCATTGACAATTTTGGGAAAAACCTGGACAACACGTCAGAAAAAACAAGAAAGAAAAAAAAATAAACTCTTTTAAAAAAAAATAAATAAATAAAGGACGTCACGAATGTCATTCGCTGATAGCCGTATTTACTATATGAAAATTAGCATATTTCAAATTATTTCTGTGTGTGTCATTTACGTGTGTATTTAGTGTGAGGCTGCATTCTAATATCGTAACACGTTGTAACCATTTTACAAGGTCATTAAATAAATGTTAAACTATCAAATATTTAAGTGGAGCTTTCATTTAAAGTTATGTGTAGCCAAGTGGAGGCTTCTATTTAAGACATATCACAAATGTGCGACTGAAGCATTCGTGTTTTTACAACAGTGTTTATTTAAAACAATGGAAACATATATCTTTTTATTTTAAATTTTAAAAAATTAATATTTGTTTGCAAGTTACATCTTTATACTGTACTCTTTATGTATTTTCGAGATGTATGTTCCCAGCCGTTCGAAACATTTATTTGCTTTAATCTTTCTTCAGGTATCTACATTTATGTTAAACGTTAATCTACCTTACGTTTTGTTTACAAACCATAGTCCCAGTTTTCTGAAGTGTAATATTTTAACAATATTTATATAATATTATTTTGTTGATTATCAAACACACGGTATCATTTCACCACTTTTCGTTATATCCTTAAATTAACGTCCTTATATTTGATTAAATTTAAGTACTTTATGTCTGTGACATTTTAAAAGTTAGTTATAAATATTAAAATACTAATAATTTATTCAATGCATTAGAGATAGAAGTTACATTAAGTGAAACCAGATACCAACCCAACACTATAGCTTAGCCACTGTTAATATTCTTTTTGTGCATAAATTAAGCTAACCATGGTAGTTAAATAAAATTTATAAATAAAAAAATGTACAGGGAACGGCATTTGATGTATGAAGGTATTGATTAGTGATGAAAGTGTTACTTAGGTGGCAGGTTTATTTTCTTTCAGGCCTTAAATAGTTAATGTAATTTTTATTTTCTATAACTTTTGCTCCTTAAACTGCCCCAAAGAAATAGATGGATTGAACAAATATCGGTACTGTTAAAGATGAAAATGGATTATATATAGGAGTTATATGCACGGACATAAGAGTGTGGGTAATAAGTGGAACAGTTATTTTTATATTGAGTGGTAACTCCTTGACCGTCTAAAAGGTACCTTTCATTGGTGGAGGTAGGAGTCAATAATATCGTGCAACCCTGCGTGGAATAAACACTATAGCGTCGCAACTATTTTTATACTTTTTGCATAACTTAACGTGACGTAACGGGACGTGGTGGTCGAGTGGCAGCGCACTGGACTGTCGTACCGATGGTCACGGGTTCGAATCCGTGTGAAGGCAAGGGTTTGTTCCCGGGGCCTAGGGCGTCCCTGAGTCACCCCGCTCCGAATGGGTACCTAACACTAACATGTAGTTAGGCGGCTGGGTAATGCGTGGAACCCACAAAGCCGTGGCCTGTGAATGCTGCATCACTTGCCAACAGATCATCTGTCATGGTCTGTGGACGCAACTATCTTCTGCATAGAAGGAGCGTCTGTATAGATAAGATAAGAAGATAATTAAACCAGCAGGGTAAATGTTAAGCCCAAATCTTGCTTTTCAAAATGTGTCTTTAAAGCAAATAAACTGAAGCATCAATATTCACATAAATAATATCTGGCTAATTTTAAAAAATCATTTTCGATTGAATAAGGTCATGCTTAGACTAGAAATACAAATAATGTTTTGAAGAGCTTTTCCTTTGAATAAATTAATCCTAAGAAAATCTCATTGAGAGCTAAAACATTCATTAAAAAATAGTATAAACTGTACTGTTCTTTAAGATGTACATATAGTTCGTGTAAAGACATATCGCGGGTATTACGACTCACATATTGGTTCTAGCTTCAGAAAGTGCGTGTGCTGGGTAAAAATTAAAGACCAAGCACCCGTGTGTCCTGTGCTGGTTAGAAAGATCACCCTTGTGTCACGTGATGGTTAGAAACATCACCCGTGTGTCCAGTGGTGGTTAGAAACATCACCCGTGTGTCACGTGCTGGTTAGAAACATCACCCGTGTGTCCTGTGATGGTGAGAAACATCACCCGTGTGTCCTGTGATGGTTAGAAACATCACCCGTGTGTCCTGTGGTGGTTAGAAACATCACCCGTGTGTCACGTGCTGGTTAGAAACATCACCCGTGTGTCCTGTGATGGTGAGAAACATCACCCGTGTGTCCTGTGATAGTGAGAAACATCACCCATGTGTCCTGTGCAAGTGAGAAACATCACCCGTGTGTCCTGTGATGGTTAGAAACATCACCCGTGTGTCCTGTGGTGGTTAGAAACATCACCCGTGTGTCCTGTGATGGTGAGAAACATCACCCGTGTGTCCTGTGCTGGTGAGAAACATCACCCGTGTGTCCTGTGATGGTGAGAAACATCACCCGTGTGTCACGTGCTGGTTAGAAACATCACCCGTGTGTCACGTGCTGGTTAGAAACATCACCCGTGTGTCCTGTGATGGTGAGAAACATCACCCGTGTGTCCTGTGATGGTGAGAAACATCACCCGTGTGTCCTGTGATGGTGAGAAACATCACCCGTGTGTCCTGTGATGGTGAGAAACATCACCCGTGTGTCCTGTGATGGTGAGAAACATCACCCGTGTGTCCTGTGATGGTGAGAAACATCACCCGTGTGTCCTGTGATGGTGAGAAACATCACCCGTGTGTCCTGTGATGGTGAGAAACATCACCCGTGTGTCCTGTGATGGTGAGAAACATCACCCGTGTGTCCTGTGATGGTGAGAAACATCACCTGTGTGTCCTGTGATGGTGAGAAACATCACCCGTGTGTCATGTGGTGGTGTGAAACATTACCCGTGTGTCCTGTGATGGTGAGAAACATCACCCGTGTGTCATGTGGTGGTGAGAAACATCACCCGTGTGTCCTGTGATGGTGAGAAACATCACCCGTGTGTCCTGTGATGGTGAGAAACATCACCCGTGTGTCCTGTGATGGTGAGAAACATCACCCGTGTGTCCTGTGATGGTGAGAAACATCACCCGTGTGTCCTGTGATGGTGAGAAACATCACCTGTGTGTCCTGTGATGGTGAGAAACATCACCCGTGTGTCATGTGGTGGTGAGAAACATCACCCGTGTGTCCTGTGATGGTGAGAAACATCACCCGTGTGTCCTGTGATGGTGAGAAACATCACCCGTGTGTCCTGTGATGGTGAGAAACATCACCCGTGTGTCCTGTGATGGTGAGAAACATCACCCGTGTGTCCTGTGATGGTGAGAAACATCACCCGTGTGTCATGTGGTGGTGAGAAACATCACCCGTGTGTCATGTGGTAGTGAGAAACATCACCCGTGTGTCATGTGATGGTGACAAACATCACCCGTGTGTCCTGTGATGGTGAGAAACATCACCCGTGTGTCCTGTGATGGTGAGAAACATCACCCGTGTTTCATGTGCTTGTTAGAAACAAACATCAGGCTCCAAGGCCCCCCTTTCCCACCCCCTATTTAATTAGTCACGTGGGTTAATTTACATATGGAATGAAATTGAACTGAAATTAACAAGTGAATCTATTGACACCCCACGTCGTCCCTCAGAGACCAACACAGAAAACAACAACATAACAAAACGTGTGTATCGTTACTGTGAGCGATTAAATTCTAATTTTATTTATTACCAGATATTTTTTTTAACAATAACCCCCACCCCCAAACCGGTTCAATATCTTTTCTATTAGTCGGCCAGCAACCGGGTGTCCCACGAATATCACTTGAACCTTTACCTTCTCTCTCTCTCACTCTGTCTCTATATCTTTCATACGATCTTTCTCTCACTCTCTCTCTCTCTCTGTCTCTATCTCCTTCATTCGATCTCTCTATCTCTGTCTCAGTCTCTCTCTGTCTTTTTCTTCCTTTTTAACTGTCTCTCCAGTTCTCTCTGTCTCTCTCTTCCTATGTCTCTCTTTTTTCTGTCTTTGAGTCTCCATCTGCCCTCTCTCTCTTTCTCTCTCTCTGCCTCTTTCTCAATCTTTCTTTCTTTCTTTCTTTATTTGTCTGTCGTTATGTCTCTCTCTCTTTCTCTCTCTGCCTCTCTCCCCCTTTATCTCTCTTTCTCTCAACGACACTTTCTCTCTGTCTTCATTTATGGCTCATCTCTCTCTCTCTCTCTATATATATATATATATATATCATTCTCTGTGTCTCTTTCTATATATCTCTCTTTTTTCCTCTCTCTTAGTCTCTCTCTTTCTCTTTGTCTCTCTCTTTCTCATTGTCTCTCTCTCTGTTTCTTTCTCTATCTTATTCTCCCTCTCTCTCTGTTTCTCTCTCTCATTCTCTCTTTCCATCTCTCTCTCTCTTCGCGGAAGACTTCATAATAAATGTGACAATTCTACGAAGAATTTTCTTCAAATCACCTACCAACGCTCACTATTTTCTTGTAATTAACTTTGTACAGTTTGTGTCACTTAGTGACTGAGCGTGTGTATGTGTATGTGATAGGAAATTGACCAGGTATCTTTATAATAAGGTGTGCAAGGGGGGTACGAATTCTCCAAAGAATGTTATTACTTAATTAACCTCAACACTTTTTGCTTGTTTGTGTGTGAGTGCGTGTGTCTGTCAGGTAGAAGTTTGGATAAACATCTTATTTTAACAATAGTCAAAACAAGTAAACTACTGCATCATTAAATATCAAGTTATCTTATTAAGGGAGTTGCTTTTATTTTTGAAATATTGTTTTCTTAGTCAAAAAAATATGTATTAAGATTTATTTGTCCTTCCATTGAACTCAATATATATCGTTATTAAAATTGGTAAAATTCAAGCCAAAACATTGATGATTAACATATATAATATTCATTATTTAGATTTTTTAAAACTTTTAGTTTTAAACAATCTGATGTGTATAATTAGAGAGAAAGTTCACCTTTAAAATATGGAGTTATATCTAAGATTTATTTACTTATTTTTTGTCAGGTCTACTGATGGCCTACCATTAACGAAATTTTATGTTAGGCATCCATCAAGGTCACATAACTCCAAAATGTTATATATGTTTTTATTTGCCACCCCTTATTAGACACATTAACAAGACAGACCTACTTTAACTCTCAATTAGATCATAGATATAATTAGAAAATATATTTATGGAAATATAAACAATTAGACATGTTCCTAATAAAATGGTTTGAAGGGAAATTTTGAGAGAAGAGTAAAGAATATTAGTAACATAATTGTCAATCAGATAAATCAATGAATCGTTGGACGTGCATTGAAGTTTTCTGCTATGCAGTCGATATCAGCTCATATATAGCTGAGTTAATAACATGAATCAAAGGATCTTAATAGAAGATTATGTTAACACGTGTTCACATTAATAAACAACATCAAGGAACTGATCACTTTAAAACATGACACAGTATCTAAGTATCTAAGTATTATAAAAGTTATAATTTGTTTACAGTCACCACTATCCTTGTTATTAACATCTTTCTAATAAAACAAATGACGTAAGTCTGTATTTGTGAAAGATGGATCAGCAGAGATTTTAAGAAATGCTTTTATTTGATATTAGACATTTTTATGAGAGTTTAAAAAACTTAGGGTTAAAAGTAACAATAATATTATCACTCAATCGGTATTTAATCTTTGATGCAGCAAATGTCAATGTTAAGTTGTTGAATGTTCCTTTTGCAAGTAACTAATTTTATGAAACATTTAAAATCAAATGAAGTGAGCCGTTGACAGGAAATTGTTTTAATCGAAATCAGTCTATACTGAGGGTAGGAGATACCTAGCAATTCATTGAAACTGTATCCCTTATTACAGAGATCGAAGACAAGTTGCATGCCACTTAAATAAACATAATTTACTAAACGTTACAGAATTATACTGTAGTTCATCAATTACGCAAAGGGATACATATCGATAAAGAGTATTACATTTATACTATTCTAAATATAAACAACTGGCATTCGAAAATTGTATATTTCCTTCGAATTAAATATTATTATAAAATCCTATTTAGGTACATGCAATACAAAGTGTAAGCAATACAAATAAGTAATATTATGTCGCATAAACGTTAAGATTGCAATTTAACCTAAATTAAAGGAAATAATTTGATCTTCTTATCAATCTTGCCAAACAATTAAATTGTATAATTACAACCTAATTATAATTAGTTAAATAATGGTGCTTTCTAGTGCGCCGTTCATTAAAAATACAAACGCCAGATATGACAATAGAATGTCATTTAATTTGCACACTTCCCTTATAAGTTTATATATGTGAGTTCAAGCTTGGGCCATGGATTTCATTTGCATTTTAATATACTGGACGAGTTGTTTTCTAATGTAGAAAATAATTTACTGTAAAAACCACACTGACAATAAGACAATTCTAACATACAGACACCACTAGCAATCAGAACAAATTTGAACAAACTAAGAGATAACACTTATCTTATCTTATCTGTTTACAGACGCTCCTTCTATACAGTAGATTATTGCGTCCTACGTTTATCTATGGTTTGTGTTTAGTCCTGCATTTTTATTACTTATTTAAATTATTATTTAAATGTTGATAAAGTGTTGGTTTTCCTGGATTCTTCAGGCAACCCATTCCACGCCCGAATTCCGGACGGGAAGAATGAAAATGTGTATGTGTTTGTTCTTGCATACGGAATAAGAAATGTGTTTTTATCCTTATGTCTGTCTGAGTGTTGTATTAAGTTATCTTTGTGTTGTATTTCTAAATTATAATTAATTGCTTTAAGTATGATTACTACTTTGCTCTTGGTTTTTCTATCCTCTAGTGTTTCAAGGTTTAATGATTTAACTAATGGTGTTATTTTTGTCAGTTTTGAATATTCTCCAGTAATGAATCTGGCAGCTCTTTTTTGAATTTGTTCTAGTTTATCAATGCTTTCTATGGTGGTTGGGTCCCATACAGAAGATGCATATTCTAGTACAGGTCTCACCAAAGTGAGGTAGCATTTTAGTTTTATATCTCTATTACATTTGTTAAAGTTTCTTTTTATAAAGCCTAAGACTAAGGTTTTGTTTGATTTTTTAATAACTTCATTGACATGGGGATTCCATGATAGTTTCTCATTTATTAAGACTCCTAAGTATTTTGCATCTTTAGTTTGGTTTTTACAATCAAACAACTCTTACAGGCAGACAGACAACACTAACAAAAAGTCAACTTTTACACACATTATTAAGATGCGAAATAAATAATAATGTAAAATCAGTTTTGCCACCAGAGTTCACCGCATTTTTTTTTACACATATCAGCAATTAACTTCATGTACGTTTTAACTGAATATCCACCTATGTAAAAGGTCATCGATGTTTGCCCTCATTTGAAGTCATCCTATTCTGTAATAAAGAGCGAATAGTTTCGTCTTTTCTTATAACTTCAATGTCGTGGTTATAGAACCAATCTGTGAGCCAATTAATTATATAAGATTAGGCCGCGACCAGTTAAAATTTAAAGTGTGCCACAGGCCGGGGCTTGGACATATCCGATGTACTGTCCTCAAACTAAGAGCACATTTAATTCTTATTACAGTCTTATTACAGTTTATAACAGGAAAATAAAAAGTCTGCACATTACCTTATGTGTTTTTATATGTCATATATTGAAATATTTTTAAAAAAAATATTTATGTCTATGCATTTTTACAACTTAATTTTTTTATTCTTTGTCAGCAATATTAGGGGCCATTTTTTTCTATGTTAAAGTTATTTATATATTTCATAAAACATCGTGGTTGGATTTAATAAAATCCTGATTTTTATTAATACATTACATACTTTTATCCACAAACTGAAACGTGCTTATTTCTGTCAAATGCCACAAATTCTTATTTAATAAGTTGAATGCTATGGTCGGCGCTGCAGCATTTACATACAATTTGACTTTGATGCCAAAGGTCAGGGTCACTGCTACTCTCAGATCGTTACGGACGGCGTAACTGTTAATGTCACAAAGACTGCGTTCATCTTTGAAGGAGGGGAATGAACCACCTTAAAGTAACAAAGTGATCTGAGGACAGCTCTTATATTAAAGGTACGCATTTAAAAACGTAATCTTCAGGCCTGTTCAATACCAAATCATCAATGTATCCTTGATTATGTATGGTTTGATTTACAGCAAAAAACAGAAGCAATCCAATAGTTTGAGATATAACGACATTACTAATGTAGCAATAACAATAAGAAAATAGAAAATAAAACATAATCACAACTAAGGAAAACATTTATATAAATATTTTACCACAGATAGATCTTGGATGACAATGTATTGTAATGATATTTCAGCTCGATCGAATGTACCGTAATTAAATTAATCCATTTTAAGTTCATCTCCATAAAGCATCTGTATCCGTCTGCTATTATTTACGTCTACGTGCCACCGATGTTCACCTCAGCCATTGATGATCACATCCCCTTGTTTACAGCAAGTGGAGTTCAGTCAGTTTCAGTCTTTAAATGTTTGTCACGCGATGCGTTTAAAGAAATAAAATTTTAGATAGACTCTATGAATTTACACTTAGACTAAAAATAATAAAATAAATAGAGGTAAAAAAGATTTTAAAAAACCACGTTTTTGTAAGTGGATTAAAAAGAAGAAAATAATGTAAAACTTATAAGTTCAAGTACTTTCATTTAATATGATTAAAAACGTGGGGCGGGTGCTAATGAAGTTTTAATTAGCAGTTCACTCATTCTCTCACTTATATATCTCTCTTTTGCCTTGTAAAATATAAATCTTTAATATGTATACTAACACCTCATAAGCGCCCGCCCAACGTTTTTAATCATATTAAAATAAAATACTTGAACTTATAAGTTTTAAATTATTTTCTTCTTTTTAGTCTACTTATAATAACGTGTCTTTTAATAGTCTTTTTACCTCTATTTATGTGTAATAAGTATCACTATCAAATTCTACCATGTTATAAACAATACAATTTAACATAGCAACTAAATAATTTTGCTAAGTAAAATCATACTTCTTAAAAGATGTTGAAGAAAATATAATTTTTTTTAAAAATTCTTCTAGTTAAACGGGAAGTTTTAGAGTTAGCTATAATTTGGTCGATGTGTGAGGGCCTTCATTTATTATTATTTATAGATTTAATCAGTGCATTACGGACGTTTTGCTACAGAGTTGATAGTTGTGCTTATTCCAGTAAAATGACACAAAGTGTTATTTAATACGTTAAATATTGTTGTTTGCACTGCAGCATTCGTACAAGATGTGGACTTTGATGATGTTATTCAAAATTTACATTCTTCTACCTATACACCAGTAATTAGCTGTTCAGCGTATCCATAGTGGGGCAGAAGTCAGGGGTCACTTCAACAGACAGAACATGCTGGAAGGTTCATCTCGTTAAGATTGTGTACATCTTTGAACACAGTGGGAGGAGGGTAGTGAACCACACTAAGGTCACAAATAATACAAAAGTGATCTGAGGACAGCTCTTCAGTTTTAGGCGCTGATTTAACAACGAAATGGAAATGTGTGTGCAATACCTAATCATTTAAAGTGTCCTTCAATAAACGTATCTTGATTTATAGCAAAAACAGAAGCAATCCAAAATTTTGAGGTATACCTAAAGTAGTTAATGGGAAGCGTGAATCCAAAATGATAATGCTGACATCAAAATAACACTTAGAAAATAGAGCAAACACAAATATAATTGATATAATTTATGGATATATTGATAGAAATATTACTATATATATATTCAAAGCGAATACTATGATTATTATTAGGTGTTTTATTTCTTTATTATATACGAGAGCAATGCCCGTGCGATGCTACGGGTAGGCACAATGAAAATAACTTTATTTGGATTTGAGTTTCACATTCCCCTTAATAATGAGTGTAAACGTATCAGGAAATTAGGGTAGTCATAAATCAAACCCCTTCTTTATAAAAATCACGATATGTGTGTCTAGAAAATAGAAAGTATGATTAATTTAAATATTAACCATCAATTTTGGTAGGTCTGCTTTATAACGTATGCTTTTCTCTATATAATATACTCCTACAGAATATGAAAGGTACTTAACAGTTATAAGAATCTAATCGGCAAGGCTCAATTTCTTTTCACATGAATAAAAAAAAGTTAAAAATATATTTCCATATGATTCCTTTGGTTCTAGGAAAATGCTCTGAAAAACACCAATTCCATTGTATAGTTCAAGCATGAAATTAGTTTAAGACGAATTAGTTATTATTTGAGCCAGATATTATTTATTTGAATATGTATGCTTAGTGGAGGGTGGAAATATGGTTTATGGGTATACAATTCGAATTACGGACACTTCGACCCCGGACGATTCGACCCCGGACGGTTCGACCACGGACGGTTCGACCCCGGACAGTTCGACCACAGGACGTTTCGACCCCAGGATGTTTCGACCCCGGACGTTTCGACCCTCTCGTTTCTACATTGTGAAATGTTTTTATTTATTCTTTGGTTTTAAAAAATATATATTTTTAAAAATTAATTTTTGGTATGTTATCCATTAAAAATTAAAAACTCCTATCCCAAACTAAAAACAAAACAAAAGGACCTAATTTATTATTGGGTGTCAAAAAGTATATATTTAAGTCGTTCAAAGGTTTTCATCGGGATAACATAAACAAATGAAAGTTGCTTTTTTTCATTTTAAAAAAAAATATTTTTTTTAAGTGTCGACATACTGAACGACACACCTCGCAGGCGCTGAAACCATTAGAATGATTACAAACCCGCGCCTTTTGCATTCACTTCTGTTTCTTGTGTTGCTTAACACGTGTATACCTCCCTAGCAGAAATACTGATTTTAATAAGACGTACAAAGTTGTCAGTATTTAAAGTCCATAAATTTGCATAGTTTATACCGCCGCCTAGCAGACAATAACGTTCAAGCTGCTGGACCCGTATGACCGGACTGATGGACCCGTATGACCGGACTGATGGACCCGTATGACCGGACTGATGGACCCGTATGACCGGACTGATGGACCCGTATGACCGGACTGATGGACCCGTATGACCGGACTGATGGACCCGTATGACCGGACTGATGGACCCGTATGACCGGACTGATGGACCCGTATGACCGGACTGATGGACCCGTATGACCGGACTGATGGACCCGTATGACCGGACTGATGGACCCGTATGACCGGACTGATGGACCCGTATGACCGGACTGATGGACCCGTATGACCGGACTGATGGACCCGTATGACCGGACTGATGGACCCGTATGACCGGACTGATGGACCCGTATGACCGGACTGATGGACCCGTATGACCGGACTGCTGGACCCGTATGACCGGACTGATGGACCCGTATGACCGGACTGATGGACCCGTATGACCGGACTGATGGACCCGTATGACCGGACTGAACGTTACGTCATTGTTGTTTACATTTCGTCCGATGGTTTCATAATCCCGTGTTACAAAGGCTACACTCAGTGACCACCACAGCAAGCCGTGTGCTGGCGAGGGTAAATGGAGTAGGTGGGGGCAGATAGAATGTAGGCACCTTCAGAAAGGACTATCTGAACACATTGCCTTTGTTTTGTCCGATTACATCGTACGGGGTGGGGGTGGAGTTGAATTGGTTTGAAAGGTCTTTCTACCTGAGAGGAATGGCGCATTGATCACAATCATGAATTCGCGATGAATATTGACTGGTTGTCAATAACAATTTCAAACTGTATTTAATTTTTAATGGATAATAATTTTAAGCTAAATTATTTTTAGTCAATGGATAACATTTAAACATGTTTATACCAAAACTTACTTTTAAAAAATAATAAATTTTAAAAAGTATATTTAAAATAATATATTAAAAAATTATACGGTGTAGATACGAAGGGGTCGAAACGTCCGGGGTCGAAACACCCTGTGGTCGAAACGTCCTGTGGTCGAACTGCCCGGGGTCGAATCGTCCGTGGTCGAACTGGCAGGGTCGAATCGTCTGGGGTCGAAGTGTCCGACAACCTAAAATACATATATTCTTTTCACACGAATATTAACATAAAAAACAATATAATGTTTTGTTTTTTTAAATTCCTAGAGATTGATTTTTTAATAAATTATGTCATTTTGAAAGGACTTCCCACTCTTTTCTTCTAGTATTCATAAAGCAATAAATTGGCAGATACTTGTTCCACTACAATAAAGGATTACTTTTCGTTGTATTTGTATTTAAGCCTTTTTTCATTGTAGCATTTTTTAGCTTATAAAATGACATATTTGGTAATGGTCTTAATATATAACATATATTTGTAATCATTTAATATTAAATCAGAATAATTTAAAAAGAATTTTTTTCAAGAAAGTCTTTACAGATTAAAAGAAAACTGCCATTTAGTAAACCACATGATCTGCCTTTGAAATCAGTCTTTAAACAAAACTTTATCCTCGTTGCATAATATTGCTCAAATAAAATCAAGCTGTTATGTCTAAATATCAGTTGCTGTTAGTGTATTTTTTCGCTTGAGCACGCACTTTCTGAAGCTAGAACCTATATATGAGTCGTAATACCCGCGATATGTCTTTACACTAAATATATGTATACCTTAAAGAACCGTACAGTTTATACCCGAAGTGTGTGCCACGCAACTCATTGTTCTAGAAATGTAACTATTTTTTTAATGAATGTTTTAGTTTTGTTAGCTCTTAAATACCTTAAATAATGATTTTTATGGGGAAAAGCATATTATGTATGTGAATTTTGATGCTTAAGTAAGTTGTTCATGGGTTTTATTTGTTTTAAAAGAAACATTTTGAATCGCAAGGTCTGGGCTTAAAATTTACCCTGCTGATTTAGTTTAATCTATGCAAAAAGTATAAAAACAGTTGCTAAGCTATAGTGTTTATGTCATCCTGGGTTGGGCGATATTATTGACTCTTACCCCACCAATTAATGGTACATTTCAAAAGGTCATAAAGTTGTACTCAATATAAAAATAACTGTTCCACTTATTACCCACACTCTTATGTCCGTGCATATAACTCCTATATATAATCCATTTTCGTCTATAACAGTACCGATTTTTTTTTCATTCCTTCTATTTCCTTGGGGCAGTTTATGGAGCAATCGTTCCAGAAAAAAAAATCGTGTAAACTATTTAAGCACCGAAGGAAAATAAATATCCCACCTAAGAATCATTGATAAATATAGCTTACCTAGCATGATTGACTTAATTTATGCAAAAAGAATATTAACAGTGGCTAAGCTATAGTGTTTGGTATCTGGTTTCACTCATGTGCTTTCTTTCTCTAATGCATTGAATACATTGTTAGTATTTGATTAGTATTTGATTATTTAGAACTAACTTGTAAAGTGTCAAATACATTAAGTATTTAAATTAAACATATAAAAGATATAAAGAAAAGTGGTAAAATGATACTGTGTATTTGATAATAAAGAAAATAATAGAAAATAATAGTATATAAATATTGTTAAAATATTGCGCTAAAAAAACAATGACTATGGTTTGTAAACAAAAATGTTAGGTAGATTAACGTTGAACATAAATGTAGACATCTGGAGAAAGACCAAAGCAAATAAATTTTTCGAACGGCTGAATAAAATACATCTCGAAAATACATAAAGGAAACAGTGTAAAGATATAATTTGCAAACATATATTAATTCTGTAATTTTTTTACAAAAAAAATATACGTATTCTTGTTAGAGGCGCAACGTTATCAGACATAAAAATAATCCGTTTCATCACATTTAGTTCACAACATAAACACACACACGCTCACTTTATTCACACACTTATACACACAAACATAAACACACAAACAGATAGTACCATTAAAAAAATCACATTTCATTGAAATAACCGCGGCTCTTTTTACTTTGTTTCCATTTTACAAATTAATATGAGCTCGAACTATTACGTCAAGTCACAATATTTTATAGCGAGAAACGCCGTCTTGTTAATCTCGACACCAAAATGTTTATTATTTAATTTTCAATAATTTATTTTATTTTCGGGAGTTACCCCGCATAGCGAGCACCCACGGACGCGCTTAGGCGCAATATATATAGGGATATATATAGGGATAAGTTAGGCTAGTATTATAATTAGGCCTTCTATTACTATAGTAAACAATTAAATTACAAGTGACAAATACACTACGCTAAAGTAGGTTTAAGCTTTATTTACTAAATATTTACACCTATAAATTTATTTACAATAATTATAATTACTCTATAAATTGTTGTGTACAACAGAACCAATGAGGTGATTTGCCAAGACTTAGATGGAATCAAGTGATCATTTTATTTTCTAATATATTCTTTAGTTTTTAAAAAAACATTTTGAATAAAAATGTATGTTATTTTAATTTATTTTTACAATCAATGCTTTTTAAATGTGTAATTACAATTACTTTCAATAATATGCCTTATATGCCTTATATCAATGTTGAATTTATGTTTACAACTATTTAATTAATTGAAGGTGTTAGTTATAGCGATGTTCTATCGAATGTTCTCAACATATTTTAATACGAAGTAATAGTACAGATGAACAAGAATCAATCAATGCGATTGTTCTTTTTAAAATTGTTGGATGACATAAATTGTATCCACATATACATAAATAATACAATTATATTTTCAACTATATGGGTGTAAAATAGGCACTATATTTTGTCAGTGAGAAACAACACTTTATCTTAAAATAAATTTATATTGTCAACATCTGATGTGCATTACAATTTATTGGCCTGTAATCGCTGCACCACAAAGCACCGGTAGAAATAGATTTTATCAATTGCGTTGTTCTTGAGAAAATTTAGGTGACAAGATAAGAATTGTTAATTTCTTTTTAACTCTTTTGAAATTTAATTTACAATACAGTGAGACATATTATTATTAAATTGTGTTACTAAAATAAATATTTTAGTACTTTAAACTTACGTTTACTAAAGTTATATTTTAAAAAATACATTTAAATATTGCATTCATTTATACTTATAGAAACTTGAAATTAATTTATTAAGATAAATCTATATTTATCTTCAACTATTTTAACACATCATGGGTTGAAACTATCATAGAACCATTTATGTAAGTGGCAAGCCACTTAACTTTCGATCCCTATATTAAGGGATACAATGACAATGAAATGCCATCTGATATCGGTTAACACTTATAAAATGTTATACTATTTTTTCGATTTTTAATGTTTTATGAGAATGGTAACTTGATCGTAGTAAAAATCAATATAAGGGGCCCCTCCATAAAACATGTCACGCTATTTTTACCCCCACTGCCCCTTGTCACTAACTGTCACAAATCTCGCCCCCCCCTAAAGTACGTCACGCTTACGAACAGATTTTTTTATTAACAAAATAATTAGAATTTAATATAAAACACCGTGACGTCACACATGGCCGGACAGCCCCTCCCACTAGTCACAAACTGTCACACTTTATTACACCCCCTACCCCCCTCTTGAGCGTGACGTACTTTTTGGACGCCCCCATAGTTAAAATTGACTTTGTCACTACAAAATCATAGAAATCATTCACTATTAATATCATTTTTTTTTATCATTGACAAACATGACACCTTTTATTCTCAATGATCATTTTTATTAATCAATTCATAGTTCCAGTCCTTGACGATGTAAAACATAGGTGAAGTAGTTACCGCCCACGACCATCAAGACCAGTGAAGACAAGTGATTTTTTTTTCCCAAATTGTTTGATTACATGTGGCATATAATAAACCGAATTCATGCCCAATGTTTTAGGGACTGTAGACCATGTGGGGGCTCATGTCACTACCACGTCTGTAGGCCATGTGGGGGCTCATGTCACTACCACGTCTGTAGGCCATGTGGGGGCTCATGTCACTACCACGTCTGTAGGCCATGTGGGGGCTCATGTCACTACCACGTCTGTAGGCCATGTGGGGGCTCATGTCACTACCACGTCTGTAGGCCATGTGGGGGCTCATGTCACTACCACGTCTGTAGGCCATGTGGGGGCTCATGTCACTACCACGTCTGTAGGCCATGTGGGGGCTCATGTCACTACCACGTCTGTAGGCCATGTGGGGGCTCATGTCACTACCACGTCTGTAGGCCATGTGGGGGCTCATGTCACTACCACGTCTGTAGGCCATGTGGGGGCTCATGTCACTACCACGTCTGTAGGCCATGTGGGGGCTCATGTCACTACCACGTCTGTAGGCCATGTGGGGGCTCATGTCACTACCACGTCTGTACAGTGGAAATAGTGCACCGGTCACTGGTTCAATTAAAAAAACTCCCGCCGGTCCGCCATACTAAAAAGTACTATAATAAACACATTAGTTATAAAAGTTCTACTTCCTCAACTCTCACTATAATAAACACATTAGTTATAAACAGTTCTACTTCCTCAACTCTCACTATAATAAACACAGTAGTTATAAAAGTTCTACTCCCTCTACTCTCACTATAATAAACACAGTAGTTATAAAAGTTCTACTTCCTCAACTCTCACTATAATAAACACATTAGTTATAAAAGTTCTACTTCCTCAACTCTCACTATAATAAACACAGTAGTTATAAAAGTTCTACTTCCTCAACTCTCACTATAATAAACACAGTAGTTATAAAAGTTCTACTCCCTCAACTCTCACTATAATAAACACAGTAGTTACAAGGCGTCTACAGTCTATACCAGTGGATCTCAACCCATGGTCCGCCGAACACTAGTGGTCCGCGGAGATGTGCCTGGTGGTCCGCGAGCAAAGCATGACATTTTTATTATTTAAAATTTAAGAACATGAAAATGTATACACGTTGTAACATTTTGAAGAATTGATTCATTTTAATCACTCGATGGCGAGAGCACAGCGCCGAAAATAATATGTTTTGAGTTTATTATTAGTTTCAGCTTTAATGTAGTGTTTTAAGTTAGATAACATTAATAATTTTTAATGTATTTATTCATTTTAAGAACATTATAATAAGTGTGTAGTTTTTTAAAATTATTGTTTTAACGGACAGCTTGATAAATGTGTGTAGATCAGTTTTGATAAATGTGATATACGCTTATCTTTTACCCATGCTTAGAAATGGGATGTTTAAATGATTCGTTCTCAATTATTGTGCCCGCGAGTTTTTAGGTGTAAGTTTGACTTTGTTTATGATCATGTTTCACTTTGTCAGCAAGTGTATGAGTAAGTGTTTAACATTTTCCGTGTGTGTATGTTAAGGCCAAAGCCCGAAGTTCAGCCATTTCGCAAATCGGCTGGCCAATTCGCGCTTTGGCCGACAAGTCTGGCCAAAGCCCAAAGTACTTTCAACTAACAATAGTATTTCGGGCTTTGGCCGGCCAATTCGCGAAGTGGCTGGGTATTCCTGACCAAAGCCCGATGTGGTTGTAGAAGACTGCCCGTTTAGCGGCACATCTGTCGCTTCTGGTATGTTGGTGTGTACTTGGTAGGAAAGAGGGTGCCAAGCTGTAACGATATTATCGCTGTAGTCTTTCCTTTTCGGAGAAAGCCCGGCCATTGTGACTAGTTCTTATTATTCGGACACAGTGAATTCATTGTGAATACATATGGCCTGAACTAAAACTGAACTGATACATGGAAAACCGAGGCATAATTAAAGCCAAGGTTTCGACAAACCTGCCAAACAATATGTTCATAATGTGATGATGACATGCATGCAGACCGATGAATCTAGACATTGGGGTCTCAGATTTGTTCGATTCATGAAAAATCGTTCTTTTGACCAAGGCATGAATAATTCGCTATATGAGGCCATGTTTGGCTTCAAAGCAAAAGTTGGGCTGAGTACCTCAAATCTGGCCAGAGAGGTGATCGATAATGTAACTATGGAGGAAGACCTCATCAAGGTTCCCAAAAATGGAGGATAGTATAAATGCAGAGACTGCCTCTAGAAATGGAGTTGCTGCTGTGCTTGTTGTGGAACCATTGGAAAATTCAGACTTTTTGACTGACTATAAACAGGCGAATAAGGTGTGTATAGTATGTGAAATAGAGTGTAGTTCAGCCATTTTTTAAAAAATTCTGCGGCAGAGATCTGAATGCAAATTTTGGAATCTGCGGTGAATCAGACGAATGATGCAGGGGTAAAATAACTTGCAGGCTATGTCATAATAAACAAGAAATAAAGGAAGACGAGGACAGCAGCTCACAACTGTTTGCAAGGTCAAGCTGCGAAGATGCTTAGAAATTCAGATGCAAAATGTACACCAGTGAAAAGTCCGCGTTCGTATACCACATGTTACAGAGGTCACGTTGATCCAAGAAGCGTTCTTTCAGTTGATATAGATGCCTTCAGCAAGCAAGGAACAGAGCATGGTGTTCTCAAACAACTGTATTTCAGAAGAGAGTTTTCCATTGTATATAAGAAACTATTCACACTAGAATCCATGGGCATAGAAGAAAAGTCAGTACGAACCGTCGCGTCTTCCCAATCACTCTATGCAAATGCATTACTAAGTGTGCAACTGCATCTGTATGAATAACAATAGATGTCATAATTCTAAATGTTATAAAAGTTTATTATGTTGTAATAAGTGATAAAAGAAAGAAATAGTTTACTATACTTATTAAGTTTCACTTTTTTAACTTATTTTTTTATAATTTGTAATTAACAATCAATTTTAAGCTTGTATCTAATTTGTCAACCTTTAAATCGGCTCATGACTTCAAGCCCGAATTTGTTAATGTACAGCAGCATTGGCCACTTAGCAAATTGTCCGCCATTTTGCGAAGTGGCTGATTTCGGGCCTTGGCCGTAACATGTAAAAGTTTATGTTTGACATTGTCCGTGAGTGTTTTAGTGTAAGTTTGACTTTGTTTTTGAGTGTGTTTCCCTTTGTCAGTGAGTGTATGAGCGATGGTATTTATGTTTAAAATAATTATTCATTTCCTGGACACATCTAATATATTGCATAAGTAAATGTATAGGAAAGCGTCTTTTGTTGACATTTGTTTAATGTTAACACGCTTGTCTTTTGTTGACATTTATTTAATTTTAACACGTTTTACAAAATTTGATCAGTTTAATGCTGAGATGCACTTTTAGTTAAATGAAATTAACATTTGGAAAATTATGTCTTTAGGTTTTTATAAAGTAAATTACAATATTTGTATACGATTTTGTTTTCAGTTTTATAAACATGTACATATCTGTTAAGATAAAGGTGGTATATATGTATGACTATATAAAAACTTAGTTTTATTTTTAAACATAAAGAGCTCGACCCTTGGACATAAACCTTAAACCACACACCACGGCACGAAGTTTTAGAGCTACCCAAGTGATGTAGCATTACGTAACCATTATGTTGTCATATACATTGAATGAGTCATTACATTTATACGTTTTTTCATGTTTTGACAGATCACATTCTTTTATGAGCCGTTTATATAAGAATATACATTGTTTAAAATTTCCCACACTGAAGCAATCACAATATATGTTTGTCAACACTGACGTCATCAAACAAAGTGGTTCAACTACTAAATGACATTTCACCTCAAAATAATGCACTTCCCACACCACACACATGTTGTCACATCAACAAACATATTGGTGTATGTTAATACATCTATCAACAGACATATCGGTGTATGTTAATACATCTATCAACAAACATATCAGTGTACGTTAATACATTTATCAACAAACATATTGGCGTATGTTAATACATCTATCAACAAACATATCAGTTATTGTTAATACATCTATCAACTAACATATTGGTGTATGTTAATACATCTATCAACAGACATATCGGTGTATGTAAATACATCTATCAACAAACATATTGGTGTATGTTATTACATCTATCAACAAACATATCGGTGTATTTTAATACGTCTATCAAACAACATAACAATGTAGTTAATTGCATCTATCAACAAACATATCGGTGTATGTTAATACATCTATCAACAAACATATTGGTGTATGTTAATACATCTATCAATAAACATAGAAATAACAAACACACAAATGAATAAACAATAGCTCTTCATTCCATTCTAGCGTGTTTATTGTATCTTAAAATTAAACATGTTTTAAAATCTTTTACAATAAAAAACAAGAAAAAAAAATCGAATGAGTATTTAAACGCAAATTCAAACAAGCAATTTCCGATTTTTTATCAAGGGAAATCATTCTAGATTACAAAAAGTCGATTCAAATAAGTAATTCTGAAACTAAACATAATATGACGTCATATCCCCTCATGCTATATCACAACAAGAATGTGTCAATATAATGCTCACCACGCAACAATCTAGCATACGCATTTAAAAAGCGGTAAACCCCATTAACTATCATTCTAGATTACATTAAAAGTCATTTTTAAATCAATAATTCTGAAACAAAACAATAGCTTTCAAAAATTGCTTCTAAACTTACTTGGGTCGATCGAAGAGTTATGCTGCAAGAATTACTTCATCAACATTGTTCTATATATTATTAGCTATTGTTTCCCGTTTGTTTTAACCCGATAGATGTTATGGTTGGCGAGAAATTGACAAAATACTGATATCTTTTCAGTTTTTGTTTTGATTTTCCAGGAAATCCAGTAAACCTTTTCACTATTTCTTTTGGCCGTTGCACATCCTTGGGACCTCCTTAGCATATATGCAAAGACCCGAACCCTCTATCTTGTATGGTTCAGGAGGAGTTGCATTGTCAAGCTTGACAGACATTTCGAATCTATAAACGCAATTTTTCCAAAGGAAATTGCTTTAAAAACTGTTTAAAATACAAGCCATTTTTTATACTTTTACAGATATAACTTGTAAATATAAATACATCATTGTAATGATGTTAATGAAAGAAAGTACTAAAATGCACTAACATATACTAATGTTACATATTAAAATGTTTAAGAGAGTATTGTTGGAGGCGAGGCTGACGATATGTGAGTTGAGAGTATACATGAGAAGTTGTATTGCAATTGGACCCAGTAAAGGTTTTCGTCTAATACATTTATTAAATGTTGATGTAAGTTTATATCGTCACAGTTTCAACAAGAAATTACTTTACTATAAAAAGAACAAGAGACAACGAGTTATTTATACAATTGATGGAATAGTTGGAGGTAGGGGTGCACACATTAAGGTCAGAGAGACGCAACATTTTATAACTTGTATTTTCTGAGTAACAAAGTGTATAACGTCGAGATAAGCAAAAAGCTCAATTTCAATTTTATTTACAAAGAGTACAATACTTCCCTTATACTCTGTATACAATAAAATACTTATTAATCTATGTATGTTTACCTTGATGCATTGTTACACAAAACTTCTGATAGCCATTACACTTTAGGAACTTGTTGAATTCGCTTCTGCTCAGGTTAATATCATTTTCTTAATTAAAGTACAAATCATTAGGGGTCCGGGATCCAAAAATGTTCATTTTCTGTTGAATCATGGTAAGTACCATTTCCGGTTATCGTATTTGCTCATACGTTGATAGAAACCTAAATCTAGGATTGATTACTTCAATATAAAAATTCATTTAAGCTAAATGAAAGAGTATTAATCTATCTGAAAAATCATTATCTAACTGAAACAGTACTCACCTAACTGAAACAGTACTCACCTAACTGAAACAGTACTCACCTAACATAAACAGTACTCAAGCTAGTGTGTTGAGACTTACATACATACCTAGAGACAAGATTGCCAAACTGTATTTTTTACTCAGAAAGATATAAAACGTCCGTCCAACTTTGTATGATTACAATACTACCCCACCTTCCTATACTCTTTATACGAGAATGTAAAAATAATGTCAATAACATCCATTGTGTTACACAACAAACTGGCAGGTTAGTTATAAAGTGGTCGAGAGGAAATGAATGAATAATTTATTCGCGTAAACGCAACATACAACGTGTATATGCATATCAATAGTTAAGTCTGGTCTTTTAGTTAGTTTAGCTTAAATTATGTATGTGTGATTTAGTCCTTCTGTTATTTATTTTTTGATATAATATCTAGAAAATACAGATAAATGTCGATGTATTCTATGTTGTTAAATGATGGTAATGAAAATTGCTTTTTCACGTTTTTGGTGCACCGCAAAGCACCGGTGCTGTTGTATTTAAAATGAAATTTAAATTGTTCTTTACCAAAATTACTTTGGACGATTAATAATAAGATTTTTTTCTAAAACAAAGTTAATTTATATATAATATATATGTTTTTGACTCTTAATATTATGACTAGTCTTACTTAGTGGTTAAAAAGAAATAAAAGTCACATAAAAATGCATAGAAACATACATTTTGAAGACACAATTGATTGTAAAATTATATTTATTTCGAATTGTAAAGAACCATACAATTTATATATGAAATTTAACATATTTGCTTACCTGACTGTTTAAGTAATGAAGGTACTCTAAATGATCTGTTGTGGATAGAAAACCAGTCTATTTTATTTAAGTGTTTACTTCACTTAATCTCGATCCCTATAAATAGGGATAAAATGTCAATGAATTTAAAGGATTCTCCTACCCCAAATAAAGCCTTAGTCCAAATTCCAACAATTCTTCTTTTCCCTGGTTTCTGCCATTATTATTAAAAATTTACAAATTTATAGACGACGTATAGTGTATAATAAACTTTCCTTTGTTGTCTTTAAGAGAAGATACTTACATGCTAGTAAAGACGCTAAAAAGCACCACAAGTGTCGCCAAAATGCCTTCGAAAGAGAAGAAGAAAATATAATAAAGTTTAATTATTAGTATTATATATATATAAACAATTAAAAAATTAGGTGCAGTGTTGCGTCTCGAAATCAATAAATCAGAAGAAAATAAGAAAATAGTCGTACAGAGCTTTATAAGTTCTAAGTGAACATTGGACGGGGCGAGGTACACTAGCAATAAGTTAAAATGAGAATAAACTTTTTTAAGAATGTGGAAAGTTCACACCAGATTGTATGAATGTGTTGTTCTTACTGATGTGTTAAAACCATGCCGCGCCACTCCAACAAATTGTATGAATGTGTTGTTCTCACTGATGTGTTAAAACCATGCCGCGCCACTCCAACAGATTGTATGAATGTGTTGTTCTCACTGATGTGTTAAAACCATGCCGCGCCACTCCAACAGATTGTATGAATGTGTTGTTCTCACTGATGTGTTAAAACCATGCCGCACCACTCCAACAGATTGTATGAATGTGTTGTTCTCACTGATGTGTTAAAACCATGCCGCACCTCTCCAACAGATTGTATGAATGTGTTGTTCTCACTGATGTGTTAAAACCATGCCGCACCACTCCAACAGATTGTATGAATGTGTTGTTCTAGCTGATGTGTTAAAACCATGCCACACCACTCCAACAGATTGTATGAATGTGTTGTTCTCACTGATGTGTTAAAACCATGCCGCATCACTCCAACAGATTGTTTGAATGTGTTGTTCTCACTGATGTGTTAAAACCATGCCGTGCCACTCCAACAGATTGTATGAATGTGTTGTTCTCACTGATGTGTTAAAACCATGCCGCACCACTCCAACAGATTGTATGAATGTGTTGTTCTCACTGATGTGTTAAAACCATGCCGCACCTCTCCAACAGATTGTATGAATGTGTTGTTCTCACTGATGTGTTAAAACCATGCCGCACCACTCCAACAGATTGTATGAATGTGTTGTTCTCACTGATGTGTTAAAACCATGCCGCACCACTCCAACAGATTGTATGAATGTGTTGTTCTAGCTGATGTGTTAAAACCATGCCGCACCACTCCAACAGATTGTATGAATGTGTTGTTCTCACTGATGTGTTAAAACCATGCCGCACCACTCCAACAGATTGTATGAATGTGTTGTTCTCACTGATGTGTTAAAACCATGCCGCACCACTCCAACAGATTGTATGAATGTGTTGTTCTCACTGATGTGTTAAAACCATGCCGCACCTCTCCAACAGATTGTATGAATGTGTTGTTCTCACTGATGTGTTAAAACCATGCCGCACCACTCCAACAGATTGTATGAATGTGTTGTTCTCACTGATGTGTTAAAACCATGCCGCACCACTCCAACAGATTGTATGAATGTGTTGTTCTCACTGATGTGTTAAAACCATGCCGCACCTGTCCAACAGATTGTATGAATGTGTTGTTCTCACTGATGTGTTAAAACCATGCCGCACCACTCCAACAGATTGTATGAATGTGTTGTTCTCACTGATGTGTTAAAACCATGCCGCACCACTCCAACAGATTGTATGAATGTGTTGTTCTCACTGATGTGTTAAAACCATGCCGCACCACTCCAACAGATTGTATGAATGTGTTGTTCTCGCTGATGTGTTAAAACCATGCCGCGCCACTCCATCTTTTTTACTTATGAAAAATGAACCTCATCAAGAGCAGGAATCCATATCGAAAATTATGACGGAAGATGCTATAATTTCATTATCGATATTGGCTTCGTGGTTATTCTAAACTGCTCCGCGTCATCGATAAGACATAAAGTGTACCACGGAATGTGACCACGTACACATAACTATGTCTATGAGCGCTCACTGCCGGCAGTATGTAAATAATAAATCAAAGCGTTTAAGGTGAACTGAAACTGCTTGCTTGTACTTGTATTCTAAATGTCTTACATGTTTGACTATAATAAACTGCTTGCTTGTACTTGTATTCTAAATGTCTTACATGTTTGACTATAATAAACTGCTTGCTTGTACTTGTATTCTAAATGTCTTACATGTTTGACTATAATAAACTGCTTGCTTGTACTTGTATTCTAAATGTCTTACATGTTTGACTATAATAAACTGCTTGCTTGTACTTGTATTCTAAATGTCTTACATGTTTGACTATAATAAACAAATAAACACTGAAACCACTCGGTACGCCACATTTGTGACGAGGGAAAACGTTATATGGGCGAGTATTAAATACGCCACATTTGTGACGAGGGAAAACGTCATATGGGCGAGTATTAAATACGCCACATTTGTGACGAGGGAAAACGTCATATGGGCGAGTATTAAATACGCCACATTTGCGACGAGGGAAAACGTCACATGGGCGAGTATTAAATACGCCACATTTGTGACGAGGGAAAACGTCATATGGGCGAGTATTAAATACGCCACATTTGCGACGAGGGAAAACGTCACATGGGCGAGTATTAAATACGCCACATTTGTGACGAGGGAAAACGTCATATGGGCGAGTATTAAATACGCCACATTTGTGACGAGGGAAAACGTCATATGGGCGAGTATTAAATACGCCACATTTGCGACGAGGGAAAACGTCACATGGGCGAGTATTAAATACGCCACATTTGTGACGAGGGAAAACGTTATAGGGGCGAGTATTAAATACGCCACATTTGTGACGAGGGAAAACGTTATAGGATTGAGTATTAAATACGCCACATTTGCGACGAGGGAAATCGTTATAGGGGCGAGTATTAAATACGCCACATTTGCGACGAGGGAAAACGTTATAGGGGCGAGTATTAAATACGCCACATTTGCGACGACGGAAAACGTCACATGGGCGAGTATTAAATACGCCACATTTGCGACGACGGAAAACGTCACATGGGCGAGTATTAAATACGCCACATTTGCGACGAGGGAAAACGTTATATGGGCGAGTATTAAATACGCCACATTTGTGACGAGGGAAAACGTTATATGGGCGAGTATTAAATACGCAACATTTGTGACGAGGGAAAACGTTATATGGGCGAGTATTAAATACGCAACATTTGTGACGAGGGAAAACGTTATATGGGCGAGTATTAAATACGCAACATTTGTGACGAGGGAAAACGTTATATGGGCGAGTATTAAATACGCCACATTTGTGACGAGGGAAAACGTTATATGGGCGAGTATTAAATACGCAACATTTGTGACGAGGGAAAACGTTATATGGGCGAGTATTAAATACGACACATTTGTGACGAGGGAAAACGTTATAGGGGCGAGTATTAAAAACGACACATTTGTGACGAGGGAAAACGTTATATGGGCGAGTATTAAAAACGACACATTTGTGACGAGGGAAAACGTTATCGGGGCGAGTATTAAATACGCAACATTTGTGACGAGGGAAAACGTTATATGGGCGAGTATTAAATACGACACATTTGTGACGAGGGAAAACGTTATAGGGGTGAGTATTAAATACGCCACATTTGTGACGAGGGAAAACGTTATATGGGCGAGTATTAAATACGCCATATTTGTGACGAGGGAAAACGTTATAGGGGCGAGTATTAAATACGCAACATTTGTGACGAGGGAAAACGTTATAGGGGCGAGTATTAAATACGCCACATTTGTGACGAGGGAAAACGTTATAGGGGCGAGTATTAAATACTCAACATTTGCGACTTGGAAAAACGCCTCATGGGTGATTAGTAAATACGCCACATGAGAAAATGTACACATCGCACTTCGCATCGATCTCTCAATGATGACATCAAACTGCAGCAGAAAGCAATCATTTTAACAGTAGGAAAAAAAAATATTAGAATTTACGGGGGAAATCAAAGACTGAATATGCTCTCTACAATGAGCATTGAAAAGGAACTTTTAACTTTACTTATCTTTATTGACTTGATTGATAACTTCGCCATGAGAAAAATTCGCAAAAGAAAGTTGTAGGTTTAAATAATAATCTTCTATATGTATAATTCGCCACAGCGAGTATGTGCAAACAAGCATGAAGAATGACCCTCGCTGGGGTCGACCATCAACCAATCAGAAAATAGTCTCGAGACCCTCAATGGTTCCTGCATTCATTTGCGTTTTTCCTTCACAGAATAACAAGTGAATCGTTGTGTTGTGGTTGTCCCGTCCGCCTTTCTAAGCGGAAGGGCCTGGGTTCAAACCCCAGCGAAAATATTTTAAATGTGTGTTTGTGCTCGTTCTCTCCCCCCCCCCTTTTTGTTGTTGCGAACATGGCTGACCCTCGATAGGCAAGCTCGGGTGGTGAAGGGTGGTAAGCAGGAGGATAACCTCAGTGCGAAAGTCTCAAGACCAACTATGCGTCGGTGGTTCTCCTCCAACTACGTTTACTCGCGTTGTTTTTTTAAATCCTTTATATTAACTCGTGGTGTCTGCGGCCGACCGACCGACCGACCGACCGACCTTGTCGCCAAAACTTTTGATCGATTTTTAACCCACTTGCTCGCAAGATAGCGAGCTGAAATTTTGCAGGCAGTTTCGTACCGATGGTAAAAACAATTTATCAAAATTTCAGATCGATCGCAAGTACCGTAATTAAATTATTGATTTTTTAGATTATTTTATTTATTCCTATGTATCATGCTATTTTTTGAGATAGAGCGTCGCGGTGCGTATTATATTGAACAACCTTTAGTCGCGCAATAAGGTGCGTATTTTATTGACAACTCTTTTTATAAACATATTCCTAATCGGTGCGCATTATATTAAACATGTTTTACGACACAACTGCAATTTTGTATTTCTGGATGGTCTGGCGCTGCGTATGAACATTCTTTTAGTTACTTCTCGTACATAAAGGATTTATAGTCAAAAACTTGGTTTTTTACGGGGTTTTCTTATTATTTCTTAAGTTTGTGTCCGTTCGTTATCCCCTTTCTTTGAAATATACATGAGCAAGTCTACACCGCGGGGCATATCTAGTAATAAATATTTATATAATTTTTTTTATATTTCAAATACAGAAAAGAATTCGATACCCCCTGAAAAACTAAAGTTAAAAAAAAACAACAAATAAACATAATAACCGGTAATATTATTCTTTATGGTGGCGCGATCGTAAACACGAAACAGCGTATGTCGAGATGGGACCGTCGTAACCGGAGGACTACCTGCATATAAACATGCATATTTATGCTTGCCCCCTTTAAAAATTCTAAATAAAACAAAATTTTAACTCAAAGACATTGAATTCATAAATTTCCTCTAATAAAAAAACAACCAAAAAAACCCAAAAAACAAAGAAAACCTATCTATTAAGTTTTTATAGAAAAATCTTATCCCCCATCAAGTTGTCATAGTGGAGGTAGTGAGGTGGGATTGGTCTCACAGGCTGACTCCGTGTGTCGGTATATTAAAGCCCAGTTTTTTGTACTACATCTAAAACAAAAGACACCGCTTGTTTTATCTCAAGCATTTTTTATCGTGCGACTTTTTCTTTTCTTTTTCCTCCCTAATTTGTTTTATGGTAGTTTGTTGATACTGTTTTATTTTTGCCTCTTAACTGATAATTTTTTATATTATTATTATTAAGTTTGCGGTTTAAACGTATTTCATTGTATCACGTAATATTTTTCTACGTGAAAATAATGTCGTCTCTTTTTTTTTGGTCATAAAATCTTACACATTACACAATAATTATAACTTTTGATGTCACCCCCCTGATTAAGTCAACCGGGGCGGCCCGACCCCACACTCCTCTAGCGACGCCGCTGCTTAAAATGGTAGACTTTTATTTTTATTAGGCATTTTATTGCTTTATTATATATGTACTAGTTTGTGCTGCGGCGCCCCCTTTTTTAAGGGTGCCTACGGCAACCAGCGCAGTACTATTCAACAGCAAGCTGGGAGATTGGTTCAAGAACACTGTTGGTGTCAGACAAGGATGTTTACTTTCCCCCATCCTCTGCAACCTATTCCTTTAAAGGATCATGTCAGATGTGCTAGAAAACCATGTCGGAACAGTCAGCTTCGGAGAGAGAAGTATAACCAACCTACGCTTCGCCGATGACATTGAAGGCCTAGCTGGTAGCGAGGACGAACTAAAAGAATTCCTCGCAAAGCTAGAGAAAACAGCAAAGGCATACGGCATGGAAATCAATGCAGAAAAGACCAAGGTCATGGAAAATAGTAAATTCACAAGCGACATTCGGATAAACGGGCAAAAACTCAAAGAAGTCTCAACCTTCAAGTATCTAGGGGCCGTAATATCCGACGAAGGCTCAAAGCCAGAAATTCTTCCCAGAGCAGCCCAAACAATGGCAGCATTGAGCAAATTAAAGCCCATCTGGCAAAGTAAGAAGCTCTCCCTGAGATCAAAGATCCGGCTAATGCGCTCTCTAGCGATGTCGGTCTTTTTTATGGTTGTGAGGCTTGGATGCTCACTGCAGACCTCTAAAGAAGAATCAATGCGCTAGAGATGAGATGTTTCAGAAAGATATTGAACATCTCCTACACAGTGCACATCACAAACGAAACGGTCCGCAACACAATAAATACTGTCATTGGCCCCTACGAGGACCTACTCACATCAATTAAGATGAGGAAATTACGATGGTACGGACACGTGACAAGAACTGGTCGTCTCGCAAAAACTATATTACAAGGCACAGTCCAGGGAGGAAGGAAAAGAGGCAGACAAAAGAAGAGATCAGAGGACGATATCACAGAGTGGACCGGCCTGTCATTCAGCGACTCTCAAAGGGAAGCACAGGACCGTGACAAATGGCGTGTGTTAGTGAGCAGTTCACGATGGTGCCCCAACGACCCAACAACGGGAAAAGGGATATTTCAAGTTCAAGTTCACGGTGCCCACCTTTTTCAAAATCCCAACTAACTTGTCCTTGTATGATAAAAACGTAATATTAAACTTTCTTAAATGTACACAAAGTATTTTATAATAGTTTTAATTTTAATTTTAAAAAAAATTGTTTATTTTAAATTTGCAAAAGCCCAAGTAATTTATCATTGTATGATAACTACGAAATATTCCTGAAATGTACACAAATTATGTATATAATATTTTTTTTACAGTGCTAATCACCACACGATTTTTAAAGTAATTTTAGAAAGCAGCGCACGAAATTACTGCACCAAAAAAAAGACTCTTTGAGTCAGTCAGCACTGTTTACAACACAAATGCTGACGTCATAGGTTCTTGCGTTGTTTGGTTAATTTTAATCTGAAAACCAAAAGGATTATGATTTAGCGTTAGGCCACATTCATCGATAATTGAGCGTAAATATATATATGATAGTATTTAAACGGGTGGTTATAACGGTATGCTTAATTAAGTGTCTTATTCTATAATGATTAAATTTTTATAACAAATTTTTGCAAATTTCTAAAAATACTCTAAAATGGCTGAAAACAAAAAGGCTAATGATGCCATTTACAAATATGGAGTCATATTTTGTCTAGAACAAATAGAGTCCATTTTGTTTTATAATACTTCTAACTATAAAATATTCTATGTTTAGATTGTAAATACAAATAGATTTATGGATGCGTTATTTTATCCAAATTAAAACGTACATGAAATCATTTCGGTCTTGTTGGGTTAGTTGGTCTTGTCATATTTTGTTTTGTAAATAAAATGGAATCAAGGAAAATAATTTATTTTGAAATATATTATTTCCCTGTCTAAAAGTAAAAAAAAATGTAGTTGTTATTATAATTTAATATAATTAATTAACACTTTTTATCAATTAATATTACATGTATTATAAAATTCAACAGCATGTTTTGAGGCCAACCTAAATTTTATTTTTTTTAACCATTATATTAAATTTGCAAAAAACGTTCTCTTTCCGACGATCATATACATTTATAGGTTTTGTGTATTCAACTCATACCGTTCATTTGCATGGGTAACACTGCAGATCGTTAGTTCCATTGAAGTGATATACATTCATTCGTTTCTTAAATAAGGCATATGTATACATGTAATTATAAATTTTGCCATAAAAGGGAAGTATTAAATGGGAATACTGGAAAGTATATTATATCAATAAATAATGTGGTTTTTTAATGGGATACTACTATTATATACTATATTAATATATCTATAAAAATAAATTAATTTATTAGTCGTTTCAACATTTAAATTATTGTGTAGAAGGATTAGACAATGACGTTCACAAAATTGTACATACATTTATTTGGTATGTTTTTCAGTTAATAATAAACAGTAATTGTTTGCTTTCATCTTCAACATTCGCGTATATTTTTTTAAAACATGAAACAGGATAGAGCAGTATATGAGATCCATGCATGTGTATGTTTGTAATAGCTAGCAATAGTTTAGTTTATGTTTTATTTACCGAGCCCAAGATTAGCTAGTAATAGTTTAGTTTGTGTTTTATTTACCCATTGCAAGATTAGCTAGTAATAGTTTAGTTTATGTTTTATTTACCCATTGCAAGATTAGCTGGTAATAGTTTACTTTATGTTTTATTTACCCATACCAAGATTAGCTGGTAATAGTTTAGTTTATGTTTTATTTACCGAGCCCAAGATTAGCTGGTAATAGTTTAGTTTATGTTTTATTTACCCATTGCAAGATTAGCTAGTAATAGTTTAGTTTATGTTTTATTTACCCATTGCAAGATTAGCTGGTAATAGTTTAGTTTATGTTTTATTTACCCATTGCAAGATTAGCTAGCAATAGTTTAGTTTATGTTTTATTTACCCATCCCAAGATGAGCTAGTAATCGTTTAGTTTATGTTTTATTTACCCATCCCAAGATTAGCTAGTAATCGTTTAGTTTATGTTTTATTTACCCATCCCAAGATTAGCTAGTAATCGTTTAGTTTATGTTTTATTTACCCATCCTATGATGTGCTAGTAATAGTTTAGTTTATGTTTTATTTACCCATCCTATGATGTGCATTTCTAAAATTTCTGTTAAAAATAACATTCAAGACTCCCAACGTTGAGTAGTGGGGTGTGTGATGTTTTAACGGTTTTTACCCAGATACTTTTTCTTTGAGGAGCAAGAACTAATGAATGAAACCCTCGTGAAACCGTCAACCAGTCAGGCTGTTGTTACGTCCACCTTACCAGTTCATTAATGTTCAGCTTTTATAGGGCACCTAAAGGCGTCTGTAGAAGGCCATCAAACCCCTAACCACGCCCCCTCCCCCAGCCGATCCAATGTAACCGGAAAATAAAGATGCCATGCGGTCTCACAGTCCTTAATAAAATTGCCAACGTTCTCCTGCCCCACCCTTTATTAAACTTTCCCATTACTCTCGCCAGCACGTGTCCTTTGGTGGTCGCTTAGTCTAGCCCTCGTACCATGTCATTATAGTGGGACATGTGCCAGCTAACGTCCAGTCCCTAGTGCCTGGGTTATGTCCAGCTAACGTTCAGTCCCTAGTACCGGGGTTAATATGTCCAGCTAGCGTCCAGTCCCTGGTACCGGGGTTAATATGTCCAGCTAACGTCCAGTCCCTAGTACCTGGGTTGAAGTGTCCAGCAAATAGGTAGGAGAATAATGGATGTTTATAGACAGTATATCCCTAATAGTAGGGATCGAAGTTAAGCGGCGTGCCACTTGGTTAAAATGACAGATCAAATGAGAAACCAATCACATTCAGGTAATGTTTTTTAAGATTTACATATAAATCAAAAACGTTATATCATAGTTCCAAATTGTTTTAAATAAATATATTTTAAATATATTATTTCTTCGCAATTTATTAAAATTTATATATTTTTTAAATTTAACATATAATAAAATATTTAGAAAATACAAGTTATTAATATTATGTCTCAATGAATTTAAATTATATTTTATTGGGTTAAAAATAAGATCTTATCATTTTATTTGCTAATTAAATTTTCTCAAAACAATGCCATATTAAAAACAGCAGTGTCAGTGCTTTGTGGTGCGGCACTGGTGTCAAAGCTACATATAGGATCTATTACTTGTTTATGAAATTCCGTTCACCTAACTGAAACGGTACTCAAGCTTTAGTGTTCAAACACACAATAACATACACACAGACGGACGCACACACATATAGCATATTTTCAAAAGTTGTTTTTTTTTAAGCGCAAGAAGGTGTGCAACTTCGAGATTTATCTAAATCTTGATTCCGATTTTTAACTCGATTATAATACTTCCCCGCTAAACAGCCTAATCAAGAAAGAAAGCCATAATTTAATATCTTCTCAATAATCTTATGAGCAGCTATATTGTTTCGATTATCATTACGTATTTCATAATTCAATACCGTTTCTGAGCGGTGCAACGATAATGGGAAATACAATTATAATGAACATCCGATATGAAAATCATGAATGTAATATAGAAACTTTTTAAAAAAATCTTTATAATGCCAACAGGATTGAAATTCATGCACAGTGTTTTAGATTGTGATTAGAAGCAAAAAGAATAAAAGGAAGAAGAAAAAAAACAAATTCTAAAACATGTTTAATTTTTACAATACATAATTTAAAGATTCACTTTTGCACTGCTTTTGTTGACATATTTGTTGAAGTAATAAATACATAAATACAAATAAATGTTAGTAAATAATGTAATATTTGAGAAGTAGTTTATACCTAATGAGAGCACAGTAACACAATCATGAACCTGGCTGAAGACAAATTTAATGGTTCACATGGGATGTGTGGTTTAAAAGAAGACTTGTTAGAAGGATGTAAGAAATGTATACTGGTGAATTGATAGCCATCCATTGTATCGTATAACAAGTGTCGCTGTGTCATCAAGTCCTGAGCATGAATTGATAGCATAACACTACATCGTATAACAAGGGTCGCTGTGTCACCAAGTCCTGTGCATGAATTGATAGCATACCACTGTATCGTATAACAAGTGTCGCTGTGTCACCAAGTCCTGTGCATGAATAGATAGCATAACACTACATCGTATAACAAGAGTCGCTGTGTCACCAAGTTCTGAGCATGAATTGATAGCATAACACGACTTCGTATAACAAGTGTCACTGTGTCACCAAGTAATAAGTATGAAAGATCTAATGAGCATAGTCACTTACATTGTCAAGTTATAGGAGAAAAAAATGTTTCAATGAATAATCATTTCAGTCCTTCTTGCCAGAAGTGGACTCGAGTTCGGTGACACATCGGTAATATCTTGTCAGTAGATCATGGACATCTGTCAATTGATTTACAGCAAAAGAAAAGAAAACATTCCTTTTTTATTGTTGAAGCGGAATTGTAAAGTTGTTCACAATGCATGTAATAATACGATGTTAAAATATGGTTATTTCTTTTGAAGACTTCATTTATATAAATCTATTTATATAATTCTCTTCGTGGTCGAACCCTGCGAGGCAACAAGAATCTGCATGTGCAACAGATACTAATTTTAGAAAGCAGCGCACCAAATTACTGAACCAATGCATCAAAAGTGTGCAAATTAAATATGCGCTGTAAAAAAAAATTATATGACCTCATTGTTTTCGCTGATATTTTAATTTTGGAAAAGGTAACCCCAATTATAAAATACTTTATGTGCATTTCAGAAAGTTTAATATTTCGTATTGATCAAACAAGGACAAGTTAGTTGGGCTTTTGAAAAAGGTCGGCGCCGTAGGTGCCCTAAAAAAGTGCATTAAAGGGGTAAAAGAACTCTCCATAAGCAATTCTGCGGCGTATGCTACGCCGCGGGGCGTCTAGTATTTATAAATTAGATAAATTTAAACATTTAGTAATCACAGGTTACTAATAAATTAATATAAATAAAAAGAAAAAAAAGTTTTTAATATACTTCCACATAATTGTTCATACAAAACACATCAAGATCGATGCTGTATCGTGCGGCGCAGCACGTCTAATATGATAACACGACGGATTTCTAAAAATATTCGTATTGCAGGTACAACCTGGATAATAATATTCTTCACTGATATCATCATTATTAGGTCCAGGTTTGGAAAGACATCAGCTATCATGACCTTTCATTTCTCTCTGGCGTTTTCTGTTTCATGGAAGACATTATTGAAAACTTTTTGGAAGTACAATGCACAATGATTGTTTATGTCATCATTTTAACATGCGTGTTTATGTCACATCTGAGATAATTGGAATTATTACCCCCCCCCCACTAACCAGGGAACATACCAGGAACATCTCCTCGTTGTGAATGTTTACAAATGTGATCACCTCATTTTAAAAGATCTTATATAAAATAAGTATGTCCTTCACAAACATTGACAGTGTATTTATGTCAATTAAGATAAATATATTATTATTCTCAGTAGGATATGTTAAGTAGCGCATAATGTTTAATGAAAGTGTATTTATGTCAATTAAGATAAATATATTATTATTCTCAGTAGGATATGTTAAGTAGCGCATAATGTTTAATGAAAGTGTATTTATGTCAATTAAGATAAATATATTATTATTCTCAGTAGGATATGTTAAGTAGCGCATAATGTTTATTGACAGTGTATTTATGTCAATTAAGATAAATATATTATTATTCTCAGTAGGATATGTTAAGTAGCGCATAATGTTTAATGACAGTGTATTTATGTCAATTAAGATAAATATATTATTATTCTCAGTAGGATATGTTAAGTAGCGCATATTGTTTATTGACAGTGTATTTATGTCAATTAAGATAAATATATTATTATTCTCAGTAGGATATGTTAAGTAGCGCATAATGTTTAATGACAGTGTATTTATGTCAATTAAGATAAATATATTATTATTCTCAGTAGGATATGTTAAGTAGCGCATAATGTTTAATGACAGTGTATTTATGCCAATTAACATAAATATATTATTATTCTCAGTAGGATATGTTAAGTAGCGCATATTGTTTATTGACAGTGTATTTATGTCAATTAAGATAAATATATTATTATTCTCAGTAGGATATGTTAAGTAGCGCATAATGTTTATTGACAGTGTATTTATGTCAATTAAGATAAATATATTTTTATTCTCAGTAGGATATGTTAAGTAGCGCATATTGTTTATTGACAGTGTATTTACAGCGTATGGAGACAAACAACGTTTTCATATTTGTAGACATGTAAAATTGTGTGCGAATAATTTATTTTGTCCTATTTACTGCAATGAAAGAATAGCGTGTTTTTGAAAATCCTTTTTACCAAGTTTATATTTTTAAAATTGTTTAAAAAACAATGTCTAATATTGTTTTATTTTACTTGTGTCCATTGACTCGTCCTGGGGGAACCAGTCATACTTGTTCCCTGGAGGAACCAGTCATACTTGATACCTGAGGGAAGCAGTCATACTTTGTCCCGGGGAACCAGTCATACTTGGTACCTATGTGGAACAAGTCATACTTGGTACCTGAGGGAACCAGTCATACTTGGTACCTGAGGAAACCAGTCATACTTGGTACCTGAGGGAACCAGTCATACTTGGTCCCTGAGGGAAAAAGTCATATTTAATTCCGGCGAACCAGTCATACTTGGTACCTGAGGGAAGCATCAAACTTGGTCCCGGGGAACCAGTCATACTTTGTACTTGGGGAACGAGTCATACATGGTACCTGAGGGAACCAGTCATACTTGGTACCTATAGGGAACCAGTCATACTTGGTACCTGAGGGAACCAGTCATACTTGGTACCTATAGGGAACCAGTCATACTTGGTACCTATAGGGAACCAGTCATACTTGGTACCTGAGGAACCAGTCATACTTGGTACCTGAGGGAACCAGTCATACTTGGTACCTGAGGGAACCAGTCATACTTGGTCATGGGGAACAATTCATACTTGAAACCTGAGGGAATCAGTCATACTTTGTCCCTGAGGGAAAAAGTCATATTTAATCCCGGGGAACCAGTCATACTTTGTACTTGGGGAAAACAGCCACTCTTGGTCTCTGAGGAAACGAGTCATACTAGGTCTCTGACGGAACGAGTCATATTTAATCCCTTTAAACCAGTAATATTTGGTACCTGAGAAATAGAGTGTTTGTTATATAAACTATATAGGACGATATAAGTCTTTTACTAGCGTCATTTCGCTAGTTTATAACATGGTTAGAAATTTATCTTGCTGAATATCGACATGCATAAATTACCGTTATTTCTCAGGTAGTCAAGTCAATGATTATTTGAAATCAATCCTTACGATTAGGCTACAATTTACAAATTAAAGACCAACAATGTTTTATCTCACTTCTGCAGTTAAATCACATTTTATTGTTTCCTCACGTAATCAGATTGGTTTTATTAATATCTTTGCCCTGATGATTTTTTTATTTTGTGTGTGTGGGGGGGGGGTGTGGATAATATTAAATCTAATTTTTCATCAATTTTTGAACCCCGTCTGAGCTGAAAATGCGCGCTGTTATCAAATCAATATACAAAATGATCTTATATATCTAGATGGTCTTATATCTAGATGGTCTTATATATCTAGATGGTCTTATATATCTAGATGGTCTTATATATCTAGATGGTCTTATATATCTAGATGGTCTTATATATCTAGATGGTCTTATATATCTAGATGGTCCTACATATCTAGATGGTCTTACATATCTAGATGGTCTTATTTATCTAGATGGTCTTATATATCTAGATGGTCTTATATATCTAGATGGTCTTATATATCTAGATGGTCTTATATATCTAGATGGTCTTATATATCTAGATGGTCTTATATATCTAGATGGTCTTATATATCTAGATGGTCTTATATATCTAGATGGTCTTATATATCTAGATGGTCTTATATATAGATGTTCTTATATATCTAGATGGTCTTATATATCTAGATGGTCTTATATATCTAGATGGTCTTATATATCTAGATGGTCTTATATATCTAGATGGTCTTATATATCTAGATGGTCTTCAGTGAGAGCCATCAGCTATTGAAAGGCAATTATCGTAATTAAACTATTGCTTTTGTTCACAGCTGTAAACCTGTATAACACTTGTTCACAGCTGTACACTTGTATAAAACTTGTTCACAGCTGTAAACATGTATAAAACTTGTTTTAATCGACTTTCAAACAGTCAATTATACAAATAAGTTTAAAAATAAACATCGTAATTATTTATGAGTCAGAATTAAAATGTTTAAACATTTGTTTCATGGTGTTATTTTTAAAATAATCATTGTTTTTTTTAAATGGGAATGTTATCTTTATAATGTCAAGGGTGTCACAATAAGAGTAAGGAATTATCTGAAAACTTTAATCGTAACCGATTATTGTATCAAACTATAATTAACAGAAACGTTTTCCTTAAATTAGTAAGTGTTACAACCCTTATCTAAGTAACGAATAAAGTGGATACCACTATCATATTGTAAGGGAGTAAAGAGGTAAGGGTGATACTGTAAGATTGATATCACATGCAATTTAATATTTAAATTTGTCTTGTTTACATAGTTTTCCACTATTTTCAATAGAGAGGTATATAAATAAACATTTTGTAAATTAAGGTAAATTTTAAAACTTTTATGTTTTTCATAGCCACATTAACTATTATTTTATCATATAACAAAACTGATTTTATTTATTCAAAGTTTAGATAAACAAATCTGAACATTAAAAATAAATAATTACTTCCCTTGATACATTGCCTCTTCTATCTCTCTATTCTATACATCATGGGTCGGCGAACAGGGGTAAATTACCTCATTTGCGGTAACGAGGGAAAATTTGGGGGCGCATAACACTGAGGCCTACAATATATTGAAGGAAATAAAGTAAATTTTTAAAAGGACTACCATAATGCGCACTGCGGGAAGTTTAGTCCCCTCCTGTACCCCTTTTCTTTGCACTATCTATGAACAATTCTGCGGTGCATGCTACGCGTTGGTCGGATCTAGTTTATTTATAATTGTAGCATGGACGTCACCATATTATATCTAGAAAAATAACCCAAGAAGTACGAACACATTTTAATTGGTACATTATCCTTTTGTTGACATACATAATCTTGAACTATATTGTATTAAAAGTGATACATTTACATATATAATATCATACTAGCAGACCCGACGTGCGTTTCAACGTTCTCAGTAAAAATGAATAAATTTAAAGAAACCAATAAGTGGTGCGTTTTACCAACAATTATTTTACGGGTTTTTAAAATTAAAAATTAAAAAAATTATAGTACTCGCTGGTGCTTGAACTTGAACCCATAGGAGGACCACCTCTGCTTGTCAACTATAAACTGATTGGTGCACGCCAGCGAGGGTCATTCGTCACGCATGTTGGCACATACTGGCTTTGGTAAAATATTTTATATAGATTTTTTACTTTGGCAAAACTTGAGGTTTTATAAACGGAAAATCAGTCAGAACAAAATGTATAAGAATTTAAATTGGGTGACCCGTCAAAACGGCCCCGGACAAAACGGCCCCGACAAAACGGCCCCGACATAACGGCCCCGGTCAACACGGCCCCAGACAAACTGTTAACATTTTTCGACAAAAAAACATTATTTTTTTTCTTTCATTTTAAGCTGTTGTTAACTTTTTCACCCTTAAATAAAGTGATATGATTTTAAATGTAGATCTTGTGATGTTATTATACTGTTTCTTGTCAACAAACAGCCGCGATTGGTACCATTTCGTGTAGAGGCTATTAAATTCACTATTGTGATGTCAGTGTTATTGTTTATTATTAGCAAAAACTGACACTGAATAGGTGAGTAAAAATATGAATTTAATATTTGATTAGACATTTTACTTTTAGTCAATCTATTAGTCCGGGCCGTTTTGTCGAGGCCGTTATGTCGGGGCCGTTTTGTCGGGGCCGTTTTGTCGAGGCCGTTATGTCGGGGCCATTTTGTCGAGGCCGTTTTGTCGGTGAACTTTTAAATTGTGTCCAATTAATATCTTTTTATAAATAACAGTGACATAATGGAAAATAAAATCACAGAATTTTCTAAAATATTTTATATCAAACTTGAATCAAGTGAAAAAAAAACAAATGGACATTGAGAGTTTGTCCAATAAATAGTGTTAAAGTGTGAAACATTGTACCATGAGTTTGTCCAATAAATAGTGTTAAAGTGTGAAACATTGTACCATGAGTTTGTCCAATAAATAGTGTTAAAGTGTGAAACATTGTACCATGACAATAGACTAAGACTAACGGATAGACTGCAAAGATATAATTTAGAATTCTCTAGACTAGAATATTTTAACTCTGTTTCAATAAACTGAAAAATAAGAAAACAATTTAAATTCAGAGTCTGGTAAAATAATAAGGTAATACTAATAGCAAAATTTCTCCATTAAAATATGTTAAAATAACTGAATTATAGAGAAAAATAAATGTAAATTATTTTAAGAACATCGAAAGTTCAATAATACGATAACTTTGAGAATAATTTACATTTAGGTACCGGTATGCATCACAAAAGTCAAAGTTATGAACTTTGACATACGTTTAATTCATGTGTAACTTAATACTTATGTTTAAAGATATTGCAAGTTAATTTTTATAAAGGTTACATAAAAGAAATGAAATATCGCCCAAGAGCCACAAAGCAAAGGATTTAGTTTTAATTCCATAACAATATCGCATTTTAATATAACCATGACAGTGTTTCATATTTTGTCTATATCCATCCATCCAGCCTGTAGCCAATTTATAAATTGATATTTTTAAACCTTATAGAAGTAAAAAAATATTTAAATGTCACCAGGCCATAGGCATATACTTTTAGAAAATATATTTTTGTAATGCTCATATAGAAAAAAATGACACTTTAGGCCTCCAGTGCCCAAAGAGTATGTCTAATGTGTTAAATTCGGTTTAGTTCATGTATATAATATAAACGTATGCGACGCCCGCCGTTCCGTTTCTATTACATAAAACAACAATATATATTAAATATATCATTTTGAGAATTAAACTAGTAAACTAAAAATTATAAATAATATTAATGTAAGTGCAGTAACAAATGTTCTAAGAACATCAATATTGTTGTCACCATGATAGAATCTTGCAATAACCATAACATTTTTTTCTATGTGAAAAACGGAGGCTATGATAATTTTTTCCCCATGAATGTACTAATTGTATAAACGTTATTATATGTATGATCAGCCGTAACTTAGAAGACGGGATAAGGGAATGCTAGAAATTCTTTCACAATTTATCCCTAATTATAGGGATCGAAGTCAAGTGATAGGCCACTTGGATAAAATAAAACGTCTTCCATGTAACTAAACTATGTATTAACCGATACGTACGTATAATTAATAACACAAACAGATATATTATAGCCATTAAATGTATATCATCATTTTTAATCTTTTTTATATAAATATGATTTTTAAATTTAATATTTCTTGTAGTTTCATATTCTTTACGTGTTTTTAATTTAACTAGAATAAAACAGTTATAAAATGTAAGTTATTAATGTTATGTCTCATGGATTTTAAATTACACTTTAATGGACATTTTTCAATCAATTATTTTCACATTCTTTATATTTTCCCAGTTTTGTATACACAAAGTCAAATTAAATAAATACGCACCGGTGCTGTGTAGTGCGTCATTAATGGGAAACACAATTTTAATGCACGTCCAAAATGATTAGTGTAATTCGTAAATATAACGTGTTCTCCAAAATATGCCTTTGTCTTCTTGTTGTCGTCAAAGAATACGTTTTTGGTGCGTATATTTTAAATTAAATTGACACTATTAAATGTATATAATAGTTTATGGTAGACAGCATACATCATACACGCACTAGTGATATAACAGAGTTTTTTTTACCACATTTAGTTAATACATTTTTTATGGATCTCTAATGACAGGATTCGACTCCCACTTTAATCATTAATTATTAATCCCCATCCTTCATCAATATCAAATATTTTGACACTTTTATGACGTTTAACATGAATGTTAGCTTATTGCATATCTCTTTAAGGAACTTTCCTAAATGATCTTTACAACAGCGGTTAATGCTTACAATAGTTTTTAGTTGTTTTCTAGTACATGTAGGAATAAAACATTGAATTTAGTTTTTATGTTCAAAATTCATTATTAAATATGAAATTCTATATCTACTTCAATATCACACATCCATTCATTTGTAGGGGGATAAAAATTAAATTAAAATTTGTATGTCATTGTTATAGATGCTTTTATTAACAGACTATTGAATATTGAGAAGGAAGAAAACCGCAGCTTCCATTTTTTTATTATTTAGAAACAAATACTGGTGTGGTGTATGGATAAGAATTATAGAAACATAATGTATTAACTGGAAACGGGATCCAACAAAAATTTGCATCCCTATTTAGAAATTGTCTTTTTTGCCTGAGAATGGTAACTTTAAATATGGTTAATTAAAGAGAAAAGGATAGAAAATTATTAAATGTTATTTCCTAATTCAACTATCTATATGACCATTCAAACTATTGATTTCGGTGCATTATTTAATTACAAGACTTTACATTGAATTTATTTTATTGTCTATAACACGCTTCGCAAATTATATTGCATGCATATTCCAATACGACTCTGTTAGTTTCTTTATTTTTCTCTTGGAAATTATATTAATTTTACAATATTTATAATTTAATTTTATTGGCGCTTTGATATAAGTATCCATTGACTTTTTTGTTTAATTACTTTCAATAGATGTGGGATTAACTCCGCCGTAGCCGGTCCTAAGCCTGGATGAGAGAAAAGGAGCATTGTGCGAAAGGCTAGCAGCCATCCCGTAAAAAAGCCATTGCTGCAAAATCACGAACAAAGATACAAAGAGGAAACTAGGACATTGGGAAGGATGGGTTTCTTAACAGAGAACTAATGAAGCTGGGTGGCCAAAGCCAACAGGAAAACACCCAGCAGACAACCATTCTTTCTACTAGAACCACCACCAGCCTAGGAACATGGAACGTAAGGACCATGTTCGAAGCTGGAAAAACTGCCCAAGTTGCTGCCGAAATGACAAGGTACAAGCTAACCATCTTAGGGATAAGTGAGTCCTGATGGACTGGCTCAGGTCAGATGAGGCTCAGCACAGAAGAACTGCTACTTTATTCAGGCCATGAATAAGAGAATGCAGCCCACAACAAAGGAGTAGCCCTCATGCTTTCTAAAACAGCATAGAACGCCTTTATGGCGTGGGAAGCCAATGGTCCCCGGATAATCACCGCAGGATTTAGGACCAAAAAACGTCAGGTCAATATGGATCTTCTTCAGGTATATGCTCCTACCAATGAAAGTAAACAAGAGGACAAAGATGACTTCTACAACAGACTGAGAACCCTTTTCCAAAAGAATCATAGGTGCAATGTGGTTTTGCTCTTGGGTGACATAATGGCGAAAATAGGCAACAACAATAAGGGATATGAAGATTGCATGGGAATACATGGCCTGGGTAAGATGAATGATAGTGGTGAAAGGCTAGCAGATATGTGTGCTGCAGATGTACTCGTCATCGGTGGAAGCCTCTTCATGCATAGAAAAATCAACAAGGCAACATGGATATCACCAGATATGTCAACGGCTAACCAAATCGACCATATCTGTATCTGCTAAAAGTTTAGAAGATCCCTCCAGGAAGTTAGGGTAAAAATAGGGCAGATGTAGCCTCAGACCATCATCTTCTGATTGCCAAAACTAAGGCTCAAACTGAAAAAGATTTGGACAAGTGAGGGAAGCAGGCGCCAACGTTTTAACACTACTCTTTTGAAAGAGGAATCAAACCTTAATAAGTTCAAATTTACGTTATCCAACAAATTTCAGAACTTACAAGATCAAGGCAACGAAGAAACAACTGACCAAAACTAGAAAAGCATCAAAGAGATACTCACCACAACATGTGAAGAAGTTTTTTGCCCGAGAGAACAAACGTAAAAAGAATGGATTTCTAATGAGACCATGGAGAAAATCCAATATAGGAAAAAATGGAGGCAAATCTTAACAACAGAACCAAAAAAAGCCCAAAACATCAGCAGAATACTCAGAAGCTAAAAAAGACGTTAAACGTAGTATAAAGTCAGACAAAAATAACTACATTGAAGGATTAGCACTTGAAGCAGAAGAGGCAGCTTACCAGGGAAACACAACAGGTCTATTAAGTACAATAACAAATTATCTGGAAAGTTCCAGAATCCAGAGAGACCAGTTAAAACTAAAGAAGGGAAATCATTACCTGATGAAGAGGGTCAGAAAAAAAAGATAGATAGAGCATTTTGAAGAACTCCTCAACTGACCAGCCCCACAATACACACACAACATAGAGCTAGCGGAACAAGACCTAGAAATAGATTGAAGCACACCCACAAAACAAGAGATAAGCAGATCAATTAAACAACTAAAGAAAGGCAAAGTGGCTGGTCCAGACAGAATACCGGCAGAAGCCTTGACAGCAGATATTACGGCTAGCTCTGAAATGCTACATACTCTGTTCAAGAAAATATGGGAGGAAGAACAAATCCCGACGGAGTGGAAAGAAGGACGCCTTATTAAACTCCAGAAGAAAGGAGATCTTAGCTCTTGCTTCAACTATAGAGGAATAACTCTGCTATCCATACAAAGTAAAGTATTCAACAGAGTGCTGCTAAACAGAATGAGGGACGCTATAGACACCCATCTTAGAGACCAACAGGTAGGTTTGAGAAAGGACAGATCATGCACTGACCAGATTGCCACAATGATAATTATATTGGAACAATCACTACAGTGAAACTCACCATTATACATCAACTTTGTTGAGTATGAGAAAGCGTTCGATGGTGTTGACAAGGCAAACTCTGTGGAAGTTGATAAGTCACTACGGATACCACCAAAAAAACAGAAAATTTTAGTTAGGTGAGAGATTCATTTACCCTTAATAGTACACGCAGTTGTTTAGAGTCCCCGGAAGAAAAACATGGATCGCAAAGCAATTATCGAAGTTTTCAAAGATTAAAAAGATTAAAAACAGGAGAATTAAGAACTTGGAGAGAAGTAAACTATTAAAAGTAAAATTTAATATAAGTTAAATGGAAGAGCAGTAACACATTTTGTGAACATCAATATTGTCGTCATCATGAGAGAATACTACAATGAGCAGAAATTGTTGTTCGTTCGTCCGTCGATACGACGAGGACCACTCTAGTCATCCGAGGGTTTTCTGTGCGTGCGCAGATGGCTGATTAGGCCGATCCTTGCACGAAAGGTTCGGGAACAGAAGGGACAGGGGGCGAGTGCGACATCTCCTGGAGGGTTGACAGCATGGGCCTTTCGGGCTTGCCTCTTCTTTTCTGCGGCGGTAATCCGGTTTGCCTCATATGACCTGGCACCTTCGTGGATGGAAGAGCGCCAGGTGGATCGGTCCATTGCAGCTCGTTCCCACGTGTCTGGATTTATGGCAAACGCTTTCATGGAGGCTTTCAGTGTGTCTTTGAAGCGTTTCTTTTGCCCACCGTGGGACCGCTGGCCATACTGGAGCTCACCATAGAAGATTCTCTTTGGCAGTCTCTCGTCTGGCATTCGGACAACGTGCTTTGCCCAGCCAAGCTGGGACTGCATCAGGAGGGTGAAGATGCTGGGGAGACCTGCCTTGGTCAGTACCACTGTGTCTGGAATTTTGTTCTGCCACTTTATGCCGAGAATCTTCCTGAGGCTTGTTATATGAAAGTGGTTCAGCTTTCTTGCATGGCCCTGATAAACAGTCCAAGTTTCACAAGCATAAAGCAGTGTGGGGAGCACCACTGCCCTGTACACTTTCAGCTTGGTCTGGATGGTAATGCCTCTTCTGTTCCAGACATTAGGGTACAACCTGCCAAAAGTGGAGCTGGCTCTGGCAATTCTGACGTTCACTTCGTCATCGATGGTGACATTTTGAGACAGTGTGCTGCCTAGGTATGTGAACCGGTGCACTGTATTGAGTCTCTGGCCGTTGACAGTGATGTTGGGCTCTACGTAGGGTCTTCCAGGCGCAGGCTGATGGAGGACCTCAGTCTTCTTGGTGTTGATTGACAGACCAAAGTTTGTGCAGGCACTGGAGAACAGGTTTACACTGCGTTGCATGTCGGCTTCTGAGACAGCGTTGAGGGCACAGTCATCAGCGAACAGCAGGTCTCTGATGATGTCTGTCGTAACCTTGGTTTTTGCCTGGAGCCTCCGAAGGTTGAACAGCTTGCCATCTGTGCGGTATTTCAGGTTGACACCAACATCCTCGTCTCTGAAGGCCTCTGTCAGCATGGCGGAAAACATGAGGCTAAACAGTGTTGGTGCCAGGACGCAGCCCTGCTTGACTCCGTTTGTGACTGGGAAAGGATCAGAAAACTCCCCGCTGTCCTGGACTCTGGCCTGCATGCCTTCATGGAATTGTTGCACCAAGACGATGAATTTCCTTGGGCAACCGTACTTGGCCATAATTCTCCACAGACCCTCTCTGCCAACAGTGTCAAAGGCCTTGGTCAGGTCGACATAGGTGGAGAACAGATCAGAGTTCTGCTCCTTACATTTCACCAGCAGCTGCCTGGAAGCGAACACCATGTCGATGGTTCCTCGCTCTTTTCGGAATCCACACTGACTTTCAGGCAGGAGTCCTTGGTCAAGGTGCACTGTTAGGCGGTTGAGCAGGATTCTGGCAAGGATCTTTCCTGCAATAGAAAGCAGGGATATGCCTCTGTGGTTGTCACAAGCCTGTCTACTTCCTTTTCGCTTATATAGATGTATGATGGTGGCATCTTTGAAGTCCTGCGGGATCGTCTCTTGCTGCCATATTAAGAGAAATAGCTCATGGAGCCTTTCAGTCAGGGCTGTTCCCCCCTCCTTGTAGACCTCAGCTGGTATGGCGTCAGAGCCAGGTGCTTTGCCACTGGAGATAAGATAGATTGCTTTCTGGGTCTCGAGCAAGGTTGGTGGGTCATCCAGTGCTTTGCTTGTGGGCACTTGGGGTAGACGATTGATGGCTTCGTCGTTGATTGTCGAAGGGCGATTTAGGACGTCATCGAAATGTTCGACCCATCTCTCCAAGATCTTCAGAAATTGTACAGTAATGTAAACAACATAGACAATATAAATACGCAATTGTTTTTTCTCCAATGAATGTACTCATTGTATTAACGTTCTATTACTTATAATTAATCTGGAAAATGAAGATTAGGTGAATGCAGTGCTGCCAGTGACAATTTTGGGAAAAACCTAGCCAACACGTCGAAAAAAACCTAGATCATAAAGAAAAAACCTAGACACGCAAAAAATAAACAAATATTACGTCATAAAGCTTCTCCCCCCCCCCTAAAAAAGCCGTATTTCCAATTTGACAATTAGCTTTTTTCAAATCATTTTATTGTCATTTAAGTGTGTATTTAGTGTGAGCTACATTCTAATATCGTAACTCACGCGAAGCCATTTAAAACGTCATTAAATAAATTGTAGGCAATCAAATATTTAAGTGGAACTTTCATTTAAAGTTGCACGTTTTTGATGTGACGTCACAGTTCTAAAACACCTCCTTCCCCTTGTCACACATATCACTCAAGTATGACCCCCTCCCTCCGCCCCCCTCAGTTGCATGTCGTCATTTATAGACGGCCCCTAAGGTACCAGTATGTTCTACATAAGTATTTGTAAAATATACTTACATCTGCATTTATTCATTACTTATGTCATCTTCCTTATAAATGAAAATCTTATGAGCATTCTAGGAATCATCCTTATTTTATCTATTACAGACGCTCCTCTCATTCAGAAGATTATTGAGTCCTACCCTAACAAAAGTTAGATTATTGGCTGATGATTGTTTATGTCTCGTCTTTTAATTTTATTTGAATTTAAATGTTGATAGAGTTTTTGGTTCTCCAAGTTTGATTAGGCAACCCTATCCACGTCCAAATTCCGGAAGGAAAGAAGGAGATTTTGTATGTGTTTGTTCTTGCATACGGAATAAGAAAAGTGTTTCTATAACTATGTCTATCTAAGGGTTGTATTAAGTTTTCTTTGGATTATACAATGTATACGTGGGAGAATATTCTCTCAACGCAGGCAGAAGAAATGGTAGAGCTATTAGGTTTGTCATGAAGTCTAATAAAACTGAATATTTTGGCTAATTCAAACTGTTTTCTCTTTTAACAAATTTCTGGAGTGCGTGCAAATCATTTAACAAGGCATCCCTAACTAAAGAGATCGAAGTCAAGTGGCAAGCCACTTGGATAAATTAGAACGCTTTTTATCACGACATGGAAACCATTCAAGTAGCGACAAATACAAATTTAACAGGCAAATATATTTTAGTTTTTAATTAACTTTCGATGTTTTTAATATTTTAAAAATAAATTCGATTTTTAAGGTTATTCATTTTTTCGAACTTTATTTTACAATGCCAGTTTTTTTAATATACACCCAATAAAACTTTTACCAAACACAAAATATATTTGTTATGTTTCTTAGATTTAAATCTATGTTACATTGATTTTTAAATCGTATTACTTTTCTCTTTTAAGTTTTGTTAGCACAAACTCAGAATTAATACGTCAGCACCAGTGCTTTGTAGTGCGTTAAATGGAGGAAAAACAATATCAATGAAATTAATTTAAAAACATAACGTGTTCTCCTCATGTTATGCCTACCGTATATACTCGTTCGCAAGTCGACCATTTTTTGACAATATCAAGGGGGAAAAGTTGGGGGGTCGGCTTACGAGTGAATCATTAACGTATTTCTGCATGGATATTGAATATCGGTGTTGTTATTGTAGATCATCAAAGTCCTTTTATACTTTCTGCAAGATTCGACTGCTCTACCAGAAGCTATAATATATTATTAAACTGCTTCACGTACCTTATTTAAACATTTTATTTATTTTTGTGAACGTTTTAATAACTTGTTTTACAAATTTAGTTTTCAACAACGATTTTTAATGTACGCGCTTTTTACCAAGGATTTTTAAATCCCTTATATTAACTTCGCGGCCGTCTCTCTCTGTCTGTCTCTCTCTCATCATCTCATGGGCTCGGCGGGCGGAAAAACAGAAGTCAAAAATGACCCACTTCCAATGATCCGATCGAACTGAAATTTGGCACACGGACCCGTCTTACCTAACAATGCATCGTATCAAAATTTCAGATCGATCGAACGTACCGTAATTAAATTAATGCATTTTTAGTTTATCCTTATATGAAATATGTAATTTAAAATCACGATTTGTTATTGTTTTTTTGCCACGTGAAAGTTTGAGCATTGAGGCGACCCAACGAAACGACGGTGCGCTTTTGTTTACATTTTACGTGTCGCTCTGAGCTCGGTCAAGCGAATCGGTGACCAGACTTTTACCCTCTCCCCCTCCCACCCACCCCTCCCCCCTAGGGTTATGATGCAAAGTTGAGTTAAGACAGATTCAGTCTGTAAATGTTTGAAAATAATCAATACTGTTAGTTATGTCTCATATATAAGGGATTTATAGTCAAAAACTTTGTTTTTACGGGTTTGTTTTATTAAATCCCTTATATTAACTTCGCGGCCGTCTCTCTCTCTCTGTCTTGGGCTCGGCGGGCGGGCGGGGGGAAAAACAGAAGTAAAAAATGACCCACTTGCCATGATCCGATCGAACTGAAATTTGGCACACGGACCCGTCTGACCTAACAATGCATCGTATCAAAATTTCAGATCGATCGAAAGTACCGTAATTAAATTAATGCATTTTTAGTTTATCCTTATATGAGGTATGTAATTTTAATTCACGGTTTGTATTGTTTTTTTGCCACGTGAAATTTTGAGCTGACGCATTGAGGCGACCCAACGAAGCGACGGGCGCTTTTGTTTACATTTTACGTGTCACTCTGAGCTCGGTCAAGCGAATCGGTGACCAGACTTTTCCCCTCTCCCCCCCCACCCACCCCTCCCCCCACCCCACCCACCCCTCCCCCCTCACTAGGGTTATGATGCAAAGTTGAGTTAAGACAGATTCAGTCTGTAAATGTTTGAAAATAATCATTACTGTTAGTTATGTCTCATATATAAGGGATTTATAGTCAAAAACTTTGTTTTTACGGGTTTGTTTTATTTTTTAAATACCGGTAACTCTTGCCTAACGAATTGCACAAAGGCAAAGATAGGCAGTACAAAGTAAACAATTTTAATGACCGATGTAGCTAGTAGTTTTAAAAAATGTGTAAGCTGTCCTATTATTTTTGGGGGCTCGACTTGCGAGCGGGTTATACACTTTTAATACTTTTCTCTTCCAAAAGTGTGTGTGTGTGGGGGGGGGGTTGTCTTTTGAACGAGGAAAATATGACTAGTGTATAAACGGTATTTCTCCATGTTTATAGGTAAAGGATATTTTATTGCATGTGCGACGACCCCCTCCCCCCCACACACACTCCTTTCTCCACTCCTATTCCCACCATACTTAACAACAACAAAAAGAAAAAACATTTTTAAAAAACTGCTTTATTCTTTGGTTGAAACAAATCGTAGAATGATGTTCACTATATAAACAAAAATAAATGTTGGGGGATGGGTCCACTCAGTAGTGGAACATCCTGGAAAGTTTGGTGAATTACAACAGTTGTCAGCTATGAATTAGAAATAACCGGCCATGTCATTATACGATATCCGCCCGTTATCTTTATAGAACTTTGTTAAGTCCCCCCCCGCCCGATAAAAAAAATACTTTGGCATCCCTCTGCTCATCGTTTTTACACCACTGTACTGTACTATAAGTGTAGTTCAATGTCATCATTTTTACATCGCTGATTTATTACATCTAAATTTGTATTAACATAATAATCAAAGAAGTATAAGGCTAATAGCAGGCATGATGGCGAAACTTTTGAGGTCTTTCGAACGGCTAACCAGGGTACCCGTTTAAATTTGGACGGGTACCCTGGCAGCATTTTAGAATAAATAGATGTAAAAACAAAGTTTTTGACTATAAACGCCATATATATGAGACATAACTAAAAGTAGTGATTATGTTTAAATGCGACATTTACAGACTGAAGCAGAAATATCTCCCCTGGTTTCAAAACCGGGCGCAGGGACGGTAGGGGTGTGACCATCGACTGTTGGCGTCAACGCGTGAACTGAACTGTCATGTGAAAGAATTATAAACAAATGTTTGGATAGTCCGATCGCTTTAACTTACAAAGCAAGTTAATATAAGGGATTTAAAAATAACTTACGAAGGGACACAATGGCACCCCTTTTTATATTTATAAATGTGCACTCTATAAATTTATAAATGTGCCCATCTTTATACTTATAAATGTGCCCCTCTATCTATATATATAAAGCTCAGTTGTTTGTATCTGCGTCGGTATGTTTCACTTTTCAACTTTCTGTTCGTTACACAGCCACTGAAAAACCAAAAGACGGACGGGGACCAAATTTGGCAGGACGGTTCCTTTTACCCCGGAGATGGTTTTAAGTTATTTTGTGTAATTGTCCCTTTGCCCGAATGGCGTAAATTAAATAATCAGAAAATACAGAGACAAAGAATGAAAAATTTAACCTCATTTCTATTTTCTATATTGAACAACTTTACGCGGATGTTCAAATTCCGTTCAAAGAGAGATATTTTTGGTGAAGTTCCCCCCCCCCAATACTTTATTTTCAGCGGTGCACATTTAAAAAATATTATATTGTCTAATTACGGTGCACACATTTTCGTGTACGTTTCTTTTCAAAAAATAAAATATAAGCATACAACAATGACGTAATTTAATATTTCTATACAATCACTACAGTCCACGTGACTCAATAAACATAATTAACATAAGTAACTTATCCGTGTTTGATAAATACGAAATATTAAACTTGATGCAATATACACAAAATATTTCATAATAATTATAAATCCTCAAATCCTATTTTTACATCGTTGCCTTTTCAAAAATTAAAATATAAGCATAAAACAATTACGTCATTTAATATTTTTATACAAAATCATATTGTCTAATTACGGTGCGCACATTTTCGTGTACGCTTCTTAATTTGAGCTGTGCAGTACAAAGAATTGTCATTTTCTTTATTGTTACTTTCTATATATTATAGATACGTAAACATATTTAATTACAACCGCCACACGATACATTAGGTTTAATTGTTTACATGTTTAAATTTAATTGCGAATTTGTTTTAATTATTTTCTGTTCATAACTCGACATTTAATGAAAACCTATTTATGTAATAATTGTGTCAGTATTTTTTTCAAGGCTTCATTTTTAGCGGTGCGCGTTCTAAAATCTTTTATCGCCTAATTACTGTGCGCACATTTTCGTGTACGCATCTTAAATTTAGCTGTGTCCTATTAATATAACATTTATATTTTGTTTGTCTTTTACATTAGCTATTGTCTTTTACATAAGCTATACACTTATACAATTTAAACTTAGGCTACTTGGCTTATTTACATATTAGTTTAAACTAAATAAAGTGATCCTGAAAACTCTTCATTTTTTTTTCGAATTAAATTTTTTAAGTTCATTCCTTTGTAGTTGGATTAACATAGGTCATTTTAATAGCGAATAACTAGCATTGTTTCACATTCGTTTTCTAACAGACATTTGATTTGTTTTTGTTTTTTTAAATTTGGAAGATAATTTCTTTACTTTTTAGAAACAAAATCTGTTGTTGGGCAATGAAAATGACTCAAAAAAGAATTTCATTCATTTATGATATTATATCAATTTCATACAGCAGTAAAATATAATCGTAAATGTAGACACAAATATATAATAATTCAAAAACTATTTCCACTAGGTTGTGCTGCGGCGCCGTGGCGCCTGCGGCGCCCACTTTTTTAGGGCGCCTACGGCGCCCACCTTTTTCAAAAGCCCAAGTAACTTATCTTTGTATGATAAATACGAAATATTCCTGAAATGTACACAAAGTATTTTATAATAGGGGCTGTAGGGTGCCTACGGCAACCACTTTTTTTTGGTCAAAAGCCGAAGTAACGTATCGTTGTTTGATAAATACGAAATATTAAACTTCCTGAAATGTACACAACGTATTTTATTATTAACAATCCTAAAATCCTCTTTTTACATCGTTCTATTTTACAAAATTAAAATTTGAGCTCAAATAAAGACGTTATATATCTTTTTACGGCGAGAAATTTTAGAAAGCAGCGCACCAAATTACACAAAAATAACTGTTTGAGTCAATCAGCACTGCTTACAACACAAAATTTAAAAAAAGCAGAGTGATGTCCCTTAGCGTTATGCTACATAATTGAGCGTAAATATATTATTTCCATGTTAGAACAACTATAAATAGAATACAAAAGTAGAGTTATTTTTGGTCCAGTGTTCATGAGCATACTTTTTATTAAGCCATAATCTTTCTATAACCATTTATTATTATGTATAAATACGGTGCGCACCTTTTCTTGAATTCCTTTTAATACGACTGCTTTAGTTTCTTTCAAGTATTTTAGAAAGTACGCTATAGACTTATATGTAACACGTATAATTTAATATATTGGCGCTATATGTCAATAAACTTACACTTTAAAAAAGTTTACATAAGCTATACATATATATATATATATATATATATATATATATATATATATATATATACACTATACTTTATAAACTTTCGCTACAGAACGTATTAACATAAGTTAACTAAATTTAAAGCAGTGATTCTGAAATTATTCAATTACTATGAATTGCGAATTGAACATGTTATGTTCCTTTCTTTGTAGTCGTAATAACATAGGACATTTTCATAATCACTATTTAATCATTTTTCAGATGTGCGTATTAACAGACGGTTGAATCTTTTTTTTAATGTGGATATATATATATATATTTCTTTCAGAAATAAAATGTCGTGTGTGAGTAATGAATATAATTTACAAAAATATATTGCCTTATCAGAAATAAGGAACAAAAAGAAAAAAAGAATTGCTTTTTGAAATTATACAAATTGCATAAAAACGTAAATATAAATCGTACACTTTAGAGACATAAAATTGTTTAATATTATTTCCCTGTTCAAACAATTATAAATACGTCAAAAGGAAGAGGTATTGTGGTACAGTACATTTACGTTATAACAATACTTTATTTTTATGCGGCCATCTTTCTATAATCTTTTATTATCTAAATATGGTGTGCAAATTTTCTTGATATCTTTTAATACGGCGGGGTTTTTTAAAAAAGTATTTTAGAAAGTACAATTATAATTTTATTTATTTGCGCTATGAGTTATGTAGCCTTTGCCTTTTTAAGGGATAGTGCCTTTTGCTCTTTATCTCATAGACGCGGTTACACATTTTGTATTACTTACAATTGTGTTACTATGCAGTGTCGTAATTATATATGACATTTTTGAGTGATGAGGGTGGTAGAGTTCTTTCGGAAAACCTATAAGTTATGTTTATTTAGTACAAGTGGGAATAAAATAGTAAATTTAGTTATTATGGTCGACAAGGTTCATCATTTAATAAATCATATCTTTTAAATAGTAAGGTAATGTTAAAAGGCACTGCATTTAAGTGAAAACAACTTACGCGGTAAAATCGTAAAAATTAAATAATTGTGTCTGCTGTTTTTTTCTCTCTTTTTATTCTTAAATATATTCAATTACATTTTTTTTTCTTCTTAAAATGGAATATCTCTGTTTCCTATAAGATTTTAACTAAAAGATGAATCTGAAATATAACTTGGCAAATAAAAATTGTAATAACCAGCAATTAATATTGGGAAAAAGGGTCAGCACACTCCCGCTACGAAGTGCGGGTATATTTCTAGTATTTTATAAATAGTTAAACAGAACATAGTGGCCGTCCAAAACGACTGTCATGTCTTGATATTTATACGGATTGCCTTGCTCCCCCGCGTGCACTCAGTACACCAATAAATGAAACCATGATATAGACGTCAAATGTTTATTACACTGTACAAAAACCTGGGCGTTCTTCAGCGAATCCCAGGACATACAACTTGATACAATAATGTCTCACTGGTCGTACACTTTACAGTCTTCCCCGACTGTCTCCTCATGTACAGGATAAAGATACCTCAACTGCACATCTCAGCGCACACAAACTACAGTCTTCCCGACTGTCTCCTAATGTACAAGATAAAGATACCACAACTGCACATCTCCGCGCACACAAACTACAGTCTTCCCGACTGTCTCCTCATGTACAAGATAAAGATACCAGAACTGCACATCTCCGCGCACACAAACTACAGTCTCCCCGACTGTCTCCTCATGTACAGGATAAAGATAACTCAACTGCACATCTCCGTGCACACAAACTACAGTCTCCCCGACTGTCTCCTCATGTACAGGATAAAGATACCTCAACTGCACATCTCCGTGCACACAAACTACAGTCTCCCCGACTGTCTCCTCGTGTACAGGATAAAGATACCACAACTGCACATCTCCATGCACACAAATACATCTAAGTCTAAGTCACCCTCGGTCCAACCCGACCGACTTGGGCTACGTTCAAATCTCAACTGGTACTACAACTGACCGTCTCGCCCGACGGGTCTGTGCTGACACAACTGGTCGCTCTCTGAACTCTAGCGTGTCCTCTGCCCACACACGCATGTGACCAAGAGTTCACTCAAAAACCATACGCATGACTAGTGTTAACTCTTTCAACACCATTCACCCAAAGTGATTCTCATACCCCTGAAAACGACTTCACGCACCTAAAATTGTGGAGGGGGGAAGGGGAAGGTGGTCATGCATTTGTGACGATGTGTGATGAGGAGCGTGTTTAAAGAACTGTGACGTCACATAAAAAACGTGAAAATTTAATGACGCTTTAAATGGCTTCACGCCTATTACCATATTAGAGTGCAGCCTTATACTATATACATACTTAAATGACAATAAAGTTATTTAAAATATGCTTATTTTCTAATAGAAATACGGCTTTAAAAAAGGGGTGGTGGGGAGGTTTTTGACGTCCTATTTAAGGGGGGCCTAACATTTTGTGACGACATGTGACAAGCGGGGAGGGGGAAATCGGCTAAAGCTGTGTTACGTCATTTATTGAAGGCTAATTATGTAAAAGTGTAGGATGTTTTTTTGTTTTTTTTGCATGTCTATGTTTTTTCTTTTGGATCTAGTTGTTGTTTTTTTTGACATGCAGGCTAGGTTTTTCCTAATTGTCACTGGCAGCACTGATTGTAAGGAGCGAAGTCAAGTGGCGTGCCACTTGGATAAAATCAGCAGCGTAGCGTGGGTATGTGCCGCCCGGGGCAGAAGCTAAATTTGCCCCAGGGAAAATATGTAAACGCTATAAAGTGAACAAAAATATAATGAATTGGAACGTAATAATAAGAACACTATATATTTTTATGTTAAAAAGAAATCCTTTATTTCTTTAATTAAATTAAATTTTCATGTTTTACCTCATGGTTCAATCGTTCATGTATCAATGTTTTCAGCCATGGCATGCTCAATAGCCAAAATAGCAATAGATTAGACAATCGTGATGTATTCGTAATTGATCGTCATTAGTTTTTTCAATAAAATCATATTAAAGAAGCCTTTTAAACTCTTGCAGTACTTAAGACAGTTGTAAGCAATGTTCGAATTAATTATATTATTTTAGGCAGTGTAACTTCCAACCATAAATATCTTTATAAACTTAAATAAACCACCTAGTCTTGAGTTCTTTTTTTCGCTATTCATGGTGTGAATTTATGCCATGCCTGACTATGTCATGTTGCATATTTTTAATACTCTAATTTGAAGACAAAATTTCAAAGTCCAGTAGATTAGCTGGAGTACGAAAATCATGTCTATTTTTTTATATTCTATATAACTGCCAAAGCCTCATGAATTTATACATTAACCTCATCTTATGAAGAAACCAATTTCTTCTCAACTGTTATTCTACATACATGGATTCGTACACATTTGCTTCGATCACCAAAAATTTGCTCTCTTGTTTTTTGATTGGAAGGTTCGATTAAAATGATGAGGTCTCCACATAAAATGTTATGAAATATTAAAGCATCCCTTAAGAATTCATTCCATTAGTTTCTCTATAAGTGGCCACTGCTACAAAAAATTTTTTTGAGTTCTATACGTTTTTAAAGAATTTTTTAAATATAACTTTTAAAATAAAAAGATTTCATTGTGCCTATCAAAGTTCATACGTCTGTTCGTGTGTTGAGCTTTTTGTCTGCATCTTTAAGTTGTATAGCTTACAAAGTAACCTCAAAATGGCTCCATGGTATATTCACTATTTTGTATCCTGAAGTCTGAATGCCTTGCTTGTAGAAGCAATTAGGTATTTCCAAAAGTGTATGGATTTGGAAAAGAATTCGTAACAACGCTCAGGTGTACTAAAATAATTGGAGAATTCGTTTCAGTTGGAGTATCATGTTAAAAAATTAGGTTTAACTGTTTGAACGAGTTTGACATGAGATTTTTGTTTTTGCGCCTTTGTTGAACTCTTGTATACTTTCCATCCCTTAAGAAGTATTAACTCACGTTGGGCCTGTGCAGTCCATTATTTTAAGACCATCATTTATTCAAAATCATTTCAGAAATGTCGAAAGCAGATTCACTTTTGCTTGAATGAAATGTTTAAGAGATTCCACAGCGTCTACTTTTTGATTTTCAATCTTTACATATAACATAACTGGACTTGTTTGATCCTCATGTCAAATATACGAAGAGCTATCAAATACAATTTGGTATCTTGTTATTGAAGAAAGATGATTGTTCGTGCAATGTATCTCCTTAAATTGTTATGAGCTCAGTTTGAATTTTAGATGACACGTTTTTTTACTCTTTTTCCCACTATGTTCTCGGAGTGCTATAACGTACTTTGCAAACTAATGCACTAGTTCCAGAATATTGCCTTTATTCGCAACAGCATTGTCCTCTCTGTGACCTCAAAATATCACATGCAATTTCGCCAGGACTTAATAATGTCAAATATTCTAACAAGAACTTCTTAGAATTTTGTTTTCTCTTTTACAACAAATAATTGTCGGTCTTTATTAATAATATTTTCTTTTTTATCAAATTTCTGATTACTTCCGTTTGCAAAAAAAACTGTGCTAATGTTGCGTACATCTTGAGTACTTATCTTGGCTTTCCTTTTTTTTAATTAAAATTTATTTTCAAGTTGTTAACAATTAGCTAATTAAAAACGAGGAATTTGCAAAATTTTGTATTTATTAATGCCAAGTTTTAATTCCACTAGATAAGCAATTGTTTGCATTATTTTAGTTTATGCCAGAAATCAAAAGACATTAAAATTAAAATAAGCCATTTAAATACGCCAACAACTTGTTCCAGTATTTCACTTACGTTAAAATCAAACTTGAATCAATTATATAAACCAGCACATTATTGTCATTTTGTCAGCCCCTATGTTTTCCAGCTCAGTAACATTAGTATAAGAAGACTTTAGATTTATAATTGAGTTTGAAGTTTTGGCAATAGAAGCGCTCTCATATTTTAATATAGTTCTTTGTTTCATTTACTTTTTTGTTATCTTGGCTTTTCTTTTCTTTTATTAAAATGTATTTTCAAGTTTTAACAATTAGCTTACTAACAACGAGGAATTAGCCGTCCTCCCACCCCCACCCCCCTGGGCCAAAAAAAATTACGACAGGGGCGGCTGTCAAATTTTAAGAATCAATGAAGTTATCATTAAATCAGTGTCACGTTCTCATACTAATTTAGCCTCTGTGTTTTTTTTTATTACTGTAGTATTAGTATCAGAAGAATTTATATCCAATAAGGAGTTTGAAGTTTTGACAGTTACAAAGTACACATGCTTTTGTATAGTTCCTTCATTTCTTTTATTAATTTCTTATTTGGCTTTTCTTTAATTTCGATTTTTAAAAAACTCCTCTTTCTGTAAAAATTTTCATTTTAAAAAACTAATTAACGACTAGGAATTTGCCGCCCCTGGCATAGTGCCGCCCGGGCATTTGGCCACTGCCCCCCCTTCCCTACGCCACTGGATAAAATATAAGTGAATTTAGTATTTATCAGGATTTTCCTTTAAGCTAAAAAGAAAATTAGACGTAAATCTATATGAACTTACATGAATCAATTTTATCCTTATATATATTGCGCCTAAGCGCGTCCGTCAGTGTGAAGCCCCTATGCCCCGTAACTCTTGATTTTTTTTTCAAAATTGAAAATATAGACGTAAAATCATAATGGTTTTGGTTTTAACAGAGCGTGTGGTGTTTCGCGCCGTAAATAACATATGATGTGACGTCATTGTTTGAGCTTTTATTATAATAAACTAGATTATGCCGGGGCGCCATGGCGCCTGCCCCGCCCACTTATTTTAGGGCGCCTAAGGCGCCAACCCTTTTCAAAATACGAAATATTAAACTTTCTGAAATGTACGCACAGTATTTAATAATAGAGGTAGTAGGGCGCCTACGGCGCCCACTTTGTTTTCTGTCAAAAGCCCAAGTAACTTATCCTTGTTTGATAAATACGAAATATTAAACCTCCTGGAATGTACACAAAGTATTTTACAATTAACCATATCAAATCCTCTTTTTACATTTTTCCCTTTTCCAAAATTAAAATATTAGCTAAAACAATGACGTCATATAATATTTTTTTACAGCGCATCTTTAATTTATAATTATCTTGCGCACCGATGCACACCTTGTATTTTAAAATATAAGATCAAACAATGACGTCATATTAAATATTTTTACAGTGCTAATCAACACACGATTTTTCAACTGCTATATACTGTTGTACATCGTTCCTCAGCGTTCCACATCCGTACATCCAACAGTGAGTGATTGACTTGTGCTTTTATATTATTTATTGGGAGAAGGAAAGAATGTAAAAAGAGCAATGGTTTATTTTTATGTTGGTAACCCGAATGTGTGAAAAGGCATGTGCGCGAGTGTGTTCATGTGTGTGTGTGTGTGTGTACGTCTGTGTGTGCGTGTGAGTGTAATATTTGTGAATTAATGATTGATTTCATAGATTGCTAAAAATGAAAATAAAGATTGAAAAGTACTTACCAGTTCTTTCTAAGAAGAAATAGGTTTATGTACTGTTACATTATGCACTGGGTTAAGATTGGGACTAATTGGCGGCATTATTTGTTATATAGAGGGCAACCTTTGGGAACTTTTGAAGGGTACTTCTCTTTGGTAATGGCGGGCGTCAATAACTTTCAACAACATCATACAAATCTGGGTGGAACTAGCGCTATCTTACCAACTGTTAACATGCTTACAACATAAATTAGGCCGAGCTTTGTGTTTAAATTTAAAGTCCTATCTTTGCGAGATAACTGCAGGAATATATGAAAAACTATTTAAAGAGGTGTGTGACAGAGTTCACTATAATAAGGTGTGTGACAGAGTTCACTATAATGAGGTGTGTGAAAGAGTTCAATATAATGAGGTGTCTGACAGAGTTCACTATAATGAGGTGTGTGACAGAGTTCACTATAATGAGGTGTGTGACAGAGTTCACTATAATGAGGTGTGTGACAGAGTTCACTATAATAAGGTGTGTGACAGAGTTCACTATAATGAGGTGTGTGCCAGATCTCACTATAATGAGGTGTGTGACAGAGTTCACTATAATGAGGTGTGTGACAGAGTTCACTATAATGAGGTGTGTGGCAGAGTTTACTATAATAAGGTGTGTGACAGAGTTCACTCTAATGAGGTGTGTGACAGAGTTCACTATAATGAGGTGTGTGACAGAGTTCACTCTAATGAGGTGTGTGACAGAGTTCACTATAATGAGGTATGTGACAGAGTTCACTATAATAAGGTGTGTGACAGAGTTCACTCTAATGAGGTGTGTGACAGAGTTCACTATAATGAGGTGTGTGACAGAGTTCACTATAATGAGGTGTGTGACAGAGTTCACTATAATGAGGTGTGTGCCAGAGTTCACTATAATGCGGTGTGTGCCAGAGTTCACTCAACGATAAGTGATGGCCACTTGGAACAAATAAAACATGTTCCAATTTATTTAATATATTTTTTTTAACTTAACTTGTATGTGAGTTTCATCTAACAAAACATGTTTATGTTTTCACCAAGTTTGAATTCTTACATACATCCACATATCGCCACACACACACTTAAAAACAGATTTAAAAAATTGAAAACTATTCAGAAAATATTAAAATGTTAATTTCTATTTTTATACCATTAAACGAAACAAAACCTAATGTTTTTATTGGTTTTCTTTCACTGATCACATGAAGTGTTTATTTATTGTGTTTGTATTTGGAGAGATCAAATATCGAAGAAAAAAATACAAAAAAGTTGTTAGCAGTGGAAACAATAAACTTCTCTAATTGACCTCAGCCGACGTCCCTCTGTCAGACGTAGAGTTGATTTTTAACATTTGCACGTACATTTTTGTCAATAAATAGGACTTTTAAATTTTAATCATTAAACAAATGTTACATAAATTATATATATAAAAATTGTTTCACTCTTTCCCTCGGATATTCTTTATACTTCATCTTTTTTTAAAAACATGTACCAACAATCACCAAATCTCTGTGTGACGTCAATTATCTTAAGTCAGTCTTCGGGTTTCTATAAATAAGAGATGTTCTTTAAATTGAATAACATCTTTTTGTGGTTGTATATTGTAGCTGGTTTAAAACATATTTTCTATAAAAAAGACTTGAAATATTTTTTAAAGAAAAAACAATGAAAATAGTAAATTATTTTTCAAAGCAACTTAACTACTAATATCTGTACATGCATAGTCCTTTAAATTTTGAAAATTCATTCTATATGTAAGAAAACATTTTATTTCCAAGTATATTGAATATATTAAAATAAAAAAGTTAATTACCATAGTCACTCACTTTTTAGTCAGTTTTGTCAAGTTCATGTCTCGATATATCTACTTTTTTTCCATTTTATGTTTTCTCTCAGCCAAAAATAATAGAGAAATGGAAATACTATCGTAATAGCAAACGCTCAATCTCAGTAAAACATAAGTAATGGTAATCTATAAGACAACAGAACCTCCGGGGTGAAGACGAAAACAGCAAGTCAATTGAGTTTAATATCTAGTATTTACAATAACACAGGAAGACAGATTGAACAAATAAATGAAGAGAAGAAATGCAATATCTGAAGAAAGTTTCCTAGGAATATGCAGTGATAGAAAAAAACCAGGAACATATAAATATGCGCAGATTGAAAGGATATCATTGGTATGATCTTCTATTAGGGTGTGAATGTTGGACAATAGACAAAGAAACAAAGAAAACATTGAAAGCAGTACAAAATGTGGTTTATAAGAAGCTTTATGACTATGTCATGAAAGTAAAAGAAAACAAATACTGAGTTGTTAAAAGCAGCAGGTGCCCCAAGATCAGTCATAAAAACTTTAGAGAAGAGAAAAATGAAATGATATCATTGTATATAAGAAATATTGAATAGGAAGCGTATATTTATGTAGAAAGATATATTGTAGGGGAAACAGATGAACACAGAAAGCAACATACGTGGAGAGCCTGACAGAATGTTCAACAAACAAAAGTGTAAGCAATAACGTCTTCCTTGAAACAGATAAGAACAGAGAGAAATGGAAGGCCATGCCAGCCGATATCGTTCATAACCTTGTACCTCATAATAATGAAGAATAGAGTATTCCACTCTTGAAGAGAAAGACACACATTTTTAATGACGTAATTTTATCATATTAGACATGCATTAAAAATATTTTTAGCAGCGCCGCACGATACAGCACCGATGTTAATGTAATTTATTAAAGATAATTAAAGTGCAATACTAATAAGATTGTCTATAACCGATAAGGACAGTAAAACATTTTTTAAGAACATCAATATTGTTGTCACTATGAGAGGAGTTTAAATTTAGCAGAAATAATGTAGCTATGTAAACAACAAACACAAGGTTAAAATACGATTCTTGTTTTTCCAATAAGCATACAAATTTTATATACTTTCTAATATTTATAAATAACCTTAATTTAGGGGAACGGGTATAGGGGAATGCTGGCAGTATAAATTACATTGTTTCCCTAATTATAGGGATCGAAGTGAAGTGGCATGCCACTTAAATAAAAAAGAATGCTTTATCTTATCTGTTTATAGACGCTACTTCTATACAGAAGATTATTGCGTCCTACGCTTATCTATGGTTTGTGTTTAGTCCTGCATTTTTATTAGAGATTTAAATGTTGATAAAGTGTTGGTTTTCCTGGATTCTTCAGGCAACCCATTCCACGCCCGAATTCCGGACGGGAAGAAGGAAAACTTGTATCAAAGTGAAAGAAAATTCTTTTGAAACTGTATTTTTTAACAGTAATACATGCATTTAAATTATGGTCATTAATACATTTCATAGATTCAACTTTCTAAAATTTAAAACATTTTTAAAAGGTAATTATTTCTTTTAACTTTTAATTCTATGCGTCTTTTGTAATTTACATACAATGCGACATTTATAAAACGCAAGTTATTATTGTTATGTCTAATTAATTTAATTTTATATTTAATAATTTTTTTAAAAAAGAACATTTCCACATTTATTTCCTTTTCCCTGTCTTGTCAACACAAAGTGATATTAACAACATCAGCACCGGTGCTTTGTAGTGCGTCTCTGACAAGATACACAATTTAATTTAATTAATAAATGTGTTAATATAACATGTTCTCTCCAAAATATCCTATTTCTTCATTTTCAAAACAAACAAAATAATAATAAATAACATGTATACATTTGTATATACCGGTACTTAATACAAAAGCTATTTTGTTACTATTAAATGCATCTTTTTCATGGTAGAATTTTCCTTGAAATATTAAACAGTAATAATTAAATAATCGACACTAACAAGAGTTTAACGTTAACGTAGTCTATATAAATTATATATATATATATATATATATATATACTATATAAATTATAAATACACTAGCGATATACATATGTTTTTTACGATAGTTTATTAATTACAAACAGTCGGATGACCAATTGTACATTTGTTTCTCACATAAACCATAAGATGAAATCTCCATTCTTCTAAATCTCAAATATTATGAAAAGTTAAAGATTTTTGAGACAATTGTTTCATTTATTTACGTCACTGTAAATTAAGTGTCCTGACATTTCTTTACAGCAGCGTTTAAACTCATATTGGAAGTAGGCTTTAGTCGTTTAAACTCACATTGACAGTAGGTTTTAGTCGTTTAAACTCACATTGACAGTAGGTTTTAGTCGTTTAAACTCACATTGACAGTAGGCTTTAGTTGTTTAAACTCACATTGACATAAGGCTTTAGTCGTTTAAACTCACATTGACAGTAGGCTTTAGTCGTTTAAACTCACATTGACAGTAGGCTTTAGTTGTTTAAACTCACATTGACAGTAGGCTTTAGTCATTTAAACTCACATTGACAGTAGGCTTTAGTCGTTTAAACTCACATTGACAGTAGGCTTTAGTCGTTTAAACTCACATTGACAGTAGGCTTTAGTCGTTTAAACTCACATTGACAGTAGGCTTTAGTTGTTTAAACTCACATTGACATTAGGCTTTAGTCGTTTAAACTCACATTGACAGTAGGCTATAGTTGTTTAAACTCACATTGACAGTAGGCTATAGTTGTTTAAACTCACATTGACAGTAGGCTTTAGTTGTTTAAACTCACATTGACAGTAGGCTTTAGTCGTTTAAACTCACATTGACAGTAGGCTTTAGTCGTTTAAACTCACATTGACAGTAGGCTTTAGTCGTTTAAACTCACATTGACAGTAGGCTTTAGTCGTTTAAACTCACATTGACAGTAGGCTTTAGTCGTTTAAACTCACATTGACAGTAGGCTATAGTTGTTTAAACTCACATTGACAGTAGGCTATAGTTGTTTAAACTCACATTGACAGTAGGCTATAGTTGTTTAAACTCACATTGACAGTAGGCTTTAGTTGTTTAAACTCACATTGACAGTAGGCTTTAGTCGTTTAAACTCACATTGACATGTAGCTTTTATTCGTTTAAACTCACATTGACAGTAGGCTTTTAAATACATAATTTGTTTAGAGTTTGGTTTATAGAAATTATAGACATTATTGCATGTCATATGTCCTGGTATAACAATAATGACTCTCTTATGACATTATTATATGAGACATACATTTGTGAAAGTATGTGAAGTTTAACCTCTAATGCAAACAATGTATAGCTCACTTAATTAAATGTAAATTATTAAGTAAATTTAACAATGTCAAACAGATCTGAAACGTGACATAATGTTTGAGATTGAGTAAGAATTGAAATTTCGTATTATGATTTATGTGAGAAATAAACCTGCAATTGAATATCTGGGTGTTTGTATTTACTACTTTATCTTAAAAAACTCGGGTATATAACTATTTTGTTTATAATTGATGCAGTCTATGTACGATCTCAACGGTTGTTAGTAGTTATTGTTTTGTTTTTAAATTGCTTATATTAACTTCACCGTCTTGTCGTGGTCCCGTCCGCCAGTCCACGGAAAAAACAAAAGTTAAAAATTACCCACTTCTAATGATTATATCAAGCTGAAATTTTGCACATAGACCTGTGTCATCTAACAATGCATTTTAACAAAGTTTCAGATTGATCAAATGTACTGTAATTAAATGAATGAATTTTTAGTTTATCTCTATGTATCTTTATGTAGCATGTGTAGACGTCTGCTATAGTTGACCTCCACTGTTCACTGGAGTTCTCTCCAGCCCTCGATGTCACAGGGGTCTGTCACGCGGTGCGTATTATATTTGACCATTATCAATACTTTTAGTCTCAAACATAAGGGATTTATAGTCAAAAACTTCGTTTTTACGTTTAAAAAAAATAATTAATAGCTAATTTTGTAAAAGTTCTTAGAAAATACATCATGAAATGTTCAACATGAAATGTACTAACAATATTGAGCGTTTTCAAATAACTTAATACACACATACACACATGCAATGAAATATCCTTTACTATAAAAATGGAGAGAAAGGCATATTATTGAGAGAACACGTTATGTTTACACATTAATATATTCTTTTTGACTTGCATTGATATTGTGTTTACCGAAAATGACGCACTAAAAAGCACCGGTGCAGATGTATTTATCATGAGTTTGAATAAACTAAATTTTTTAAAAATTTACTTAATGTGAAAATCGTAATTTTGTAATTATAGCATTCATTAAAATGTAAATTTAAATCTAAGTGATATAACATAAATATTTTGTATTTTGTAAATATTTCATTGAATGTAAATTGAAAAATAGCACTGTAATATAAAGTTTAAAAATAGGATTAATCTTAAAAATCTTATTTATTTTTAAAGTATAAAGTCATGAAGTTTATTTAATAACTTAAACATACATGTTTGATGTAATTTACAGCCATTACACGGAACAATCCTCATATTCAAAGAAGAGCGTTTTATTTTATCCAGGTGGCATGCCACTTGACTTCGATCCCTGTAATTTGGGATACATTGTTGAATGAATCGCAAGCATTCCCTTATCTTTGTCTTCCTATTTTCAGATTTTTATAAATAACTAGATTGTGCTGCGGCGCCGTGGCGCCTGCGGCGCCCCCTTTTTTAGGGCGCCTACGGCGCCAACCTTTTTCAAAAGCCCAACTAAGTTATCATTTTTTGATAAATACGAAATATTAAACTTTCTGAAATGTACGCAAAGTATTTAATAACAGGAGTTGTAGGGCGCCTACGGCGCCCACTTTTGTTTTTTGTCAAAAGCCCAAGAAACTTATCCTTCTTTGATAAATACGAAATATTAAACTTCCTTTTTGTTTGATAAATACGAAATATTAAACTTCCTGAAATGTACACAAAGTATTTTATAATTATAAATCATCAAATCCTATTTTTACATCGTTCCCTTTTTCCAAAATTAAGATATAAGCTAAAGCAATGACGTCATATAATATATTTTTTACAGCGCGTCTTTAATTTGTAATTAATTTGCACACCTTTTGATGCACACCTTGTGTTAAATATAAGATCAACCAATGACGTCATATTAAATATTTTTACAGCGCTAATCACCACACGATTTTTTAAAACTGCTATAGACTGTTGTACATCATCAGCGTTCCACATCCAATGAGTGAGCCACTTGGGCTTTTATATTATTTATATAACGTTTATACAATTAATGTATTCATCGGGAAAAAAAAAGAAATTGCGTATTTACATTGCCTTTGTCGTTTACATTGATGTACAATTTCTGCTCATTGTTGTATTCTCACATGTTGGTTACAATATTAATGTTCACAAAATGTGTTACTGCTCTTGTATTGATCTTATATTTAATTTTACTTTTAATAGTTTACTTCTCTCCAAATTCTTGAGTCTGCTGTTTGTAATCTTTTCCATCATTTCTTTTCAATCCATCTTTTCCCTCCAGACAATCGAAACAGTCACTTGTACTTTTAAAGGTAAATAAATCTCCTCCCGAAAAAAAACTATTCAATTGTTTTAATCACTAATCTTTTGCTACACACATCGAATGCAGTTACTAGGGAAATTAATTACATACAATTAAATTTTATACAATTTATTCTTTTTAAGAGCTTGCCCGGTTTAAATCTTTTAGAAAAAATCATTTTCTCAGTGTGACATGCAAATGATATACGACGTTTTACCAAATCTTATATTAAAATCTAAATTTGATCATTTGTCTCCCCTTAAAACACTGTTTACATGACTCCAATAGTTAACTCACAATTATTGGACTTAAAATTTAACCTAAATGTTTTGCTTAAATTTTCCAAAAACATATTAACAGTGGCTTAGCGAGAGATAATGCCACCAATGTTTTGGCGATATTATTACGTCTGCTCCTACCAATATAAGTTACATACAAAGCGTCACAATTGTGCCACTCTATATACTTTCAAATATGCCACCCATTAGCCTCACATTTACTCAGTTCATATTATTCCTATCTATATATGCCACCCATTAGCCTCACTTTTACTCAGTTCATATTATTCCTATCTATATATGCCACCCATTAGCCTCACTTTTACTCAGTCCATATTATTCCTATCTATATATGCCACCCATTAGCCTCACTTTTACTCAGTCCATATTATTCCTATCTATATATGCCACCCATTAGCCTCACTTTTACTCAGTCCATATTATTCCTATCTATATATGCCACCCATTAGCCTCACTTTTACTCAGTCCATATTATTCCTATCTATATATGCCACCCATTAGCCTCACTTTTACTCAGTCCATATTATTCCTATCTATATATGCCACCCATTAGCCTCACTTTTACTCAGTCCATATTATTCCTATCTATATATGCCACCCATTAGCCTCACTTTTACTCAGTCCATATTATTCCTATCTATATATGCCACCCATTAGCCTCACTTTTACTCAGTCCATATTATTCCTATCTATATATGCCACCCATTAGCCTCACTTTTACTCAGTCCATATTATTCCTATCTATATATGCCACCCATTAGCCTCACTTTTACTCAGTCCATATTATTCCTATCTATATATGCCACCCATTAGCCTCACTTTTACTCAGTCCATATTATTCCTATCTATATATGCCACCCATTAGCCTCACTTTTACTCAGTTCATATTATTCCTATCTATATATGCCACCCATTAGCCTCACTTTTACTCAGTTCATATTATTCCTATCTATATATGCCACCCATTAGCCTCACTTTTACTCAGTCCATATTATTCCTATCTATATATGCCACCCATTAGCCTCACTTTTACTCAGTCCATATTATTCCTATCTATATATGCCACCCATTAGCCTCACTTTTACTCAGTCCATATTATTCCTATCTATATATGCCACCCATTAGCCTCACTTTTACTCAGTCCATATTATTCCTATCTATATATGCCACCCATTAGCCTCACTTTTACTCAGTCCATATTATTCCTATCTATATATGCCACCCATTAGCCTCACTTTTACTCAGTCCATATTATTCCTATCTATATATGCCACCCATTAGCCTCACTTTTACTCAGTCCATATTATTCCTATCTATATATGCCACCCATTAGCCTCACTTTTACTCAGTTCATATTATTCCTATCTATATATGCCACCCATTAGCCTCACTTTTACTCAGTCCATATTATTCCTATCTATATATGCCACCCATTAGCCTCACTTTTACTCAGTCCATATTATTCCTATCTATATATGCCACCCATTAGCCTCACTTTTACTCAGTCCATATTATTCCTATCTATATATGCCACCCATTAGCCTCACTTTTACTCAGTCCATATTATTCCTATCTATATATGCCACCCATTAGCCTCACTTTTACTCAGTCCATATTATTCCTATCTATATATGCCACCCATTAGCCTCACTTTTACTCAGTCCATATTATTCCTATCTATATATGCCACCCATTAGCCTCACTTTTACTCAGTCCATATTATTCCTATCTATATATGCCACCCATTAGCCTCACTTTTACTCAGTTCATATTATTCCTATCTATATATGCCACCCATTAGCCTCACTTTTACTCAGTCCATATTATTCCTATCTATATATGCCACCCATTAGCCTCACTTTTACTCAGTCCATATTATTCCTATCTATATATGCCACCCATTAGCCTCACTTTTACTCAGTTCATATTATTCCTATCTATATATGCCACCCATTAGCCTCACTTTTACTCAGTCCATATTATTCCTATCTATATATGCCACCCATTAGCCTCACTTTTACTCAGTTCATATTATTCCTATCTATATATGCCACCCATTAGCCTCACTTTTACTCAGTCCATATTATTCCTATCTATATATGCCACCCATTAGCCTCACTTTTACTCAGTTCATATTATTCCTATCTATATATGCCACCCATTAGCCTCACTTTTACTCAGTTCATATTATTCCTATCTATATATGCCACCCATTAGCCTCACTTTTACTCAGTTCATATTATTCCTATCTATATATGCCACCCATTAGCCTCACTTTTACTCAGTTCATATTATTCCTATCTATATATGCCACCCATTAGCCTCACTTTTACTCAGTTCATATTATTCCTATCTATATATGCCACCCATTAGCCTCACTTTTACTCAGTTCATATTATTCCTATCTATATATGCCACCCATTAGCCTCACTTTTACTCAGTCCATATTATTCCTATCTATATATGCCACCCATTAGCCTCACTTTTACTCAGTCCATATTATTCCTATCTATATATGCCACCCATTAGCCTCACTTTTACTCAGTTCATATTATTCCTATCTATATATGCCACCCATTAGCCTCACTTTTACTCAGTCCATATTATTCCTATCTATATATGCCACCCATTAGCCTCACTTTTACTCAGTCCATATTATTCCTATCTATATATGCCACCCATTAGCCTCACTTTTACTCAGTCCATATTATTCCTATCTATATATGCCACCCATTAGCCTCACTTTTACTCAGTCCATATTATTCCTATCTATATATGCCACCCATTAGCCTCACTTTTACTCAGTCCATATTATTCCTATCTATATATGCCACCCATTAGCCTCACTTTTACTCAGTCCATATTATTCCTATCTATATATGCCACCCATTAGCCTCACTTTTACTCAGTGCATATTATTCCTATCTATATATGCCACCCATTAGCCTCACTTTTACTCAGTTCATATTATTCCTATCTATATATGCCACCCATTAGCCTCACTTTTACTCAGTTCATATTATTCCTATCTATATATGCCACCCATTAGCCTCACTTTTACTCAGTTCATATTATTCCTATCTATATATGCCACCCATTAGCCTCACTTTTACTCAGTCCATATTATTCCTATCTATATATGCCACCCATTAGCCTCACTTTTACTCAGTCCATATTATTCCTATCTATATATGCCACCCATTAGCCTCACTTTTACTCAGTTCATATTATTCCTATCTATATATGCCACCCATTAGCCTCACTTTTACTCAGTCCATATTATTCCTATCTATATATGCCACCCATTAGCCTCACTTTTACTCAGTCCATATTATTCCTATCTATATATGCCACCCATTAGCCTCACTTTTACTCAGTCCATATTATTCCTATCTATATATGCCACCCATTAGCCTCACTTTTACTCAGTTCATATTATTCCTATCTATATATGCCACCCATTAGCCTCACTTTTACTCAGTCCATATTATTCCTATCTATATATGCCACCCATTAGCCTCACTTTTACTCAGTCCATATTATTCCTATCTATATATGTCACCCATTAGCCTCACTTTTACTCAGTCCATATTATTCCTATCTATATATGCCACCCATTAGCCTCACTTTTACTCAGTCCATATTATTCCTATCTATATATGCCACCCATTAGCCTCACTTTTACTCAGTCCATATTATTCCTATCTATATATGCCACCCATTAGCCTCACTTTTACTCAGTCCATATTATTCCTATCTATATATGCCACCCATTAGCCTCACTTTTACTCAGTCCATATTATTCCTATCTATATATGCCACCCATTAGCCTCACTTTTACTCAGTTCATATTATTCCTATCTATATATGCCACCCATTAGCCTCACTTTTACTCAGTCCATATTATTCCTATCTATATATGCCACCCATTAGCCTCACTTTTACTCAGTCCATATTATTCCTATCTATATATGTCACCCATTAGCCTCACTTTTACTCAGTTCATATTATTCCTATCTATATATGCCACCCATTAGCCTCACTTTTACTCAGTCCATATTATTCCTATCTATATATGCCACCCATTAGCCTCACTTTTACTCAGTTCATATTATTCCCTATCTATATATGCCACCCATTAGCCTCACTTTTACTCAGTCCATATTATTCCTATCTATATATGCCACCCATTAGCCTCACTTTTACTCAGTGCATATTATTCCTATCTATATATGCCACCCATTAGCCTCACATTTACTCAGTTCATATTATTCCTATCTATATATGCCACCCCATTAGCCTCACTTTTACTCAGTTCATATTATTCCTATCTATATATGCCACCCATTAGCCTCACATTTACTCAGTTCATATTATTCCTATCTATATATGCCACCCATTAGCCTCACATTTACTCAGTTCATATTATTCCTATCTATATATGCCACCCATTAGCCTCACTTTTACTCAGTCCATATTATTCCTATCTATATATGCCACCCATTAGCCTCACATTTTACTCAGTTCATATTATTCCTATCTATATATGCCACCCATTAGCCTCACATTTACTCAGTTCATATTATTCCTATCTATATATGCCACCCATTAGCCTCACATTTTACTCAGTCCATATTATTCCTATCTATATATGCCACCCATTAGCCTCACTTTTACTCAGTCCATATTATTCCTATCTATATATGCCACCCATTAGCCTCACATTTACTCAGTTCATATTATTCCTATCTATATATGCCACCCATTAGCCTCACTTTTACTCAGTCCATATTATTCCTATCTATATATGCCACCCATTAGCCTCACTTTTACTCAGTCCATATTATTCCTATCTATATATGCCACCCATTAGCCTCACTTTTACTCAGTCCATATTATTCCTATCTATATATGCCACCCATTAGCCTCACTTTTACTCAGTTCATATTATTCCTATCTATATATGCCACCCATTAGCCTCACTTTTACTCAGTCCATATTATTCCTATCTATATATGCCACCCATTAGCCTCACTTTTACTCAGTCCATATTATTCCTATCTATATATGCCACCCATTAGCCTCACTTTTACTCAGTCCATATTATTCCTATCTATATATGCCACCCATTAGCCTCACTTTTACTCAGTCCATATTATTCCTATCTATATATGCCACCCATTAGCCTCACTTTTACTCAGTCCATATTATTCCTATCTATATATGTCACCCATTAGCCTCACTTTTACTCAGTCCATATTATTCCTATCTATATATGCCACCCATTAGCCTCACTTTTACTCAGTCCATATTATTCCTATCTATATATGCCACCCATTAGCCTCACTTTTACTCAGTCCATATTATTCCTATCTATATATGCCACCCATTAGCCTCACTTTTACTCAGTCCATATTATTCCTATCTATATATGCCACCCATTAGCCTCACTTTTACTCAGTTCATATTATTCCTATCTATATATGCCACCCATTAGCCTCACTTTTACTCAGTTCATATTATTCCTATCTATATATGCCACCCATTAGCCTCACTTTTACTCAGTTCATATTATTCCCATCTATATATGCCACCCATTAGCCTCACTTTTACTCAGTCCATATTATTCCCTATCTATATATGCCACCCATTAGCCTCACTTTTACTCAGTTCATATTATTCCTATCTATATATGCCACCCATTAGCCTCACTTTTACTCAGTTCATATTATTCCTATCTATATATGCCACCCATTAGCCTCACTTTTACTCAGTTCATATTATTCCTATCTATA